>JBBBDQ010000585.1:2412500-2660000 GCA_037127315.1 Ascarosepion bandense | reverse complement strand
TATGTGTGTATGTGGCTGTGTTTATGTGTGTCCGTTACCTATAAACTCCGAAACGGCTGAACCGATTTTCTTCAAAACTTACATAGTTGTACTATAAGCGTCTGCTAGTGTTAGGTTTTGTGTCGAGGTACCCACGATAAATATCGAAAATCGATAATCGAAAAAATCGGGTTATAGAAGTGGTCCGATTTTAATCAAATTTGATACACTCATAGACAAAGACATAAGAAAGGATATTCAGAAGTTTCAGGTTTGCAGTTCTTACAATAGTGCAGAAAATCGATGATATATATATATATATATATATATGTGTGTGTGTGTGTGTGTGTGTGTGCGTGTGTGTGTGTGTGAGAGGCAAGATGTTTGTGTGTGTATCTGCCTGTATGCCTGTAATTTTTTCAGCCCTTTTTATTTAACTTTTATTTTAGCGTTTGGCTCTAGGTATAATTGTAGTTCTTAGTCTCAGCCATGATACCATTTACTCAGAGGACTTATTTAGCCTTCAAAATTCAGTTTACGGCGAAAAAAAAAGTTATTTGATATCGATACCAGGAAATGAAAATTTGACTTACATCCAGTTATTTTTCTTTCCTTCTACGGTTTCGCTTTAACTAGAAACAACTTTTGCTTTTTAGTCTTTCGTGTCAACGTCGAAAGAGTCTGAGCTTCAGGACCATGGATTAGTTTTAAAGCTTTCATTACACCTGAGCAACGCCGGGCTATACTGCTAGTATATATATATATATATATATATATATATATATATATATATATATATATATATATAGATGCGATTGGTAAATTGTCGCTATTATTTTATTATTACAAATATTCTTTTGGCTGAGCTCCAGGATCATGGATTAGTTTTAAAGCTTTTATTACACCCGAGCAACGTCGGGCTATGCTGCTAGTGTTTTTATATATCAAGAACAATATTGCGAAATGCAGGATAAAGTAGAAGAAGCTTAATTGTGACGCGTTTCCTCTTCCGGGATTTCATCTGACTAAATTTGTTATGTTAGTCCGATAACACATGCAAAAGAACGAGAGGTGCTGGGGTTTTTTAATTTGTTATTTTTTTTCAAGCCGAATTTATTCAGATTTTTTTTCTGTTCGTCAGTTTTCTTAGTAGGTTGTTTTTTTTATAATCATATCGCCCCAAGAAAGGCATTTTACTGCCACTGTTTTTTTTTTGTTTTTTTTGGTTTTTTTAATCATTTCACCCCGAGCTAGGCAGAAACGCCACTGATGTGCAGGGGGTTACATAAATGTAGAAAGATTAATTAGAAAAGAGTGAGGAGTACAAGCTAGTTAGAAAGGAACAATAGAAAGCTGAGAAAGCAGGTGCAATGACAGATACATGGGCAGAGAGAAAATGAAGGTTATACAGAGGAGGGGAGAGAGCTAAAGGCCAGTGGTTAGTAGGTGAGTATTAACTTTGCTTTTAAATTTCTGGAGGTCGTAGCCGTCAGGAAAGCAAGAATACGGGAGTGAGTTCCACAGGCGGGAAGTGCGAGAGAGGAAGCTGCAGGAGTAGAATTGTCGTCTGCATTTGGCTAACCTGACTGTGAATGGGTGGGACCCAGTTGTCAGTCTGGTTGCACGGGTAAACACCTGTTGAGGAGGCATCAGTGACTTAAGCTCATCCGAGCAGAAGCCATGAAAATATTTATATTGTGCAGGGGGGCTCCGTCGAAGGAAAGTTATGAGAAAGAGTGACAGGTTACAGGGCGTGTCAGGAAGTGAGTAAGAGAAGGGTAAGATACTGAGAGTGGAGTAGACGGAGAAAGAAGCATGGGAGAAAGTGGATGCAAGTTACCAAGATAGGAGTTGACTATTGACTTTACACTTAAACTCCTGGATATTGTAGCTGTCGGGGGAGCAAGTGAAAAGAAGGGAATTCCACAGGCGGGAAGTGCGAGAGAAGAAGCTGATGGAGTAGAATTTTATTTACATTTTATTGGTTTCATAGTAAAAGGGTGGGACCTTGTTGCTAATCTTGTGGCTTGAGCAATTTATGCATAGGGAGAACCAGAGAGCTAAGTTCATCGGAGCAAAAGCCGAGAAAGTACTTGTAGAAGAGACGCAGAGAAGCTGCATTGCGCCGGTGGAAAATTGACTGTATCTGAGCTGTCAAGAGGGGATCTATCACATTACAGATTCTCCGTTGGCTTTTGTCAAGGACGCCTAGGTGGATAGCAGGAGCACCCGACCAGAAATGGCAGCAGTATTCAATGCACGGTCGGATGCTAAGTCGGGATCGATCACATTACAGATTCTCCGTTGGATTTTGTCAAGGACCCCTAGGTGGATAGCAGGAGCACCGGACCAGATATAGCAGCAGTATTCAATGCAAGCGCGGATGGTAGATTTAAATATGTGCAGGATAGTTTCAGACTGGAAAACCTTCCACAGAGAACCGATCTTAGCAGCGGATTTAGCTATGTATGCGATATAGTCGTTCTAATTGAGAGTTAAACCGAATAGGCGCAGCGTTTTGCTCTCAGGGAGAACTAGCCTGATCCATGCTAATTGGGGTTATAGCGATTGCCTGTAATGGTTAATAGGTAGCAGCTTTGTTTGGCATTGGGATAACAGAAGATCTACCAGATATGGTGACATGGTGCAAATTTACTCTAGTTGACCATCCGATCAAGGCACTCTCTAGATATTTATGTCGTCATTAATTGTTTTCTTTTTTAATCAGAGTAGCATTTGTTATCTCAAAATAGGGCTCAGTCTCGTTACATTGGGTAACCAACGGATTTGACCTATTATTTTATAAAATTATCTATTTTTTGTGTTTATAATCATATTATATTTAGATACCGTGAGATTTTTCTTTTTTTTTTTTGGAGGAGGGGAATTATTAGAGATGAAGGAGTAAACACTTCCTGTACGTTTTGGCGTATTTCTTTGCATAGTAGAGATTAATTCTTTTATTATTTAATTTTGTAACCCTGAAAGTTTAATGCATGAGTAATCACAAATACGAATGTTGGGAATAATAGTATATCAACAAATACAAGACTCGCAGGCTTCGTGAAGTAGATACACTGCTAGTAAACTGCCAGTGAGTATAATCATTCTATTCTTCCCTTTATTCCAATAGTGTCCATGTATTTAAGAGGATCGGAAAGTGCCATTACTGTATATAGGTAGGTATACAATATTTTGGATGTAGAAGTAACACATTTTTTTTGTTGAGTTTCGAGTTTAGATTTTCGATTTAACTTTTTGTTAGGGCGCCGCTCGTATTTGACTACAAATGGACTGTTCCCATTGCTATATATATAACAATGGTGGATTCTCTACAAGAGGGTTGTAGAGAGTCACTAGACTGACGACTCTACGACACTGTCAGCTCTCTGCCTTCGGGCGGGGGGGCGCTCTCTGCTTCCGAGCAGAGAGCAGTAACCCAGTCGTGGTTCCGCCGAAGGGTAGAACCACGACTGGGCAAAAATAGACAGACATTTTTTGGCCCGGCTATATGGCCGGGAATACCCACAAAAAAATGACCATGTGTCACATCCAGCCTTGCGTGGGAAGGCTAGTAAATACAGTCGTAGAGAGTCACTAGACTGACGACTCTACGACACTGTCAGCACTCTGCCTTCGAGCGGAGGGGGCTCTCTGCTTCCGAGCAGAGAGCAATAACCCAGTCGTGGTTCCGCCGAAGGGTAGAACCACAACTGGGCAAAAATAGACAGACATTTTTTGGCCGGGCCATATAGCCCGGAAATCCCAGATATAAACCTACCATGTGTCATATGTTGCCCTTACTGGGAGGGACGACTAAATAATGTCGTAGAGAGTCACTAGACTGACGACTCTACGACACTGTCAGCCCTCTGTCATCGAGTAGAGGGTGCTCTCTGCTTCCGAGCAGAGAGCAATAACCCAGTCGTGGTTTCGCCGAAGGGTAGAACCACGACTGGGCAAAAATAGACAGACATTTTTTGGCCCAGCTATATGGCCGGGAATGCCCACAATAAAATGACCATGTGTCACATCCAGCCTTGCGTGGGAAGGCTAGTAAATACAGTCGTAGAGAGTCACTTGAGAGTCTCTAATGAGTTACTAAAGAGTCAGTGCGAGTCAGTGAAGAGTTAGTCACACTTCCTGTGGCGTACCGGAAGTAATCACGTATACACACGTCTTACGACGGATTGGACTCTTGTATCTTTTCTATTGTAAATATTACTAATCACTTCTGTACATACTAACCATCTTTTCGCGGAATACAACTTATATTCTGATTCTGTTGTTGAGTTATTCATTTATACTTGGCGACTTAACACTTTTCGATTGTAGATGTGATAGATTTATTTTGTAGAATTATATATTTTTTTAATTCATTACATTTTTTAGGAGAGAACATTTTTTTGTTTTTTAATATTTTATGGGCCTTTTTTTCGCATTGAATCTAAAATAATTAAAGTAGTGGGAAAGTTTAAAAGGGTTTTCAACGTATTTCTCTTCTCCGTGTAAATAATTCGTGCTGCGTATTCTTAGTGCTCGTAGGTATAATCTAATGGTTGTGCCAGATTTTGTTTTATCATGATGAGAACATAAATGTATTAGTTTTAAACTGTTGTTAACGCGAAGATCGACCTGTACTTAATTTTGCAATCTTTTTATAGACATTGCTGAGATTTTTTAAATAATTTTTACTCTTTATTTAGATTTAATAATATTGATATTATCTCTCTACACTTTTTTCTTATTTTTATATTGCACAAGTTTAAGTCAAACACAACATGCTACAGTACAGTTGGTTTAATATTTGCTAAATATTTCTGCGGTAGTCGGGTTGCCAACCACGGCTCTAGAACCCCACTCTGCTCTGCTATTTGACCCATAGCTGGAGGGAAGAGACGGATTATTACCTTTCCCATAGGTTTTTTTGTGTAAGTGAATGAAATGAGTTCAAATAAAATTCGAACTCAGCTCTCCGATCTCTCGTTCCACTGCACCACAACGCACATCCCACTGGTAGATATCTTTTTTTTTTTCAGAAAGAAACACAAATGGTTTTGGAGGAAAGTGAATATTCAGTATATTTCATTAAAGAAAAATATGCGATTTGCGGCAAGATATCAAACTTAGAACCAAATTAATAAAAAATTATCCAAATGTTGGAGAAGTTTTGTCTTTATTTTCAACTGAAATTAAAGCCAAAATACGACGTTTAGAACGGCTCATAATTAAACATAATAGACATTCATGGTCTCTTATATTTAACAGTATATGTTTAGAAAATAATATATGTATATATATTTATCGTTCGCGTCCCCATTGCAATGATTATGTCGTCGAGTAGGGAAGAATATATACATATATATATATATATAGTGACAGACAGACAGACACAGAGAAAGAAAGAGTATACACAAATAAAATACACAACCCACGAATACCTACGATATTTGATTTTCATTATTTAAATAAATTGTCTCTTTTCGTCCATAGAAATTCTAAATCTTCAACTGGATTCTTTACTTAATAACGCATTCAGAGAATTCCCACTTAATGCAAGACGACAACCATCCAATTTACTACCACGAATCACATCTTCCGGACTGAAACAAAACGAATACCCACCGATGTAATTACACATTCAATAAATAATGGTGTCAAGTCTGCAAAGTCATTGTCACCAATACAACTTATATTCCTTCAGGGACAAAATTTAAAGAATGCACCCCCACCTTACTTGTGTCAGCACTGACGTAGTTAATCTGATTTACAACAGCTTCAGCGACGGGGGCTACCATGTCAATAACACTGGCTCTGAATTTCACCTCAGATTTAATAAACGTAGAAACAAAATATAGGGCAACATTATTATGTTAAAGAATTTCATCTTAAATAATCATAGTATAGATGATTTTAGATTATGTCCTTCATGCTTTCTTTTAATCATTTTATCCCAAGCAATGTGCGTTGTGCGTTGTGGTGCAGTGAATATCGACTCGAAACGACAAATCGGTGAGCTGAGTTCAAATTCCAGTTGAATTCCTCGAATTAACTTACGCACAAATACCCTTGGGAAATGTATTAATCAGTCTCTTCCGTCCAGTTATGTGTTAAATAATAGGACAGATTGGGTTCTATAGCCTTGGCTGGCAACCAGTCTACGGCAGAAAGCAATGGCAACCTACTGCGGGATAATCTTCTACCCAGTCAGTCTTTCGAGACATGATCGCCCAAAACATGTATCACGTATGACACTTATCTGGCTGATCCCAAGGAAGGCAACAAAGCCACTAAGAAACAAAATATTACTTAGTGTTAGAGAATATGAGAAAAAACACTTTTAAGAACTGAGGAAAATATAATAGAAGATTAAGAAAACAGAAAATATTGCATTTAAATTTTTTGGAGATAAAATTTTACTGGGAAGCAAGAAGTAGGAATAGAAGCTGCACAAGCGAGAACTGCTATAGAAGAAACTGTTAGCATAGAACTTACGGTTGCATCTAGCCCTTGCTACTATACATCGATGTTACCTTGCATCCAAACTAGTGTTGCGCTTCAATTCATTTATTCTGTGTACCAAAGAGTGAAATTAATCAGAACAATTACCATAAAATTAATTATAAAAAATACAAAGCCACTGTTAAATCCCAATACTGCCGTAAAAACGTTTAAAATCTACATTCTTAACCCGAGAACACTAACCATGGGTATATAGTTCCCAGCGAAAATGACGCCATTTTAATTAAAATTTAATAACAATTTTCATGACCTTATTTTTTTATGTAATATATTTCAAATAAAGATTTATATTTAATATATTTGGATCTGTTCAAAATAGGGGATGATATACCCATGGTTAGTTGTGGTTAACTTTAACTGATGGTTAGTGTTCCAGGGTTAAAATAAAACTTAGGATTTTGTAAAAAAAAATTCAAACTTATAATTTTTTATACAGTCAATTAAGAGATATGTGTAAGACACACATCGGCAATCATGTCTCAATAAAGGCAGAACTTACTGGGTATGAAATTCTCTCGCAGTAGATGCCATAGCTTTCTGTGATACACTAGTTGCCAACCAAACCTATATATCCCAATGCGTCCATTTATTTAATCCATAGCTGGACGGAGACGCGATGAATTCATACCTTACCCAAGGGTATTTGCGCGTATGTGAAGTAAACGAATCCAACTATTATTCGAACTCGAAACTTCAATTTCTCTTTCCGAGCCGATATCTACTACACCACAACGCAGACAGAAACAGCAATCAAAAAACAGGTGTCGTTTTGTTTACAAGTTTTAACAACTAAATTGGTTCTTATTACTTTTGCACACATAAGAGGACAAATTGGGTTTTATAACCTTGACCAGCAATCAGTCTACCGCAAAATTCAACCTAATGCGGGATAATCTTCTGCCCAGTCAGTTATGGCTCTTTCGAGACATGATCGTCCAAAGTGTGTCTCACGTATGGCATTTAAGTGGCTGACTGATATGCAACCATATAGATGTTTATTCATTGTATTACTTTTAAAAAAATTACGTTTTATTTTTTATTGATTATGCTTACCAGACATTTTTCATTATAATAATAATAATAATAATTATTATTATTATTATTAGTAGTAGTAGTAGTAGTAGTAATCGTATTTCCTTTGATTTCTGGTGTAAAATCATTTCTTTCTCGGATCACAACCAGAAACCTAATGTTAGAATTGAGCAATTTAAAAAAAATGAAAGTCAAACCAAGATCACACATATTTTAGACTAGCAGTATAGTCCAGCGTTGCTCGGGTGTAATGAAAGCTTTAAAACTAATCCATGGTCCTGGAGATCAGACTCTTTGGACGTTGGTACGAAAGACTAAAAAGCAATAGTTGTTTCCAGTTAAAGCGAAATCGTAGACTGAAAGAAAAATGAATGGATGTAAGTCAAATTTTGATTTCCTGGTATCGATATCAAATAAAATCTTTCGTCGTAAACTGAATTTTGAAGTTTAAATAAGTCCTCTGAGTAAATGGTATCATGACTGAGACTAAGAACTACAATTATACCTACTTAGAGCCAAACCGGAAGTAAAAACTAAAATAAAAGGGCTGAAAAAATACAGACATACAAGCAGATAAACAGATACACACACAAACAGATTGTCTTTTATATATATATATATATATATATATATATATATATATATATATATATATACTATCGATTTTCTTGTCTGGATTAACCGATGAAACATTTAAACGGATCGAGAAATTTGTAAGCTGATTTTGAATTCTAGTTTGTCTATTCCACCCCTACATTTAATTAAAATATATCTAAATTAAAATAACACATAAACATCAACAAAACATAAATAATTACAGCAATATTTAAAAAAACATGGATACAACTAAACAAAATATACACAAACCTGTCAGTGAACTATTTAAATTTCATCTCAACCACTATTTTAAATATCAAACTTATAAATAGTTCGTGACTGACATCATATTTTTCTAAAATTCTTTCTAACTGCCTTAAATATTTAACTTTACCAAAAACATCACACTACTAAAATTATAAGCCCTGATGATGGTTATGACAACCGAAACATTATAATGTTGGCTACCCTAAAATAAATCCATATTTTGTTGTTTCTCAAATATTTATTTTATTTTTTATCTCACATTGTCGGAACTTATTTTCCATCTTCTTCAAAATAATAAAATTTATAAAAGTCGCTAAAAATACTCACATTATTAATTTCCATACGCTGCTATTTACATAGCGATCATGTCTGTAATAAATGTTAATAAGTTTGAATTGTTGTTTTTATAATAAGTGCTTTCATTATTTTTAAAAGATTGCTAAATTCATGTTCCCGTCAAATTAATTGTCATATCATACCATATATATTATAAAACCATTAACAATATCAGTTATGAACATGGCCATAATATATTAGCCATATTTGAAAATTAGGAAGGTGTAAATGCAATGCCAATATTCATCTATTAACCACTGGACTCTAGCTCTCTCACCACCCCCGTATATCCTTCCCTTTCTCTCCACCTATGTATCTGTCATTGCACCTGCATTCTCAGCTTTCAATTGCTCCTTTCTAACTAGTTTGTACTCCTCACTCTTTTCCAATTAATCTTTTTACAGTTATGTAGCCCCTCGCACATCAGTGGCATTTCTGCCTTGCTCGATTATATATTATTGATTAATATATATATATATATATATATATATGTTGGAGTAGAAGTTGCGGTTACAATGTTTTAGACGTTGCAAAAATTCTTTCTTCCTTCTGATATATATATATTCGAGTGAATACAGAAGGAAGACAGAATTTTTGCAACGTCTAAAACATTGTAACCGCATCTTCTACTCCAACAGCTTCTTTTCTCGCACTTCCCGCCTGTCGAATTCCCTTCCACATGATTGCTTCCCCGACAGCTACAATCTCCAAGAGTTTAAATGTAAGGTCAATAGACACCTCCTAACTTACTAACTCGCACCCATTCTCTCAAACTCTCTTCCCATCTACCCAACCCTCAGCCTCGGTACCCTTACCAGTCTATCACCCTCCTTCCGACATTTCCTATATCTAACCACTCTTTCTCTTTACCTTCCCCAATATAACCCCTTGCGCAATAGTGGCAGTGGAATGCTTTGCTTGGGGTGAAATGATTTTTAAAAAGTGCTCGATATATAATATATAGAGCTGTGAATATTTATTATAAATTATATTTTAGAATATGTACATAATTTAAAAAATATATATATATATATATATATATGCATGCTTGTGTGCGTGGATATGTGTGGGTATGAGTGTGCATATGTGTGTGTCTTTTGATATTGCTACATTGTAAGCAAATGGATTTTCTTTCTGCAAAACTTTGCTTAGAAAAATGGTTATTCTCCGAGAGTTTCAGCCAAAGATCAGAGATTAGAATGGTGATTTTCCTGGTAGGTAGTCTTTTCTCAGTTGGAAGAATTGACGGCACTGATTTAGTGACATCAGAATCCATTTGTTCTTCCCGAAACTAAACTCAAATTATGATGTCAAAATGGCGGTCAGCGGCGGCACCCGGTTAACCAAAAGATATAAGTCAAAACCTCTGATCACCCCATCGTCATCTGAAGGATACGGGGCCCACCAAGATCTAAAAATGGCGGGAGGTGAAACTAACTTCTTTAACAGAATTTACACGCTGAATCGCTTCTAGGACAAACATGTTACCTACATTTCCAGCAACTGTTCTAACATCAATTCCAGACAAGCTGCATACAGGCCAACGTCACAGTCAGCCATCTTGACGAAGAACAAATCTAACTCTTTAAACAGAAGAGCCCTCAAAAAAGAGACGTTTACAGTTAATGCAATTCCAATTTGCTTTCTAAGCACATTTCTGTAGGAGGTTTTCGTTTTTAAAATGATGAAAAATGCCGGGCAAAATATGAAACAGACAAAAGAAGCTGGTCATAAAAAAATCTTTGGGTAGTGCAACTGCTATAGATACGAAAATAAGACTCTGCAAGACGGTTTGAAAATCTAGCCGTTTGTGTTGCATTCCCTTTCTGACACATCCTTCTAAGAAAAACATCAAACATTACCTGTTCCCCACCATGGGTTAAGTAACAGACTTGTATCCCGTCCCATGCGTGGCAACCAGTCTAGAAGAGAGACAACGTCAACCAGAAAATTATGAATAAGAAACGAGAAAGAAGTTCAGTATTTTTACCCCGAAATCATAAAAATTCAAAGATAATAAAGAAACGGAATCTGTGAAGAGCCACGATCGCTTAAGTCCTGAAAGAAACATGACAGTAGAAAAGACACTTATGATTGTTTGTATGGTTAGGTCTTGAAGATTATCACAATGCGTTTGGTATAATAAAGGAAGGTAAAGAAGGTGTTGGGTATTACCTATTTATTATTCATTAATATTTCGAGATCAAAATCTCATCTTCAGAATGGTAGGAGAGTTGTTTCCACGTCCGCCTGCTCGTAGACCGTGCCTTTTCAACGTATGTTCATCCTACGCTGCTTCTGTCGTTAATTGTAGTGAGTGTGTGCGTGCGCGTGTATGTACCTGTAAGTGTGTTTGAGCATGCATGTGTGTGTTTACACGAACGTGTAAATAAGCTCTCCTACCATTCTGATTTCAAAATATTAATAAATAGTAAATAGGTAATACCCAACACATTCTTTACCTTCCTTTAATTTACCAAATGCATTGCGATAGCCTTCAAGACGTACCCGTATACCTAATATAAACAATGTTTCAAGCAAATTACAAAACTTTCCTACTTATAAATATATTTGCAAAGCACAAATGAACCTAACAGGTGAGATTAGTGGATTGACGTTTGACTATCTCATACCAGTAACCATTGCTAGTAGGTTTAATCGACGCTGTTTTGAAGGTATCTTATTTAATAACGGATAAATAGGATATTACATCAGTGTTTCTGCTTTAGTTATTGTGAGCCTAGTATAAGGACGTGACATTTGAAGGCCAATCAAGATAATTCTTTTAATCATTCTCTCCAAGCAAGGCAATACAGTCACTAAGACGCAAGTGTAATAGAGATTATTAGTAGAATTAGTGTTAAGGAGAAAGGACAATAAGAGAACAATAATTAAAAAAACAGAAGATAATGATTGATATTGCAGTTGAATTTTTGAAGATTATAGCGAAGCAAATGGCGACTTACTTCGTCAAACCAAGCGACAGCGCGTCGCGTTAATACTACGACGGAAAATGCGGCGAAAAAGAAAATTACAAACCCAAACAGAAAAAAAGGGGCACATATTCCGCATAACATGTTGAAGACGGAATATTTAAAAAGTCCGTCGCAGGAATCGCTATAAAAATATATGCAAATATTTAGCGTCCTCTCTGAGTTGTCGGTCAATGGAGAAAAATTGATCGGCCGATAAAAGCAGTCGTTGTTCCCGAAGCGGGGAGGAAATTTTTTTGGGTCTGACTGGTTACGTTGATAGCAGTTCGCGAGATTGTACCCAGCGAATTGGATTTTCGGCATTTTCTTTTTCCGGCCTGATATTCGAGTCTGAACTTTTCGTGTTTTTTCTCTGCGTTGTGGCAATAATTTGCGAGAAAATATTTCCTTGCAGAACCAGATCTCCTACAATTACTTAGTTTTTGGAAAGCAATTTTCTTTATTCTAGTATTATTTCCGATATCGATGTCACATATTTTGTCATCTGCTAAGTACCCACCAGATATTTCCTCTTTTGTATTTTGTCTTCCTGAAAATGTTCTGTTACTCTACTTTCTTTCAAGTTCGTTACGTAGGTTATACGCTGTTTCCTCTGTCCCCATGCATTCAGTTGTCCAGTCAGTGTCAAATTTTCTAAACTTTCCTTTTTATTTGCTCTAGAAATAGTAAATGTCACTTTCTGAGAATAAGTATATGTGTCCTTTTGGTTTCTATTTTCTCTAAAACTTCATCGTTGCTCACATGATCTGCCCATGGTATTCTCAGTCTCCTCCTGTAGAACTACATTTCTGTTGCTTAAATTCAACTCATCTGTGAAGAGCTTGTCTAGCCATAACTTATATATAAGATGACATATACTACATAACACTTAAGTACTTTATTTTTGGGTCTAACGAAATATTCCTTTTTCCTAATACATTACTATAGCGAAGCAAACGTTGACTTCTTGTAATCATTCTCTCCAAGCAAGGCAATACAGTCACTAAGACGCAAGTGTAATAGAGATTTTTAGTAGAATTAGTGTTAAGGAGAAAGGAGAATAAGAGAACAATAATTAAAAAAACAGAAGATAATGATTGATATTGCAGTTGAATTTTTGAAGATTATAGCGAAGCAAACGGCGACTTACTTCGTCAAACCAAGCGACAGCGCGTCGCGTTAATACTACGACGGAAAATGCGGCGAAAAAGAAAATTACAGACCCAAACAGAAAAAAAAGAGGCACATATTCCGCATAACATGCTGAAGACGGAATATTTTAAAAGTCCGTCGCAGGAATCGCTATAAAAATATATGCAAATATTTAGCGTCCTCTCTGAGTTGTGGGACAATGGTAAAAAATTGATCGGCCGATAAAAGCAGTCGTTGTTCCCGAAGCGGGGAGGAAATTTTTTTGGGTCTGACTGGTTACGTTGATAGCAGTTCGCGAGATTGTACCCAGCGAATTGGATTTTCGGCATTTTCTTTTTCCGGCCTGATATTTGAGTCTGAACTTTAAGTGATTTTTCCAATAATTTGCGAGAAAATATTTCCTTGCATACCAGATCTCCTATAATTCTATATTATAATCAATACATAAACTAATCCCTCATTTTGCGGCCATTTATATTCTAAATTTATCGGCTTGGGTAAATGGATGGCAGAGTGGGTTTTAAAAGGAGAAGGCGAGCTAAGAGCCACTAAGGATAGGGAGATGTGGAAGGCGATGAACGTCTACGTTCTGAAGGGACAGGGCACATTGAAGAAGAAAAAGACTACTGTCATGTTTTTTCATGAATTTACATTTGTAATAAACTGCTTCCCTTTCAATCAAATGAAGGATTAGAGGAGAAATTTACGGGGCAGGGTTGTTTAGCCCTGCACCCAACCCTCAAAATTGGTGGACCGGTGGACCATTCTTGGTCCTTACGTTTCACAGCAACTGGTATTCCCAAATGGTCATCCATTTAAGTAATGACCAGACTCGATGCTGGTGATCGGACGGGAACCGGTTTATTCAACACGATAGAGCCGAAGACAGAGGAGAAAATGTACATAGAATATAAATTCTTATTTTTAATTTCAAGTTTATTTATTTATTTATTTTTATCTGATTGGTTACGTGAATAGCAATTCGCGAGCTTGTACCGGCGAATTGAATTTTCGGCATTTTCTTTTTCTGGCCCGATATACGAGTCTGAACTTTACGTGATTTTTCTCTGCGTTGTGGATGTAATTTGCGTGAAAATATTTCCTTGCATACCAGATCTCCTACAAAGATCAAATTTTTGACTGGGAAGGAAGAATTCGAAAGACAATTCCACAAGCGAGAAGCAGAATAAACGTTTAGCATATAATTTACGCTTGCATCTTACCATTTCGACTGTAAAGTGATGAGACCTCGTTGTCAGTCCAACCAATCAGTCAGTTAAGCCGCATACGTCCAACTAGTCAGTCAGTTAAGTCCCATACGTGATATACGCTTGAGACATGACTGACTCGCCAGAAGATTTTCCTGCAGTAGGTTGCCTTTACTTTCTGCCTTAGACTGGTTAGAAAAATTAGGGAGAAGATACAATACGGAGATAGGACAAGAGACTGAAACCATTATGTCACATGTTTATATGGATTATATGTTTACTTAGATCACTGGTGCCCCCTAAATACGAATTTGCACGAGATACTAGATTAGCAACTAGATCCCACCCTTTTACAGTGAAACCAATAAAATGCAGCCGTAACTTCTACTCCAACAGTTTCTTTCCTCGCACTTCCCGACTGTGGAATTCTCTTCCAAACGATTGCTTCCCCGACGGCTACAATCTCCAGGAGTTTAAATGTAAGGTCAATACACACCTCCTAACAAACTAACCTGCTCCCATTCTATCAAGCACTCTTCCCATCTGCCCGACCCTCATCCTCGCTATCCTTACTCATCTGTCACCTTTCTCCTGACATTCCCTGTGTCTATCCACTCCTTCTCTTTACCTTCCCCTATGTAGCCCCATGCGCAATAGTGGCAGTGGAATGCCTTGCTTGGGGTGAGATGATTAAAAAAAAAAAAAAAAAATTTTTATCAAGAATCTCTAAATATATAGCAGAAACACCAATCCAGCAATATTTCAAGCAATGACAAATGGTAGACTGTCAGAGATTTCGTCCAGAAAAAATGTCTAGCACGACATAGAGAACGAATTTTCCTAGCTGCAGATTTAACAATTGATTCAATAAAATCTTTTGACTTCATGCCAACTGACAACTATACTCTCAGAAAAAGAAATAAGTTACTCTCCCGGGGGTTAGCATTAGCCATTCTGATGGAGAATAAAAAGTGCTATCTCTTCTGTTTAGAAGAAAGTAATTTCTTGTCTTATTTAACAACAGAGTGCAGGTCATTTTTTAGGTCAGCTGCCAATTTGATCTTATTTTCACCATTCGTTACACTGAGCCCAGTACATAATAATAACATTTCAAAATGTTTATCTCTTTCTTCTCTCATCGGCAACACCTCATGTCAGCGTCTTAGAATAATTTCTTCACCATTTATAATAGGTGAACACCGTCTTGACCACGGGCAAACCTTGCCAGGCTTTCGATATCTATCGCATGACCCCTCATTGGTATGGATTTCAGGTTCTTCATAGCGATAGTACACGCTGGGATCATGTCCTTAGGCCAATATTAACAAGAAGACATATTCTTAAGAAATTTACGATGCTGAGATTTTAACCTTAGTAAGATTGACTGGTTGTTTTGTTTTTATGTTATATCAACCTCAGCGGGTCATTTATTGCCAACTAAATTTTATTTATTTATTGCTGGTAATACCTTTTTCTTTCAATAAATTATTGTTGTTTTTATGTAAGTTTTGTGTCTAGTAATACTTTTTTTTCTTTCCGAGTATCAAGATTCATTGGGATCTTTTTTTAAGGGCAGGGTCCCCTAGTACTACCCTTGTTATCTAACCCATAACTGGAGAGAAAGGACGGATTAATACCTTTCCCAAGGGTACCAATGCTTAAGTGAATGCAGGGTATTAAACTGGAATTCGAACTCGGCTCACCGATTTCTCTTTCCGAGCCGATATCCACTACACCACAACGCAAATCCTAAATTTAGATACTTTCTCAGATACTTGATTCGGCACCTCTAATTCATACATACCTTTCACAAGTCAACTGGAATTCGAACTCGGCTCACCGATTTCTCTTTCCGAGCCGATATCCACTGCACCATAACGCAAATCAGTCACTAAACACTTACAGCACCTGGTATTCCCAAGCGGTCACCCATCTAAGTACTAACCAGGCTCAACGTTGTTTAACTTCGGTAATTGAGCGAGAACCGGTGTATTCAACGTGATAGCTTGGTAAGCAGCTTGGTTCTTCACTCGATACAAAACTCTACTCAATGAAGTGTTTTACTAAAACAAGCTGTTATAAGGGCGTTAAAAGAGGGCTTAAAATGTGCATATTATGAGGGTATGTAGGATAGACAATGAACTTGCAAAATTGTAGCTGTTAGGGAGCATCTTATCGGGAATCAGTTTCACAATCCAGCAGTTCTGCTGCAGAAGCTGTCCGATTGAAACTTACTCCTTACAAATGGAATATGTCCGAAATGAGGACGTGTTGACTTAATGTACCTAAACTTTTCTTCTCCTATATGCCTTGTCTTTTCAGGATATAGGCGATCATGGCCTTCCACGTCTTCCTATCCCTGGTGCCTCTGAACACGCTTTCTCCGATAACATCTCGCAGCTCCTGTTCTGTCAACCTCTAGCTCTAGCCCATAGATCTAGAATATAAATGTATAGAAAGTATCATGATCACAAATTGAGGGATCAGTTTATATATGGATTATAATATAGAATTGATCCCCAATTTTATAATCACATTATAATTTCTTATAAACAGTTTGCATATATATTCTTCTTTTGTATGCCGTGTTCTTTCAGGACGTAGGCGATCATGGCTTTCCACGTCTTCCTATCCCTGGTGGCTCTTAGCACGCTTTCTCCTGTAGCATCTCGCAACCCCCGTTCTATCATCCACCTGCTCATGCCCTTCAAATAAGTTACCCGCTGCTTTCCTCAGTCTCTTTTCCCCTCTATCTGGCCTGTTAGTATCAGGTTCTCCAAACCTTCCTTCCTCATTGCATGTCCCAGGAACTTCAGTTGCCTCTTCCTGATGCTCAGTATTAATTTCCTTTTCGTATCCTTTCCAAAACCTCATCATTGTTCACATGCTCGATCCATGATATCTGCAGCATCCTTCTGTAGAACCACATTTCAGCTGCTTCATGACAAATGCGTAGAAGTAGAGAGACTAAGCAGGTACATAAACTAGCAGGTTCAAACATTAAAGTCTGGACTGGTGGTATCAAGAAATGTAGACCACTAGAATATAAATATTTTTTAATCACTTATTGGCCGGCCCGAAAACTTTTCAGCATCCCTTCTTTAAAAAATTGCATTCTTATTCTTCTTCTTCTTATTATTATTATTATCTGTATAAAAATATGTTTCTACTCCATTAGTTTATTTTCTGACACTTTCCCGTCTGTAGAATTCCTTTCTATTGACTTGCTTCTCCGACAGCTACAATCTCGAAGAATTTAAATGTAAAGTTAATAGTCATCTTCTATCTCACTGACCCGCATACTCTCTCTCATGCTCCTTTCTCCGTCCACTCCACTCTCATCAGTATTCTCATCATTCTCTTATCCACTTCCTGACACCCCCTATAACCTGTCACTCTTTCTCATAACTTTCCTCCTATGTAACCCCCTGCAAAACAGTGGCAGTAAAATGCCTTGCTTGGGGCGATATGACTATAAAAAAAAATTATATACAATTATAATGTGGATATAAAGTGGGGGATCAATTTTGTATTACAATCAGTATATAAATTGATTCCTCAATTTATGGCTACAGTCATCCTTCTCTTACCCACTTCCTGACACCCTCTATAACATGTCACCCTTTCTCATAACTTTCCTACAATGTAACCCCCTGCAAAACAGTGGCAGTAAAATGCTTTGTTTGGGGCGATATGATTATTAAAAAAATTGATTCTCTTATATGAGAATGAATGTTGAACAATCACATAGTTGAAGAGACTTTAGACAATAGCAAAGGGTATCTACAGAAAGATGCTGAGAATATAAGATTAACTTGAAAAACGAGGAAGTTTTACTGAATATAGAAACGAATAGACATTTTAATTTATAACCAGAGAGTGACACTTTAAGTTTCTGTGATACAATGAGGAAAGCTAGTTTATAGAATTTGACACTTACAAGGCCTAATGGTGGCAAGAGAGACAGAGGGAAACAATGAGTTAACCAACTAACGAGCTGACCTCAATGTAAAATGGCAGAAATTTATTATTATTATTATTATTATTATTATTATTTGTATAAAACTTCTACTTAAGATCTTAAGGAGTCCCAGTCTGTATCAGACAGAGAATTCAACTGTTTTTTAATTCACAAAGAAAAAAAAAGTGAACACCATACAAAATAACTAAAATTTAAGAAATACCATTTCTTTTTCAGTATACATGACAAGAGAACAGAACAAGTAAAGAAAAAACAGAAATAATTGCAGATATTGAGTGGAAATATCTGTTAGTTTTTTTTTGTTGTTTTTTTTTTTGTGGTGTACATTGCAAGAAGTCCTTATGTCACGCGATCAGACATTGGCCTCAATTGGTTTTGGTTGCTTTAAAAATGACAGAGCAGGAAACAGGAAAAGGAGTGAAACAAGAAAAAAGCTGTTGCAACGAAAAAGAGAAGGACCAATAAAAAACAGGCATCTTAAAAAGAATAGAACACCAGACTCCAAAAAATAATGTCGAATAAAAATTATTTGAATAAGGAAATGGAGAAGACAAAATTTAAATAGTAATAATAAAAATAAATATTATTATTATTATTATTATTATTGTTGTTGTTGTTGTTGTTTTTATTATTATTAATATTATTATTATTATTATCGAAGTATGGAGTCCTGGAAATCAAAACAGAAAAAATGTGGAACTTGGAAACAAGAACAGTATCATTCATTTAGGTGCGCTTGAAATGTTAAAAAAAAGGAACACAACAACACTTTTAAAAAATCCTTGGAAATCCCGGCTTAAAAAAATACTAAAATTTGCTTTGATAAGTACAGCTCATACACTAAGAAAAATGTTGTCCATGTAACGCTAGTGAAGTTAGGGCAATTTTAAAAACAAATCAGGAGCTGTATCCATAACAACACCAGAATACCTGCCTGAGTTCTTTCCGCAGACTTGATAGATAGTGTGGCCATAACAGAAAACAAAATAATAATAATTATAATAATAAACGTCTGCTGCATAACCAATATCCAGAACATGATAATAAATCCAATGTTGATAAAGTTAATACTCATCCATGTTTACGCGCATCTGGATTAAAATCTGAAACTGAAGGCTTTATTCTTGGTGCGCAAGATCAAAGTCTTTTCACTAGAAACTTTCAGCCAAATATTATACATAACAATTTGGATCCAAAATGCAGGTTCTGTGATAAATACCAAGAAACAATAGACCATCTAATCTCAGGAGGTTCTGTACTTGCCCCAAATGAATATAAAAATCGTCACGATAGAGTGGGGCAATATTTACACTGGACAATGTGCAAACGCTATGGAAAATCTGTAAACAAACACTGGTATGAACATCACCCAGCACCGGTTACAGAAATAGAAGATGTCACCATTCTATGGGATTACACTATCTACACAGACAGAAAAATTAAAGCAAATAGGCTGGACATTAGTGTTAAAAACCAAAAAGAAAACTTGCTTATTAATTGATATGTCTTGTCCAGCGGATTGTAACATAGCAACCAAGGAATTCGAAAAAGTGTCAAAATATAAAGACCTGGAAATTGAAATAGAAAAAATGTGGAAATTGAAAACAAGAGTTGTGCCAGTGATAGTAGGTGCACTTGGAATGATAAAAAATGGAACAAAACAACACATTGCAACAATCCCTAGATACCCCAGTTTAAGAGATATACAAAAAATTGTCTTATTAAGTACAACCCACACACTAATGAGAAGTTTGTCTATGTAACTCTAGGGATGTTATAGGAGATAGAAAAAAAAACAAGAAATGGAGCCATAAAAACACACCACAACCTGCCGTAGGTCTTCCTGCAGACTTGGTAGGTCGTGCGACCATAGCAGAAAAAAACAATTATGAATAATAATAATAATAATAATAATAGAAAAAATATTCAATAATAAAAAAAAGAAAGAAAAAATATTCAATAATAAAAGAAGGCAGTAAATACAAACAAGAATTACAGTTAGTAGATTCTGTAGAAAAGCAAAACAGTAGCCAAGAACCAACTATTGCGGCAAAAAATATGAAAATGAAAGCCAAAGATAAAGCTCTTGAAAAGATGAAACAGCGCTGGCAAGACAAACCTCTGCATGGCCAATATCCAGTACGTGCCAATAAATTCCAATGTTGACAAAGTTAATACTCATCGATGGTTACGTGCATCTGGATTAAAGTCTGAAACTGAAGGATTTATACTTGCAGCACAAGACCAAAGTCTTTTCACGAGAAACTTTCAGGCAAATATTATGCATAATAATATGGATCCAAAATGCAGGTTTTGTGATAAACACCAAGAAACAATAGACCACCTAATCTCAGGCTGTTCTGTGCTTGCCCCAAACGAATATAAAAATCGCCACGATAGAGTTGGGCAATATTTACATTGGGCAATGTGCAAACATTATGGAAAAGCTGTAAACAAACACTGGTATGAACATCATCCAGCACCGGTTACAGAAATAGAAGATGTAACCATTCTATGGGATTACACCATCTACACAGACAGAAAAATTGAAGCAAACAGGCCAGACATTATTGTTAAAAACCAGAAGGAGAAAACTTGTCTATTAATTGATATGGCTTGTCCAGCGGATTGTAACATAGCAATCAAGGAATTTGAAAAACTGTCAAAATATAAAGACCTGGAAATTGAAATAGAAAAAATGTGGAAATTGAAAACAAGAGTTGTGCCAGTGATAGTAGGTGCACTTGGAATGATAAAAAATGGAACAAAACAACACATTGAAAGAATCCCTGGAAACCCCAGCTTAAGAGATATACAAAAAATTGTCTTATTAAGTACAGCCCACACACTAAGGAAAACGTTATCTATGTAATGCTGGGGATGATAGGGAGGATAGAAAAACATGAAATGGAGTCATAACAACACGCCACTACCTGCCTTAGGTCTCCCCGCAGACTTGGTTGGTAGTGAGACCAATGCAGAAATCTAAATATGATGAAAAATGACATAATAATAATAGATGCGAATACCTCAAGATCGAAATCAGTTGAATGTGGTTTGTCAAGACTCAAAGATTACCTGTTGTTGCTTGGGCGGTTGACATCAATATGCGCAAACATAGCTCAGTTTCCTGGAAGTCCTAAAATATATGAATTACAACATATGCTATGCATGGGTAGTGTTCATTTGTTGCATAGATTTCTTTCTATACATTAACCAAAATTACACTTTCACTTATGCTATGACCTGTTTCTGATTGTATGATTTGTTTGCATCATCTGACATAAAACCTTGTTGTCTCTTGAGTTACCTTGTCGAGACATGAGGACAACTTGTGCTAAACAAACAAAAAAAAAATTATAATAAAAAGAATATTTAATTTCCATTTTGTAGATATCTGCACAGGCACATTTTCCATCAGGGCCAACCTGAATTTTATGCAGCAATTATGATAGGTAAAACTTAATTATTGCTTCTGAAAAAGAGGTCATAATTTATCGTGATAAGCCTTTGAATAAGACCCGTAGTTGTTCAAAGACGAGTGAACTCGTTTTATCATATCCACTGACGGTTTTCGAACAGTTTCACCAAAGCATTTTCATTCACAAGTCTTGGCTCAGCTTATGATATAATTTTCATAGACTTCTTAATGTGATGGTTTAGTTTCTCCATGCCAATATTATCAAGATGTCATGATGATAAGATTCGAAACCGGGACTCAGAGACGGGACCTTATAATCACTCTGATTCACGATTATTATTATTATTATTATTATTATTATTATTATTATTATGTCATTTTTCATCATATTTCGATTTCTGCTTTGGTCTCACTACCAACCAAGTCTGCGGGGAGACCTAAGGCAGGTAGTGGCGTGTTGTTATGGCTCCATTTCATGTTTTTCTATCTTCCCTATCATCCCCAGCATTACATAGATAAAGTTTTCCTTAGTGTGTGGGCTGTACTTAATAAGACAATTTTTTGTATATCTCTTAAGCTGGGGTTTCCAGGGATTCTTTCAATGTGTTGTTTTGTTCCATTTTTTATCATTCCAAGTGCACCTACTATCACTGGCACAACTTTTGTTTTCAATTTCCACATTTTTTCTATTTCAATTTCCAGGTCTTTATATTTTGACAGTTTTTCAAATTCCTTGATTGCTATGTTACAATCCGCTGGACAAGCCATATCAATTAATAGACAAGTTTTCTCTTTCTGGTTTTTAACAATAATATCTGGCCTGTTTGCTTCAATTTTTCTGTCTGTGTAGATGGTGTAATCCCATAGAATGGTGACATCTTCTATTTCTGTAACCGGTGTTGGGTGATGTTCATACCAGTGTTTGTTTACAGATTTTCCATAATGTTTGCACATTGTCCAATGTAAATATTGCCCAACTCTATCGTGGCGATTTTTATATTCGTTTGGGGCAAGCACAGAACAGCCTGAGATTAGATGGTCTATTGTTTCTTGGTGTTTATCACAAACCTGTATTTTGGATCCATATTATTATGCATAATATTTGCCTGAAAGTTTCTCGTGAAAAGACTTTGGTCTTGTGCTGCAAGAATAAAGCCTTCAGTTTCAGACTTTAATCCAGATGCACGTAACCATCGATGAGTATTAACTTTGTCAGCATTGGATTTATTGGCACGTTCTGGATATTGGCCATGCAGAGGTTTGTCTTGCCAGCGCTGTTTCATCTTTTCAAGAGCTTTATCTTTGGCTTTCATTTTCATATTTTTTGCCGCAATAGTTGGTTCTTGGCTTCTGTTTTGCTTTTCTACAGAATCTACTAACTGTAAATCTTGTTTGTATTTACTGCCTTCTTTTATTATTGAATATTTTTTCTTTCTTTCTTTATGTTGTCTTACTAATTGTATCATCCAATCCTTTGTTATTTCTATGTATGTTAGTAAGCCAATAGTTGTTGTCTTGTATGACAATTCCAGCTGAATAAGACCTCTTCCACCTTCTTTACGGGGTATGTATAGACGGTCTACATCCGACTTTGGACGATGCATCTTATTATTATTATTATTATTATTATTATTATTATTATTATTATTACTATAAAAACAAGTGAATGATGAATTAGAACTTCAATTATTATTTCATTGAATTTCTGCTGGATACACATTTCCAACCTGAGATTGAACGTGAGAAATATTTTCCTTACATTTTCCACTGTTTGAACATCATATCTCTTAACGCCTTTATTCGCCCTTATTATAACAAATTTTGTGGAAAGACTTAAGGTAGATAGTTGTGTGTTGTTGTTATGACAAAATTTTATTATTTGTTTTTATACCTCCCATACCATCACTAGCGTTACATTGACAAATTCTTCTTAGAGTGCGGGTTTCAAATTCATTAACTGCTATGTTACAATCCGCTGAGCAAGCCATATCATTTTCTTTTCGGTTTTTGACAATTATGTCCGACTTATTTGCTTCAATCTTCCTGTCTGTGAAGATGTGTAATACCAAAGAATTGTGATGTTTTCTGTTTCTGTAACAAATCTGAGCATCAGGAAGTGACAGCTGAAGTTCCTGGGACATGCAATGAGGAAGGAAGACTTCAAGATCCTGTTACTAACAGGCTAGATAGAGAGAAAAAGAGACAGGGGAAAGCAGTGGATAACATTTTTGAAGGACCTAATCAGGTGAATGATGGAACGAAGGTTGCATGATGTAACAAGAGAAGGCGTGCTAAGAGGCACCAGAGATAGGACGACGTGGAAAGCCATGATCGCCTACATCCTGAAAGGACAGGGCACATAGAAGAAGAAGAAGAAGAAGAAGAAGAAGAAGAAGAAGAAGAAGAACTGGTGCTGGGTGATTTTTAGTTTGTTATTTTTTTTCCAAAGTGATTGCACATTGTCTAGTGCAATGGCAACCTACTGCAAAATAATCTTCTGCCTAGTCAGTCAAGTTTCTTTCGAGACATGATCGGCCAAGTGATAATTGTAGCAATGCATTTAATATCTCGCGCCGTATACCAGATTTGTTTCTTAAGTTCTCAAATCCTAACCACTTTAGCATGTCCAGTATGAGTTGATGCATTGCGCACACCACCCTATGAGAGGGAGCAGAAAATTCTTTGAGTTAAAATATACGTTGAGACGTACATATAAACACTATGTGAATTAAGTTCAAATAGACATCTGTGTTGCCAGGAGTCATTTCCATATCTGTCTGGAAAACATTTCTGGTTAAAAGGAAAATAATCGAAGCCAAAACGTTCTGTCCTTTGCAGATAATAATAATAATGATAGGATTAAAAGTGGATTTAACTGATATGTCTCGGAAAGGGATAGACATTCGAGGTAGTTAAGCGGTTTAAGCAAATGTAACCGGGTAGGACAATCTAGTAATAAACGTAATGAACGGTACTTGTCGTATGCAGCATCCTGAGACGTAGGCCTAGTCAATACATGTCGTCAATAGTTGTAGATCTCTTGCGGCAGACATCTGGAAGTAAACCTCTGTTAATAGTAGACCTCTATGCTTCCTCACCTTCGTCTGTATTTATTGCTGACACCAGCCAATCACAGTAGGGGGAACCAAGGTATGGATATTCATTGCATATTCATTACATCAGGTCGATAGTTACACACACACACACACACACACACACACACACACACACACACACACACACATCACATCACATACACACAAAGTGACACACAAAGATTGAACCTGTGTCACTTCAAACTGTCTGGGAGCTCGTTCTCTTCATTAATATCGAACGGAAGCTCACTTAGACGTTATTCCAACGTTTTATAAAAACAGGACGTCTACTCAAACATATGTATCAGGACAATAACTAGAGAAGTTGTAGAAAATTATTTCGGATATGAAATTCAATGATTCCTTAAAATATATATATATATATATATAGATATATGACCGTATGGATTATATATGTATATATCTATGAACCCATGGGTTACATATATACATAATATATATATATATAATTCGAGGTAGTTAAGCGGTCTAGGCAAATGCAACCGGGTAGGACAATCTAGTAAGTAGACGTAATGAACGGTACTCGTCGTATGCAGCATCCTGAGACGTAGGCCTAGTCAACAGACATAGACCTTTATCGGTAGACCTATGAACGTAAACCTCTCGTCGTATAGACCTATGGATGTAGACCTCTGGTCCTATAGACCTATGGACGTAGACCTCTCAACGTCCTCGCCTTCGTCTGTATTTATGGCTGACACCAGCCAATCGCATTACTGTGGGGGTGAGGAACCAAGGTGTATGTATATTCATTACATATTCATTGCATCATTGACTATACTAGTTTCCTACTTAAAGAATGGGGTCAAGAATAAGGAGATCGATGAATACAAGAACCATGAAAAAGGAAGGAATGTGAATGTAGTTTGTGTAATCATTAAGCCAGCCAATTAGCGTCAAGAATATGATTTAATGCAGACAGACGAAAGGCATTGCAGATTTACGGAGATTCGTCAGGTGGTTTCAAAAAACGATCACTCCATGAGAGACAATGAAATTCGGATCGAAAGTAGAAAATGGCAGTAAAACGGAAGGGAGAGAGGGAATGGAGAAAATTTGTCACTGTTAAAACGAAAATTAAGTAAAGAAAAAAGAAAACCTAATTAAAGAAAAACAATATTTGAAAAAGCAAATTAAAGTAAAGAAAATTAAGTAAAGAAAAAAGAAAAACCTAATTAAAGAAAAACAATATTTGAAAAAGAAAAATATTTTGATGAAAAGAAAAAAAGAGAAAGTAATAAAAAAATGTTAACACGATATATGAAAATTGGGGTAGACAGAAAGAAAGAAAGAATTTTTGAAAATAGACAACAGTACAAATTATATCAGCCATACGTGATACACGCTTGGAATCATATCTCTTTAAAGACATGACTGACTGGGCAGAAGATTATTCCGCAGTAGTTTGCCATTGCTTTCTGCGGTAGATTGGTTGCCGACCAAGGCTATAGAACCCAATCTGTCCTGTTATTTAACCCATAACTGGAAGGAACAGACGGATTAATACCTTTCCCAAGGGTATTTGCGCGTAAGTGAATGCAATGAATTCAACTGGAATTCGAACTCGGCTCCCGGACTTCTCGTTCCGAGCCGATATCCACTGGACCACAACGTACATTCTATAGCCACTGGACCACAACAAATTATATATTTTGGGTAAAAGAATGAAAGAAAGAAAGAAAGAAAGATAGAAAGTAATTTTTAAAAATAGGCAACAGCAAAAATTATATATTTGGGGTAAAAGAAAGAAAGAAAGAAAGAAAGAAAGAAAGAAAGAAAGAAAGAATTTTTAAAAATAGGCAACAGCACAAATTATACATTTGGTGTAAAATAAAGAAAGAAAGAAAAAAAAAAGAAAGAAACGAAAGAAAGAATTTTTAAAAATGGGCAACAGCACAAATTATATATTTGGGGTAAAAGAAAGAAAGAAAGAAAGAAAGAAAGAAAGAAAGAATTTTTAAAAATAGGCAACAGCACAAATTATATATTTGGGGTAAAAGAAAGAAAGAAAGAATGAATTTGTAAAAGTAGGCAACAGCACAACTTATATATTTGGGGTAAAAGAAAGAAAGATAGAAAGAAAGAAAGAAAGAAAGAAAGAAAAACAATACAAATGAACGTTTGGGTGGGCCGAATGAAAGAAAGAAAGATAACGACCGCGAGGGAAAGAAGAAAGACGAATGAACGATGGATAAGGATAGAAAAAAAGAAAAGATAAAAGTAAAAAGAAATAAAAATTACGAAGAAAAAAATGTGGAAAGAATTGAAATCGGAAGAAGTTTGAAGTCTGAAAAAAAAAATGAAAAAAAAAAGTATTGAAAGAAATACAAACAAAAAGAAAGAAAAAAAAGGAAGAAAGCCGAACGAAAAGAAACATGTGACCAGGTGGCAGCAACTTCGGGGAATGAAGTCTCCCTGAGTTGAGCTGTGAAACAAGGAAAATACGATCGACCATTGAGAGCCAATTAATGAAAGCGATTAAGTTTCTAACACGTGGATGTCTCTTGTATTTGTCTTGTTTTCTGTTATTTCTTAAATTTCAACCGAAAAAAAGTAAAAGAAAAAATCTAGCTACAACTAAAAAGGACAATCAAAATGGATGACGTTTAAACCCTTCCCAACCAAACACAAGGGAACCAAATTTATCACATATACACGCTGTTCTTTACTTACTTCAGTATACGAATCCCAATGGTCTTTAAGTAAGTAAGTATCTATCTATCTATCTATCTATCTATCTATCTATCTATCTATCTATCTATTTAATTTATTATTCTTTTCGGGTCAATCCTCTCCAAAATTTCGTCGTTGCTCACTTATTCTGTCCATGGTGTTCTCAGCATCCTTCTGTAGAACCACATTTCGGTTGATTTAAGTGTTTTCTTTATTTTCGATAAGATTGTATAGCTTTCGCTGCAGCACATAACAATCCCGTACTCTCTTCTTTGTTTATCCAAAGAATTCTTCCGGTATATATTCTTCTATATGCTCTGTCCCTTCAGGACGTGGGTGATATTGGTTCACTACATCAACCTGTTTCTAGTAAGTTCTGTCTCTTTGCTGTCGTTCCTAACCACTATTCTGACAGCCATTTTCACAATCCCGTTAGATCGGTTATTCTCTTCTATCCTACTTGCCCTCAATATATTCAGTGACCCTCAGATTCACTAAGCCCTCATTATGTCCTCTAAAAATCTCAGATGTCTCTTTCGGATTCTCATAGATGAATTTCCTTTTGTTTCTATCTTCTCTTAAAGTTCGTCCTCGCTCACATATGCGGTCCATAGTATTTTTAAAATCCTTCTGTAGAAGAAGATTTCTGCTGATTCAGATTTCTTCTTCATCTGTGGGGAAATTTTCCAGAATTCACTGCCACACAGAAAGACTGATATTGCGTAAGAGTTCATTCTTTTCTTTGTTTCTAATATTTTTTAAATGACATGGAAAATATGTATATGTAATCGGTAAGAATAGCCAAAGATGTAGAAAGATGCAAGAATGAACTTCGAGGGAGAGAGAAAGAAAGAAAAAAATACTATAAATGACAATAAGACAAATTAACATAGGGTGGACAGAAAGAAAGTAAAAAAAAAAAAGCAAGAAAGAAAAAATTCTAAAAAAGATAACAATGAACATTGGGGCGGACAAAAAGAAAAACAGAAATAATTTAAAAAATGGCAATAATGTAAATGAATATTAAGAAAGAAAGAAAGAAAGAAAGAAAGAAAGAATGAATGAATGAATGAATGAATGAAAATTACAATAAAATGAACATAGGTGGACCGAGAGAAAATTTAAAAAAAATAATTTTTAAAAAGACAACAATATCAATGAACATTGGGGTGGGCAGAAAGAAAGAAAGAAAGAAAGAAAGAAAGAAAGAAAGAATGAAAATTACAATACAAATGAAAATAGGGTGGACCGATAGAAAATAAAAAATAAAAAAAACAGAATATTAAAAAAACAACAATATAATAAACATTGGGGTGTGCAGAATGAAAGAAAGAAAGAAAGAAAAAAGGAAAAAGAAAGAAAGAAAGATTTTTTAAAATGGCAACAATGCAAATGAACATTAAGAAAGAAAGAAAGAAAGAAAGAAAGAAAGAAAGAAAGAAAAGGAATGAATGAATGAATGAATGAAAATTACAATACAAATAAACATACGGTGGACAGATAGGAAGTAAAAAAAAGAAAGAATTTTGAAAAAGATATCAATATCAATGAACATTGGGGTGGACAGAAGGAAAGAAAGAAAGAAAGAAAGAAAGAAAGAAAGAAAGAATTTTTAAAATGGTAACAATGTAAATAAACATTAAAAAAGAAAAAAGAAAGAAAGAATGAATGAATGAACGAATGAAAATTACAATACAAAAGAATATAGCGTGGACAGATAGAAAGTAAAAAGAAAAAGAATTTTAAATAAGACAATAATATCAATAAACGTTGGGGTGGACAGAAAGAAAGAAAGAAAGAAAGAAAGAAAGAAAGAAAGAAAGAAAGAAAGAATTTTAAAAATCGCAACAATGTAAATGAACATTAAAAAAGAAAGAAACAAATAAAGAAAGAAAGAAAGAAAGAAAAAGAAAGAAAGAAAGGAAGGAAAAAAGGAAGAAAGAAAATATGAATAAATGAATGAATAATTTTCAGAAAACATTTCATACGGAAATGTTTGACAGAGGGATTGGTGATAAGACATGATAGAATTTAGGACGGTCTCAGTCGTCACATTAAAATTTTGTTCAGTAGTGGAAAAAGTAAAGTTTTGCCTAAAGATAGAATAAGACCGGGAGAGACATTGATAATACACTCCCGATCAAAAATTTAAGACCAAAAGCTACATTCCAAACATTTTATTTAGAAATTTACATTTTTATAAAATGAAGCGATTAAAAGTATAAGACCAGAGACAAAAATTCTACAATATTGTACAAAAAGTGTATGAAAACATTCAACAAGCAAATTTAATAATGAGTTCTACCTCCACTGCTTTTAAAGACTTCAAAAATTATGTCGGGCATGCTAGAAAGAAGCGTTTCCATTAAGGTGCGGGGGATGCTGCTCCAGCTTCTGAAGATGGCTTCACGAAGTTCAGTTTTTGTTGAATATTGTTTGCCATTTTGATAAACATCTCTTGTCATCCATCCACAAACATTTTCAATTGTGTTCAAGTCCGGTGAGCATGCAGGATGTCCCAAGAGATGAACCCTATTTTCTTGTAGAAAGGTCAAGGTCCGTCTTGCAGCATGAACTGCAGTATTATCCTGTTGGAATAACCAACCATCCCCACACAAACGATGGCCCTCCGTCATCGAAGATGCTTTTTGTAGTATGCTAATATAACCAGCCGCTGTCTGACGACCCTGCACCACCTGGAGCTCCATCGTCCCTCTGTAAGAAAAGGCACCCCATACCATTAAGGACCCTCCACCACTATTACGTGTTGAGAAAATTTCAGGAGGCATGTTTTTGTTATGCCAATATCGCTGGAAGCCATCAGGACCATCTAGATTGAATTTTTTCTCATCAGAAAACAGGACTTTCTTCCACTTCACAACGTCCCATGTTTGGTATTCACGATCAAACTTTAAGTGGTCCACCTTGTGATGTGGAAGCAGCCGAGGAATTTGTTTACGCTTTTTTTTTACCATGCCTTTTTGTCGTAAGTGTCGTCTGATGGTTACGGGACTGCAATCAGCATCTGTGACTGGCTTAATTTGACTAGAAGAAAGTCCCCCGTCTTTCATAACAACCCGTCTTATTCTCCTACTCAATGCAGGAGAAATTTTGTGGGGGCCTACCAGAGGATTTTGCTTTTCCATAATTCTCACTGTTGTTTAGAAAGTTGCAAATCAGTTTTCTGCGATTTACCTTAGCTGCGATCGCCAGCTGTGACAAACCTTGTTTATGGAATTCTAGAATTGGAGAATGCTCAACTTCGGTAAGTTTGCTTGCTTTAGGCATGGTTAAATTTTACGCAGTGATTGCTAATCTCTAACTGAATTAAAAACATTGGAATTACCATAGATCTAACAATTTATACCCCTGGTCTTATAATTTTGATCATGTGTAAATCGCCTCATTTTATAAAAATGTAAGTTTCTAAATAAAATGTTTGGGATGTAGCTTTTTGTTTCCATAACCTTTTAGATTGTAGTATTGGTAACCTTAAGTGGGAGGAGTTGAAAATCTATCTGTAAAAAAAAAAATTATTTTTAAAGATTTTTAAGTGGTCTTAAATTTTTGATCGGGAGTGTATCTTCCTTGTCAGACCAATTCCTCTGTCACACCTTTCCGTCAGAAATGTTTTCTGAAATTTCTTTACTATATTTGTTATACATTTGGCACCAATCAATTTTTGATCGGGAGTGTATCTTCCTTGCCAGACCAATTTCTCTGTCACACCTTTCCGTCAGAAATGTTTTCTGAAATTTCTTTACTATATTTGTTATATATTTGGCACCAATCAATTTTTGATCGGGAGTGTATCTTCCTTGTCAGACCAATTCCTCTGTCACACCTTTCCGTCAGAAATGTTTTCTGAAATTTCTTTACTATATTTGTTATACATTTGGCACCAATCAATTTTTGATCGGGAGTGTATCTTCCTTGTCAGACCAATTTCTCTGTCACACCTTTCCGTCAGAAATGTTTTCTGAAATTTCTTTACTATATTTCTTATACATTTGGAACCAATCAATTTTTGATCGGGAGTGTATCTTCCTTGTCAGACCAATTTCTCTGTCACACCTTTCCGTCAGAAATGTTTTCTGAAATTTCTTTACTATATTTGTTATATATTTGGCACCAATCAATTTTTGATCGGGAGTGTATCTTCCTTGCCAGACCAATTCCTCTGTCACACCTTTCCGTCAGAAATGTTTTCTGAAATTTCTTTACTATATTTGTTGTACATTTGGCACCAATCAATTTTTGATCGGGCGTGTATCTTCCTTGCCAGACCAATTCCTCTGTCACACCTTTCCGTCAGAAATGTTTTCTGAAATTTCTTTACTATATTTGTTATACATTTGGCACCACTCAATTTTTGATCGGGTGTGTATCTTCCTTGCCAGACCAATTTTTCTGTCACACCTTTCCGTCAGAAATGTTTTCTGAAATTTCTTTGCTATATTTGTTATACATTTGGCACCAATCAATTTTTGATCGGGAGTGTATCTTCCTTGCCAGACCAATTCCTCTGTCACACCTTTCCGTCAGAAATGTTTTCTGAAATTTCTTTACTATATTTGTTATACATTTGGCACCAATCAATTTTTGATCGGGAGTGTATCTTCCTTGCCAGACCAATTCCTCTGTCACACCTTTCCGTCAGAAATGTTTTCTGAAATTTATTTACTATACTTGTTATACATTTGGCACCAATCAATTTTTGATCGGGAGTGTATCTTCCTTGCCAGACCAATTTCTCTGTCACACCTTTCCGTCAGAAATGTTTTCTGAAATTTCTTTACTATATTTGTTATACATTTGGCACCAATCAATTTTTGATCGGGAGTGTATCTTCCTTGTCAGACCAATTCCTCTGTCACACCTTTCCGTCAGAAATGTTTTCTGAAATTTCTTTACTATATTTGTTATATATTTGGCACCAATCAATTTTTGATCGGGAGTGTATCTTCCTTGCCAGACCAATTTCTCTGTCACACCTTTCCGTCAGAAATGTTTTCTGAAATTTCTTTACTATATTTGTTATACATTTGGCACCAATCAATTTTTGATCGGGAGTGTATCGTCCTTGCCAGACCAATTCCTCTGTCACACCTTTCCGTCAGAAATGTTTTCTGAAATTTCTTTACTATACTTGTTATACATTTGGCACCAATCAATTTTTGATCGGGAGTGTGTCTTCCTTGCCAGACCAATTCCTCTGTCACACCTTTCCGTCAGAAATGTTTTCTGAAATTTCTTTACTATATTTGTTATACATTTGGCACCACTCAATTTTTGATCGGGTGTGTATCTTCCTTGCCAGACCAATTTCTCTGTCACACCTTTCCGTCAGAAATGTTTTCTGAAATTTCTTTGCTATATTTGTTATACATTTGGCACCAATCAATTTTTGATCGGGAGTGTATCGTCCTTGCCAGACCAATTCCTCTGTCACACCTTTCCGTCAGAAATGTTTTCTGAAATTTCTTTACTATACTTGTTATACATTTGGCACCAATCAATTTTTGATCGGGAGTGTATCTTCCTTGCCAGACCAATTTCTCTGACACACCTTTCCGTCAGAAATTTTTTCTGAAATTTCTTTACTATATTTGTTATACATTTGGCACCAATCAATTTTTGATCGGGAGTGTATCTTCCTTGTCAGACCAATTCCTCTGTCACACCTTTCCGTCAGAAATGTTTTCTGAAATTTCTTTACTATACTTGTTATACATTTGGCACCAATCAATTTTTGATCGGGAGTGTATCTTCCTTGCCAGACCAATTTCTCTGTCACACCTTTCCGTCAGAAATTTTTTCTGAAATTTCTTTACTATATTTGTTATACATTTGGCACCAATCAATTTTTGATCGGGAGTGTATCTTCCTTGTCAGACCAATTCCTCTGTCACACCTTTCCGTCAGAAATGTTTTCTGAAATTTCTTTACTATATTTCTTATACATTTGGCACCAATCAATTTTTGATCGGGAGTGCATCTTCCTTGCCAGACCAATTTCTCTGTCACACCTTTCCGTCAGAAATGTTTTCTGAAATTTCTTTACTATATTTGTTATACATTTGGCACCAATCAATTTTTGATCCGGAGTGTATCTTCTTTGCCAGACCAATTCCTCTGTCACACCTTTCCGTCAGAAATGTTTTCTGAAATTTCTTTACTATATTTGTTATACATTTGGCACCAATCAATTTTTGATCGGGAGTGTATCTTCCTTGCCAGACCAATTCCTCTGTCACACCTTTCCGTCAGAAATGTTTTCTGAAATTTCTTTACTATATTTGTTATATATTTGGCACCAATCAATTTTTGATCGGGAGTGTATCTTCCTTGCCATACCAATTCCTCTGTCACACCTTTCCGTCAGAAATGTTTTCTGAAATTTCTTTACTATATTTGTTATACATTTGGCACCAATCAATTTTTGATCGGGAGTGTATCTTCCTTGCCAGACCAATTTCTCTGTCACACCTTTCCGTCAGAAATATTTTCTGAAATTTCTTTACTATATTTGTTATACATTTGGCACCAAACAATTTTTGATCGGGAGTGTATCTTCCTTGCCAGACCAATTCCACTGTCACACCTTTCCGTCAGAAATGTTTTCTGAAATTTCTTTACTATATTTGTTATACATTTGGCACCAATCAATTTTTGATCGGGAGTGTATCTTCCTTGCCAGACCAATTTCTCTGTCACACCTTTCCGTCAGAAATGTTTTCTGAAATTTCTTTACTATATTTGTTATACATTTGGCACCAATCAATTTTTGATCGGGAGTGTATCTTCCTTGTCAGACCAATTCCTCTGTCACACCTTTCCGTCAGAAATGTTTTCTGAAATTTCTTTACTATATTTCTAATACATTTGGCACCAATCAATATTTGATCGGGAGTGTATCTTCCTTGCCAGACCAATTTCTCTGTCACACCTTTCCGTCAGAAATGTTTTCTGAAATTTCTTTACTATATTTGTTATACATTTGGCACCAATCAATTTTTGATCGGGAGTGTATCTTCCTTGCCAGACCAATTCCTCTGTCACACCTTTCCGTCAGAAATTTTTTCTGAAATTTCTTTACTATATTTGTTATACATTTGGCACCAATCAATTTTTGATCGGGAGTGTATCTTCCTTGTCAGACCAATTTCTCTGTCACACCTTTCCGTCAGAAATGTTTTCTGAAATTTCTTTACTATATTTGTTATATATTTGGCACCAATCAATTTTTGATCGGGAGTGTATCTTCCTTGCCAGACCAATTCCTCTGTCACACCTTTCCGTCAGAAATGTTTTCTGAAATTTCTTTACTATATTTGTTATACATTTGGCACCAATCAATTTTTGATCGGGAGTGTGTCTTCCTTGCCAGACCAATTCCTCTTGTCACACCTTTCCGTCAGAAATGTTTTCTGAAATTTTACTATATTTGTTACACATTTGGCACCAATCAATTTTTGATCGGGAGTGTATCTTCCTTGCCAGACCAATTCCTCTGTCACACCTTTCCGTCAGAAATGTTTTCTGAAATTTCTTACTATACTTGTTATACATTTGCACCAACTAATTTTTGATCGGGAGTGTATCTTCCTTGCCAGACCAATTTCTCTGTCACACCTTTCCGTCAGAAATTTTTTCTGAAATTTCTTTACTATATTTGTTAGCATTTGGCACCAATCAATTTTTGATCGGGAGTGTATCTTCCTTGTCAGACCACCCTCTGTCACACCTTTCCGTCAGAAATGTTTTCTGAAATTTCTTTACTATATTTCTTATACATTTGGCACCAATCAATTTTTGATCGGGAGTGTATCTTTCCGCTGACCAATTTCTCTGTCACACCTTTCCGTCAGAAACATGTTTTTCTGAAATTTTCTACTATATTTGTTATACATTTGGCACCAATCAATTTTTGATCCGGAGTGTATCTTCTTTGCCAGACCACCTCTGTCACACCTTCCGTCAGAAATGTTTTCTGAAATTTCTTTACTATATTTGTTATATATTTGAAAATCAATCAATTTTTGATCGGGAGTGTATCTTCCTTGCCAGACCAATTTCTCTGTCACACCTTTCCGTCAGAAATATTTGGAAATTCTTTACCATATTTGTTATACATTTGGCACCAAAACAATTTTTGATCGGGAGTGTATCTTCTCCTTTGCCAGACCAATTCCACTGTCACACCTTTCCGTCAGAAATGTTTTCTGAAATTTCTTTACTATATTTGTTATACATTTGGCACCAATCAATTTTTGATCGGGAGTGTATCTTCCTTGCCAGACCAATTTCTCTGTCACACCTTTCCGTCAGAAATGTTTTCTGAAATTCTCTTTACTATATTTGTTATACATTTGGCACCAATCAATTTTTGATCGGGAGTGTATCTTCCTTGTCAGACCAATTCCTCTGTCACACCTTTCCGTCAGAAATGTTTTCTGAAATTTCTTTACTATATTTGTTATATATTTGGCACCAATCAAACTTTGATCGGGAGTGTATCTTCCTTGCCAGACCAATTCCTCTGTCACACCTTTCCGTCAGAAATGTTTTCTGAAATTTCTTTACTATATTTGTTATACATTTGGCACCAATCAATTTTTGATCGGGAGTGTATCTTCCTTTGCCAGACCAATTCCTCTGTCACACCTTTCCGTCAGAAATGTTTTCTGAAATTTCTTTACTATACTTGTTATACATTTGGCACCAATCAATTTTTGATCGGGAGTGTATCTTCCTTGCCAGACCAATTTCTCTGTCACACCTTTCCGCCGAAAACAAATGTTTTCTGAAATTTTTTTACTATATTTGTTATACATTTGGCACCAATCAATTTTTGATCGAGTGTATCTTCCTTGTCAGACCAATTCCTCTGTCACACCTTTCCGTCAGAAATGTTTTCTGAAATTTCTTTACTATATTTATACATTTGGCACCAATCAATTTTTGGATCGGGAGGTATCTTCCTTGCCAGACCAATTTCTCTGTCACACCTTCCGTCAGAAATGTTTTCTGAAATTTCTTTACTATATTTGTTATACATTTGGCACCAATCAATTTTTGATCCGGAGTGTATCTTCTTTGCCAGACCAATTCCTCTGTCACACCTTTCCGTCAGAAATGTTTTCTGAAATTTCTTTACTATATTTGTTATACATTTGGCACCAATCAATTTTTGATCGGGAGGTATCTTCCTTGCCAGACCAATTCCTCTGTCACACCTTTCCGTCAGAAATGTTTTCTGAAATTTCTTTACTATAGCCTTTATACATTTGGCACCAATCAATTTTTGATCGGGAGTGTATCTTCCTTGCCATACCAATTCCTCTGTCACACCTTTCCGTCAGAAATGTTTTCTGAAATTTCTTTACTATATTTGTTATACATTTGGCACCAATCAATTTTGATCGAGGTATCTTCCTTGCCAGACCAATTTCTGTCACACCTTCGTCAGAAATACTTTCTGAAATTTCTTTACTATATTTGTTATACATTTGGCACCAATCAATTTTTGATCGGAGTGTATCTTCCTTGCCAGACCAATTCCTCTGTCACACCTTTCCGTCAGAAATGCTTTCTGAAATTTCCTTTACTATATCTGTTATACATTTGGCACCAATCAATTTATGATCGGGAGTGATTCTTCCTCGTTTACACCCCAATTTCTTCTGTCACACCTTTCCGTCAGAAATGTTTTCTGAAATTTCTTTACTATATTTGCCATACATTTGGCACCAATCAATTTTTGATCGATGGCCTTCCTTGTCAGACCAATTCCTCTGTCACACCTTTCCGTCAGAAATGCTTTCTGTACCTTTACTATATTTCTAATACATTTGGCACCAATCAATTTTTGATCGGGGAGTGTATCTTCCTTGCCAGACCAATTTCTCTGTCACACCTCTTTCCGTCAGAAATGTTTTCTGAAATTTCTTTACTATATTTGTTATACATTTGGCACCAATCAATTTTTGATCGGGAGTGTATCTTTCTTGCCAGACCAATTCTGTCATTATTTTTTTCCGTCAGAAATTTTTTTCTGAAATTTCTTTACTATATTTGTTATACATTTGGCACCAATCAATTTTTGACTGGGAGTGTATCTTCCTTGCCAGACCAATTTCTCTGTCACACCTTTCCGTCAGAAATGTTTTCTGAAATTTCTTTACTATATTTGTTATATATTTGGCACCAATCAATTTTTGATCGGGAGTGTATCTTCCTTTGTCAGACCAACTTTCTGTCACACCCTTTCCGTCAGAAATGTTTTCTGAAATTTCTTTACTATATTTGTTATATTTGGCACCAATCAATTTTTGATCGAGTGTATCTTCCTTGTCAGACCAATTCCTCTGTCACACCTTTCCGTCAGAAATGTTTCTCTGAAATTTCTTTACTATATTTCTTATACATTTGGCACCAAATCAATTTTTGAATGGGAGTGTATCTTCCTTGTCAGACCAATTTCTCTGTCACACCTTTCCGTCAGAAATGTTTTCTGAAATTTCTTTACTATATTTGTTATATATTTGGCACCAATCAATTTTTGATCGGGCGTATCTTCCTTGCCAGACCAATTCTCTGTCACACCTTTCCGTCAGAAAAAGCTGAAATTTCTCTTTAGCTATATTTGTTATACATTTGGCACCAATCAATTTTTGATCGGGAGTGTATTCTCTCCTTGCCAGACCAATTCCTCTGTCACACCTTTCCGTCAGAAATGTTTTCTGAAATTTCTTTACTATATTTGTTATACATTTGGCACCACTCAATTCTTGATCGGGTGTGTATCTTCCTTGCCAGACCAATTTCTCTGTCACACCTTTCCGTCAGAAATGTTTTCTGAAATTTCTTTGCTATATTTGTTATATATTTGGCAACTAAATTCAATTTTTGATTCGGAGTGTATCTTCCTATGACCAATTCCTCTGTCACACCTTTCCGTCAGAAATGTTTTCTGAAATTTCTTTATTATATTTGTTATACATTTGGCACCAATCAATTTCTTGATCGGGAGTGTATCTTCCTTGCCAGACCAATTTCTCTGTCACACCTTTCCGTCAGAAATCGTTTTGTGAAATTTCTTTACTATATTTGTTATACATTTGGCACCAATCAATTTTTGATCCGGAGTGTATCTTCCTTGTCAGACCAATTCCTCTGTCACACCTTTCCGTCAGAAATGTTTTCTGAAATTTCTTTACTATATTTGTTATACATTTGGCACCAATCAATTTTTGATCGGGAGTGTATCTTCTTGCCAGACCAATTCCTCTGTCACACCTTTCCGTCAGAAATGTTTTCTGAAATTTCTTTACTATATTTGTTATACATTTGGCACCAACTAATTCTTGATCGGGAGTGTATCTTCTCCTTGCCATACCAATTCCCTCTGTCACACCTTTCCGTCAGAAATGTTTTCTGAAATTTCTTTACTATATTTGTTATACATTTGGCACCAATCAATTTTTGATCGGGAGTGTATCTTCCTTGCCAGACCAATTTCTCTGTCACACCTTTCCGTCAGAAATATTTTCTGAAATTTCTTTACTATATTTGTTATACATTTGGCACCAATCAATTTTTGATCGGGAGTGTATCTTCCTTGCCAGACCAATTCCTCTGTCACACCTTTCCGTCAGAAATGTTTTCTGAAATTTCTTTACTATATTTGTTATACATTTGGCACCAATCACTTGATCGGGAGTGTATCTTCCTTGCCAGACCAATTTCTCTGTCACACCTTTCCGTCAGAAATGTTTTCTGAAATTTCTTTACTATATTTGTTATATATTTGGCACCAATCAATTTTTGATCGGGAGTGTATCTTCCTTGTCAGACCACCCTCTGTCACAATCTTCCGTCAGAAATGTTTTCTGAAATTTCTTTACTATATTTCTAATACATTTGGCACCAATCAATTTTTGATCGGGAGTGTATCTTCCTTGCCAGACCAATTTCTCTGTCACACCTTCCGTCAGAAATGTTTTCTGAAATTTCTTTACTATATTTGTTATACATTTGGCACCAATCAATTTTTGATCGGAGTGTATCTTCCTTGCCAGACCAATTCCTCTGTCACACCTTTCCGTCAGAAATTTTTTCTGAAATTTCTTTACTATATTTGTTATACATTTGGCACCAATCAGTTTTTGATCGGGAGTGTATCTTCCTTGCCAATTCAATTTCTGCTCCTAACGCTTTCCGTCAGAAATGTTTTCATTCTTTACTATACTTGTTATATATTTGGCACCAATCAATTTTTGATCCAGGGGTGTATCTTGTATCAAGACCAATTTCTCTGTCCACCTTTCCGTCAGGAAATGCTGCAAATTTCTTTACTATATTTGTTATATATTTGACACCAATCAATTTTTGATGGGGTATCTTCCCTTCGCAGACCAATTCCTCTGTCACACCTTTCCGTCAGAAATGTTTCTGAAATTTCGCTGCTATATTTATTTATGTGGCACCATTCAATTTTTGATCAGGAGTGTATCTTCCTTCGCAGACCAATTTCTCTGTACACCTTTCCGTCCAAATGTTTTCTGAAATTTCTTTACTATATTTGTTATACATTTGGCACCGTCAATTTTGAGTCCGGAAGGTATATCTTCTTTTTGAACCAATTCCTCTGTCACACTTTCGTCAGAAATGTTTTCTGAAATTTCTTTTACTATATTTATTTATACATTTGGCACCAATCAATTTTTGATCAGGAATGTCTTCCTTGCTGAACAATTCCTCTGTCACCTTGTCAAAATGTTTTCTGAAATTTCTTTACTATATTTCTTATACATTTTGGCACCAATCAATTTTGGAGTCGGTGTATCTTCCTTGCCATACCAATTCCTCTGTCACACCTTTTCGTCAGAAATGTTTTGCAGAATTTCTTTATATTTGTTATACATTTGGCACCGTGTTTGATCAGGGGTGTATCTTCCTTGCCAGACCAATTTCTCTGTCACACCTTTCCGTCAGAAATGTTTTTAAATTTCTTTACTATATTTGTTATACATTTGCTTTCCAATCAATTTTTTGATCCAGAGTGTATCTTCCTTGCCAGACCAATTCCTCTGTCACACCTTTCCGTCAGAAATGTTTTCTGAAATTTCTACTATATTTGTTATACATTTGGCACCAATCAATTTATGATCCAGGGTATCTTCATATGAATAATTCTCTCACCTTTCCGTCAATGTTTTCTGAAATTTCTTTACTATATTTGTTATACATTTTTGCTTTCAATCAATTTTGATGAACATATCTTCCTTGTCAGACCAATTCCTCTATGCTACTTTCCGTCAGAAATGTTTCAAAATTTCTTTACTATTTCTAATACAGTAACAATCAATTTTAAATCGGGAGTGTATCTTCCTTCATAAGACCAATTTCTCATCTTTCTCGTCAAGAAATGTTTTCTGAAATTTCTTTACTATGTTGATATCTTTGCTTTCAATCAATTTTTGATCAGGGGTATCTTCCTTGCCAGACCAATTTCTCTGTCACACCTTTCCGTCAGAAATTTTTCTGAAAATTTCTTTACTATGTTGTTCATACATTTGCTTTCAATCAATTTTTGATCGGGGATGTATCTTCTTGCCAGACCAATTTCTCTGTCACCTTTCCGTCGAAAATGTTTTCTGAAATTTCTTTACTATTTGAGCCGCTATATTTGACACCAATCAATTTTTGATCAGGAGTGTGTCTTCCTTGTCAGACAATTTCTCTGTCACCTTTCGTCAATGTTTTCTGAAATTTCTTTACTATGCTTTGACCGCCTATTTGGCACCAATCAATTTTGATCAGGAGTGTATCTTCCTTGTCAGACCAATTCCTCTTGTCTTTCCTTTCCGTCAGAAATGTTTTCTGAAATTTCTTCTTCTATATTTCTTATACATTTGGCACCAATCTCGATTTTGATCGAGTGTGTCTTCCTTGTCAGACCAATTTCTCTGTCCACCTTTCCGTCAGAAATGTTTTCAAATTTCTTACTATATTTGTTATATATTTGGCGCAATCAATTTGATCGGGAGTGTATCTTTATTGCCAGACCAATTCCTCTGTACCTTTCCGTCCAGAAACGTTTCTGAGAAATTTCTTTACTATATTTGTTATACATTTGGCACCAATCAATTTTTGATCGGAGTGTATCTTCTGCAAACCAAGTACTCTGTCCACCTTTCCGTCAATGTTTCTGTTCTTTACTATGTTGTATACATTTGGCACCACTCAATTTTTGATCGGGTGTGTATCTTCCTTGCCAGACAATTTCTCTGTCACACCTTTCCATCAGAAATGTTGCCTGAAATTTCTTTATATTTGTTATACATTTGGCACCAATCAATTTTTGATCGGGGTACATATCTTCCTTGCCAGACCAATTCTCTGTCACACCTTTCCGTCAGAAATGTTTTTTTACTGAAATTTCTTTATTATATTTGTTGTAGAGCTGGCACCAATCAATTTTTGATCAGGTGTATCTTCCTTGCCCAGACCAATTCCTCTGTCACACAACTTTCCGTCAGAAATGTTTTTCTAGAAATTACTTTACTATACTTGTTATACATTTGGCACCAATCAATTTTTGATCGGGTATAGTCTTCCATGTAGACCAATTTCTCTGTCGCACCTTTCCGTCGAAGCGTTTTCAAATTTCTTTTATATTTGTTATACATTTGGCACCAATCAATTTTTGATCAGGTGGTGTATCTTCCTTGTCAGACCAATTCCTCTGTCACCACCTTTCCGTCAGAAATGTTTTCTGAAATTTCTTTACTATGTTGTTATACATTTTTGGCACCAATCAATTTTTGATCAGGTGTATCTTCCTTGCGAGCCAATTCCTCTGTCCACCTTTCCGTCAGAAATATTTTCTGAAAAATTTCTTTACTATATTTGATATACATTTGGCACCAATCAATTTTTGATCAAGGTGTATCTTCCTTGCCGCCTGAATTCCTCTGTCACACCCTTTCCGTCAGAAATGTTTTCCTGAGAAATTTCTTTCTATGGCGTTATACATTTGGCACCAATCAATTTTTGATCAGGAGTGTATCTTCTTGAATGTATTCTCTGTCACACCTTTCCGTCAGAAATATTTTCACGAAAATTTCTTTACTATATTTGTTATACGTGGCACAATCAATTTTTGATGGGGTGTATCTTCCTTGCCAGACCAATTCCTCTGTCACACCTTTCCGTCAGAAATGTTTTCTGAAATTTCTTTACTATATTTGTTATACATTTGGCACCAATCAATTTTTGATCAGGAGTGTATCTTCCTTGCCAGACCCAATTTCTCTGTACCCATTTTCCAATCGAGGCAAACTTTCAAAATTTCTTTACTATGTTTGTTATCATTGCTAGTGTTTACTGATCGAAGATTTCCATCTTCTTGTCAGCCAATTCCTCTGTCACCTTTCCGTCTGAAAATACATTTTTCTGAAATTTCTTTACTATGTTTGTTATACATTTGGCACCACTCAATTTTTGATCTGGTGTGTATCTTCCTTACCGAACCAATTTCTCTGTCACACCTTGCCATCCAGAAATGTTTTCTGAAATTTCTTTGCTATATTTGTTATACATTTGGCACCAATCAATTTTTGATCGGGAGTGTATCTTCCTTGCCAGACCAATTCCTCTGTCACCTTTCCGTCAAGAAATGTTTTCTGAAATTTCTTTATTATATTTGTTGTTATACATTTGGCACCAATCAATTTTTGATCGGGAGTGTATATTCCTTGCCAGACCAGTTCCTCTGTCACACCTTTCCGTCAGAAGCTTGAAATTACTTTACTATACTTGTTATACATTTGGCACCAATCAATTTTTGATCGGGAGTGTATCTTCCTTGCCAGACCAATTTCTCTGTCACACCTTTCCGTCAGAAATGTTTTCTGAAATTTCTTTACTATATTTGTTATACATTTGGCACCAATCAATTTTTTGATCCGGAGTGTATCTTCCTTGTCAGACCACCCTTCTGTCACACCTTTCCGTCAGAAATGTTTTCTGAAATTTCTTACTATATTTGTTATACATTTGGCACCAATCAATTTTTGATCGGGAGTGTATCTTCCTTGCCAGACCAATTCCTCTGTCACACCTTCAAGTCAGAAATGTTTTCTGAAATTTCTTTACTATATTTGATATACATTTGGCACCAATCAATTTTTGATCGGGAGTGTATCTTCCTTGCCATACCAATTCCTCTGTCACACCTTTCCGTCAGAAATGTTTTCTGAAATTTCTTTACTATATTTGTTATACATTTGGCACCAATCAATTTTTGATCGGGAGCATCTTCCTTGTCAGACCAATTCTCTGTCACACCTTTCCGTCAGAAATGTTTTCTGAAATTTTTACTATATTTCTAATACATTTGGCACCAATCAATTTTTGATCGGGAGTGTATCTTCCTTGTCAGACCAATTTCTCTGTCACACTTTCCGTCAGAAATGTTTTCTGAAATTTCTTTGCTATATTTGTTATATATTTGGCACCAATCAATTTTTGATCGGGAGTGTATCTTCCTTGCCAGACCAATTCCTCTGTCACACCTTTCCGTCAGAAATACTTTTCTGAAATTTCTTTATTATATTTGTTATACATTTGGCACCAATCAATTTTTGATCGGGAGTGTATCTTCTCCTTGCCAGACCAATTTCTCTGTCACACCTTTCCGTCAGAAATGTTTTGTGAAATTTCTTTACTATATTTGTTATACATTTGGCACCAATCAATTTTTGATCCGGAGTGTAATCTTCCTTGTCAGACCAATTCCTCTGTCACACCTTCCGTCAGAAATGTTTTCTGAAATTTCTTTACTATATTTGTTATACATTTGGCACCAATCAATTTTTGATCGGGAGTGTATCTTCCTTGCCAGACCAATTCCTCTGTCACACCTTTTCCGTCAGAAATGTTTTCTGAAATTTCTTTACTATATTTGTTATACATTTGGCACCAATCACTCTTGATCGGGAGTGTATCTTCCTTGCCATACCAATTCCTCTGTCACACCTTTCCGTCAGAAATGTTTTCTGAAATTTCTTTACTATATTTGTTATACATTTGGCACCAACTGTTCTTGATCGGGAGTGTATCTTCCTTGCCAGACCAATTTCTCTGTCACACCTTTCCGTCAGAAATATTTTCTGAAATTCTTTACTATATTTGTTATACATTTGGCACCAATCAATTTTTTGATCGGGAGTGTGATTCTCTTGCCAGACCACCTCTGTCACACCTTTTCCGTCAGAAATGTTTTCTGAAATTTCTTTACTATATTTGTTATACATTGCACCAATCAATTTTTGATCGGGAGTGTATCTTTCCTTGCCAGACCAATTTCTCTGTCACACCTTTCCGTCAGAAATGTTTTCTGAAATTTCTTTACTATATTTGTTATACATTTGGCACCAATCAATTTTTGATCGGGAGTGTATCTTCCTTGTCAGACCACCTCTGTCACACCTTTCCGTCAGAAATGTTTTCTGAAATTTCTTTACTATTTCTAATGTAGATGGCACGAATCAATTTTTGATCGGGAGTGTATCTTCCTTGGCCAGACCAATTTCTCTGTCACACTTTCCGTCAGAAATGTTTTCTGAAATTTCTTTACTATATTTGTTATACATTTGGCACCAATCAATTCTTTGATCGGGAGTGTATCTTCCTTGCCAGACCAATTCCTCTGTCACACCTTTCCGTCAGAAATTTTTTCTGAAATTTCTTTACTATATTTGTTATACATTTGGCACCAATCAGTTTTTGATCGGGAGTGTATCTTCCTTGTGAACCAATTTCTCTGTCACACCTTTCCGTCAGAAATGTTTTCTGAAATTTCTTTACTATACTTGTTATATTTGGCACCAATCAATTTTTGATCGAGTGTATCTTCCTTGTCAGACCAATTTCTTCTGTCACCTTTCCGTCAGAAATGTTTTCTGAAATTTCTTTTACTATATTTGTTATATATTTGGCACCAATCAATTTTTGATCAGTTGTATCTTCCTTGTCAGACCAATTCCTCTGTCACACCTTTCCGTCAATGTTTTCTGAAATTTCTTTACTATATTTGTTATACATTTGGCACCATTCAATTTTTGATCGGGAGTGTATCTTCCTTTTAAGACCAATTTCTCTGTCACACCTTTTCCGTCAGAAATGTTTTCTGAAATTTCACTACTATATTTGTTATACATTTGGCACCAATCGTTTGATCCGGAGTGTATCTTCTTTGCCAGACCAATTCCTCTGTCACACCTTTCCGTCAGAAATGTTTTCATGAAATTTCTTTACTATATTTGTTATACATTTTAGCCCAATCAATTTTTGATCGGGAATGTATCTTCCTTGTAGACTTAATTCCTCTGTCACACCCTTTCCGTCAGAAATGTTTTCTGAAATTTCTTTACTATATTTCTTATACATTTTGGCACCAATCAATTTTTGATCGAGTGTATCTTCCTTGCCATACCAATTCTTCTGTCACACCTTTCCGTCAGAAATGTTTTCTGAAATTTCTTTACTATCTTTGTTATACATTTTGGCACCAATCAATTTTTGATCAAGTGTATCTTCCTTGCCAATTCAATTTCTCTGTCACCTTTCCGTCAGAAATATTTTCTGAAATTTCTTTACTATATTTGTTATACATTTGGCTGATAATTTTGATCGGGAGTGTATCTTCCTTGCCAGACCAATTCCTCTGTCCTTTCCGTCAGGAAATGTTTTCTGAAATTTCTTTACTATATTTGTTATACATTTTGGCACCAATCAATTTGGAAGTCAAAGGTGTATCTTCCTTGCCAGGTAATTTCTCTGTCACACCTTTCCGTCAGAAATGTTTTCTGAAATTTCTTTACTATATTGACGCCACATTTGGCACCAATCAATTTTTGATCAGGAGTGTCTCTTCCTTGTCAGACAATTCCTCTGTCACACCTTTCCGTCAGAAATGTTTTCTGGAAATTTCTTTACTATATTTCTAATACATTTGGCACCAATCAAATTTTTTGATCAGGGAGTGTATCTTCCTTGCCAGACCAATTTCTCTGTCACACCTTTCCGTCAGAAATGTTTTTTTCTGAAATTTCTTTACTATATTTGTTATACTTTTGGCACCAATTAATTTTTGCAGTCAGGTGTATCTTCCTTGCCAGACCAATTCCTCACCATCACACCTTTCCGTCAGAAATTTTTCTGAAATTTCTTTACTATATTTGTTATACATTTGGCACCAATCAATTTTTTGATCGGGAGTGTATCTTCCTTGCCAGACCAATTTCTCTGTCACACCTTTCCGTCAGAAATGTTTTCTGAAATTGTTTCTATATATTTGTATATTTGGCACCAATCAATTTTTGATCAGAATTGTATCTTCCTTGTCAGACCAATTTCTCTGTCACCTTTCCGTCCAAAGTATTTCTGAAATTTTCTTTACTATATTGTTATATATTTGGGCGCAATCAATTTTTGATCGGGAGTGTATCTTCCTTGTCAGACCAATTTCCTCTGTCACACCTTTCCCGTCAGAAATGTTTTCTGAAATTTCTTTACTATATTTCTTATACATTTGGCACCAATCAATTTTTGATCAGGAGTGTATCTTCCTTGTCAGACCAATTTCTCTGTACTTGTCGAAATGTTTTCACAAATTTCTTTACTATATTTGGTAACATATTTGGCACCAATCAATTTTTGATCGAGTGTATATCTTCTTTTGAATAATTCCTCTGTCACACCTTTCCGTCAGAAACGTTTTCTGAAATTTCTTTACTATATTTGTTATACATTTGGCACCAATCAATTTTTGATCGGGAGTGTATCTTCCTTGCCAGACCAATTCCTCTGTCACACCTTTCCGTCAGAAATGTTTTCTGAAATTTCTTTACTATATTTGTTATACATTTGGCACCACTCAATTTTTGATCGGGTGTGCGCTCTTCCTTGCCAGACCAATTTCTCTTTAATACACCTTTCCAAAAAATGCAGAAATGTTTTCTGAAATTTCTTTGCTATATTTGTTATACATTTGGCACCAATCAATTTTTGATCGGGAGTGTATCTTCCTTGCCAGACCGTTCCTCTGTCACACCTTTCCGTCAGAAATGTTTTCTGAAATTTCTTTATTATATTTGTTATACATTTGGCACCAATCAATTTTTGATCGGGAGTGTATCTTCCTTGCCAGACCAATTCCTCTGTCACACCTTTCCGTCCAAGAAATGTTTTCTGGGGCAACTTTACTATACTTGCTCTTGTTTGGCACCAATCAATTTTGATCGGAGTGTATCTTCCTTGCCAGACCAATTTCTCTGTCACACCTTTCCGTCAATGTTTTCTGAAATTTCTTTACTATATTTGTTATACACATTTGGCACCAATCAATTTTTGATCGGGTATTATCTTCTTAATGAATGGTCCTCTGTCACACCTTTCCGTCAGAAATGTTTCTGAAATTTCTTTACTATATTTGTTATGCATTTGCTTTTAATCAATTTTTGATCAGGAATATCTTCCTTGCCAGACCATTCCTCTGTCACACCTTTCCGTCAGAAATGTTTTCTGAAATTTCTTTACTATATTTGATATACATTTGGCACCAATCAATTTTTGATCGGGAGTGTATCTTCTTGCCATACCAATTCCTCTGTCACACCTTTCCGTCAGAAATGTTTCTGAAATTTCTTTATATTTGCATTATACATTTGGCATAAATCAATTTTTGATCAGGAGTGTATCTTCCTTGCCAGACCAATTTCTCTGTCCCTTTCCGTCAGAAATATTTTCTGGAGACTTTCTTTATATTTGTTATACATTTTGGCACCAATCAATTTTTGATCGGGAGTGTATCTTCCTTGCCAGACCAATTCCTCTGTCACACCTTTCCATTCAAAATGTTTCTGAGGCTAACACCACCTCATTTGTTATACATTTTGGCACCAATCAATTTTTGATCGGGAGTGTATCTTCCTTGCCAGACCCGTTCATATATCTTTTCTTTCCGTCAGAAATGTTTTCTGAAGTTTCTTCTATATTTGTTATACATTTGGCACCAATCAATTTTTGATCTTGAGTGTATCTTCCTTGTCAATCAATTCCTCTGTCACACCTTTCCGTCAGAAATGTTTTCTGAAATTTCTTTACTATATTTGTTATACATTTTGGCACCTCGTTTTGATCGGGTGTGTATCTTCCTTGCCAGACCAATTTCTCATCACACCTTGTCAGAAATGTTTTCTGAAATTTCTTTGCTATATTTGTTATACATTTGGCACCAATCATTTTTTTGATCGGGAGTGTATCTTCCTTGCCAGACCAATTCCTCTGTCACACCTTTCCAGTCAGAAATGTTAAAATTTCTTTATTATATTTGTTATACATTTGGCACCAATCGTTTTGATCAGGAATATCTTCCTTGCCAGACCAGTTCCTGTCACACCTTCCGTCAGAAATGCTTTCTGAAATTATCTCTACTATACTTGTTATAAAATATTTTGGCACCAATCAATTTTGATCGGGAGTGTATCTTCCTTGCCAGACCAATTTCGTCACACCTTTCCGCTAAAGAAACTTTCAAATTTTTACGATATTTGCTGTTAATTGTTCAATCAATTTTTGATCCGGAGTGTATTCCTCTTGTCAGACCAATTCTCTGTCACATCCCTTTCCGTCAGAAATGTTTTCTGAAATTCTCTTTACTATATTTGTTATACATTTGGCACCAACTTGAATTTTTGATCGGGAGTGTATCTTCCTGCCAGACCAATTCCTGTCACACTTTCCGTCAGAAATGTTTTCTGAAATTTCTTTACTATATTTGATATACATTTGGAAAATCTCAATCAATTTTGACTGGGAGTGTATCTTCCTTGCCATACCAATTCCTTCGGTCTACACTCCTTTTCCGCCTGTGAAATTGTTTTTTCTGAAATTTCTTTACTATATTTGTTATACATTTGGCACCAATCAATTCTTTGATCGGGAAGTGTATCTTCCTTGCCAGACCACTTCTCTGTCACACTTTCCGTCAGAAATATTTTCTGAAATTTCTTTACTATATTTGTTATACATTTGGCACCAATCAATTTTTGATCGGAGTGTATCTTCTTGCCAGACTGAATTCTGTCAAGACCTTCGCCGTGAAATGTTTTCTAAATTTCTTTACTGTATTTGTTATACATTTGGCACCAATCAATTTTGATTTTTGCCAGACCAATTTCTCTGTCTTTTCGATTCCTTCCGTCAGAAATGTTTTCTGAAATTTCTTACTATATTTGTTATACATTTGGGCACCAATCACTTTTTGGATCGGAGTGTATCTCCTTGTCAGACCAATTCCTCTGTCATTGACCTTTCCGTCAGAAATGTTTTCTGAAATTTCTTTACTATATTTTAATACATTTTGGCACCAATCACTTGATCGGGAGTGTATCTTCCTTGCCAGACCAATTTCTCTGTCACACCTTCCGTCAAAATATTTTCAGCCTTTACTATATTTGTTATAGCATTTGGCACCAATCAACTTTTGATCGGGAGTGTATTCTGCTGGGTGACCACCTCTTGTCACATCTTCCGTCAATTTTTCGAAATTTTCATTTAGAGGTTTGTTATACATTTGGCACCACCAATTTTTGATTGGGAGTGTATCTTCCTTGCCAGACCTGCCTCTCTTACACTTTTCCGTCTGTGTTTTCTGAAATTTCTTTTACTATACTTGTTATATATTTGGCACCAATCAGTTTGATCGGGAGTGTATCTTCCTGTCAACTTCTCTGTCACACCTTCCGTCAGAAATGTTTCTGAAATTTCTTTACTATATTTGTTATATATTTGGCACCAATCAATTTTGATCGGGAGTGTATCTTCCTCTCTTGCCAGACCAATTTCTGTCACACTCCCTTCCTCAGAAATGCTTTCAGAAATTTCTTACTATACTTGCTTTATATATTTTGGCACCAATCAATTTTGATCGGGAGTGTATCTTCCTTGGTTTAATCAATTTCTTCAGGTTTCAATACACTTTCTTCTGTCAGAAATGTTTTCTGAAATTTCTTTACTATATTTGTTATATATTTGGCACCAATCAAATTCTTGATCGGGAGTGTATCTTCCTTGTCAGACCAATTCCTCTGTCACACTTTCCGTCAGAAATGTTTTCTCTGAAATTTCTTTACTATATTTGTTATACATTTAAAATCTCATTCAATTTTTGACGGGAGTGTATCTTCCTTGCCAGACCAATTTCTCTTGTCACACCTTTCCGTCATAAATGGTTTTCTGAAATTTCTTTACTATATTTCTTATACATTTGGCACCAATCAATTTTTGATCGGGAGTGTATCTTCCTTTTCGTCAGACCAGAATTCTTCTTGTCAATGACTTTTCCAGTCAGAAATGTTTCTGAAATTTCTTTACTATATTTGTTATATATTTGGCACCAATCAATTCTTTGATCGGGAGTGTATCTTCCTTGCCAGACCAATTCTCTGTCACATCCCTTTCCGTCAGAAATGTTTTCTGAAATTCTCTTTACTATATTTGTTATACATTTCAAGGCCCTCAATCAATTTTTGATCGGGAGTGTATCTTCCTTGCCAGACCCGTCTTTAACTTTTCCGCCGAAATGCTTGTAAATTTCATTTTTATACTGTTATATATTTGGCAACGTTCAATTTTTGATCAGGTACTTCCTCGCTTTCAGACCAATTTTCGTCACACTTTCCCGTCAGAAATGTTTTCTGGAAATTGCTATATTTGTTATACATTTGGCACCAATCAATTTTTTGATCGGGAGTATCTTCCTGCCAGACCAATTCCTCTTTTTTTGTCACACCTTTCCGTCAGAAATGTTTTCTGAAATTTCTTTACTATATTTGTTATATTACATTTGGCACCAATCAATTTTTATCGCGGGAGTGTATCTTCCTTCCCAGACCAATTCCTCTGTCACACCTTTCCGTCAGAAATGTTTTCGAAATTCTTTACTATACTTGTTATACATTTGGCACCAATCAATTTTTGATCGGAGGTATCTTGCCAGACCAATTTCTCTGTCACATCTTTCCATCAAATGTTTTCTGAAATTTTTACTATATTTGTTATTTTTTGGCGCGGGAACCAATCAATTTTTGATCGGAGGTATCTTCCTTTTGTCAGACCAATTTCGTCACACCTTTCCGTCAGAAATGTTTTCTGAAATTTCTTTGCTATATTTGTTATACATTTGGCACCAATCAATTCTTGACTTATATCTCTCATGACCACTTTCAGAACACCTTTCCGTCAGAAATGTTTTTTAAAATTTTTACTATATTTGTTATACATTTGGCACCAATCAATTTTTGATCGGAGTGTATTCTGTCAGACCAATTCCTCTGTCACACCTTTCCGTCAGAAATGTTTTCTGAAATTTCTTTACTATATTTCTAATACATTTGGCACCAATCAATTCTTGATCGGGAGTGTACTTTCCTTGCCAGACCAATTTCTCTGTCACACCTTTCCGTCAGAAATGTTTTCTGAAATTTTCTTTACTATATTTGTTATACATTTGCACCAATCACCCTTGATCGGGAGTGTATCTTCCTGCTAGACCAATTCTCTTGTCATTACCTTTCTTGCCGAAATTTTTTTCTGAAATTTCTTACTATATTTGTTGTATTTGCACCAACTCCACTTTTTGGATCGGGAGTGTATCTTCCTTGCCAGACCAATTTCTTGCTTCACACCTTCTGTCAGAATGTTTACTGAAATTTCTTTACCATATTCTGTTATATATTTGGCACCCAATCAATTTTGATCGGAGTGTATCTTCCTTGTCAGACCAATTTCTTGTCACACCTTTCCGTCAGAAATGTTTTCTGAAATTTCTTACTATATTTGTTATATATCTAAACGAATCAATTTTTGATCGGGAGTGTATCTTCCTTGCCAGACCAATTTCTGTCACACCTTTCCGTCAGAAATGCTTTCTGAAATTTCTTTACTATACTTGTTATATATTTGGCACCAATCAATTTTTGATCGGGAGTGTATTCCTTGTCAGACCACTTTCTTGTCACACTTTTCCGTCAGAAATGTTTTCTGAAATTTCCCTTTTTTTACTATATTTGTTATATTTGGCACCAATCAATTTTGATCGGAGGTATCTTTGTCAGACCAATTCCTCTGTCACACCTTTCCGCTGAAGAAAAGCTGAAATTTCTTTACTATATTTATACATTTGGCACCATTCAATTTTTGATCGGAGGTATCTTCCTTGCCAGACCAATTTCTCTGTCACACCTTCCGTCAGAAATGTTTTCGAAATTTTTTACTATATTTTATACATTTGGCACCAATCAATTTTTGATCGGGAGTGTATCTTCCTTGCTGACCAATTTCTCTGTCACACTCTTCTCCAAGGAAATGCTCAAGTTTTCTGGAAATTTCTTACTATATTTGTTATATATTTGGCACCAATCAATTTTTGATCGGGAGGCATTCTTCCTTGCCAGACCAATTCCTGTCACACCTTTCCGTCAGAAATGTTTTCTGAAATTTCTTTACTATATTTGTTATATATTTGGCACCAACTAATTTTGATCGGGAGGTATCTTCCTTGCCAGACCAATTCCTCTGTCACACCTTTCCGTCAGAAATGTTTTCTGAAATTTCTTTACTATATTTGTTATATATTTGGCACCACTCAATTTTTGATCGTAAGTAGTATCTTCCTGCCAGACCAATTTCTCTGTCACACCTTCCGTCAGAAATGTTTTCTGGAAATTTCTTGCTATATTTATGGAGCAGATTGGAAACAAATAATCAATTTTTGATCGGGAGTGTATCTTCCTTGCCAGACCAATTTCTCTGTCATTGACCTTTCCCATTGAAACGAGCTTTAAAATTTTCTGCATTATATTTGTTATTATTATCTACACCAATCAATTTTTAATCGGAGTGTATCTTCCTTGCCAGACCACCCCTGGTTTGGACACTTTTCCGTCAGAAATGTTTTCTGAAATTTCTTTACTATACTTGTTATACATTTGGCACCAATCAATTCTTGATCGAGCACCTTCTTGGGCAACAGACCAATTTCTGTCACATCTTTCCATCAGAAATGTCTTTCGAAAATTTCTTTACTATATTTGTTATACATTTGGCACCAATCAATTTTTGATCGTAGGAGTGTATCTTCCTCTTTTGTCAGACTAATTTTCTGTCACACCTTTCCGTCAGAAATGTTTTCTGAAATTTCTTTGCCATATTTGTTATACATTTGGCACCAATCAATTTTGATCGGAGTGTATCTTCCTTGCCAGACCAATTTCTCTGTCACACCTTTCCACCGCAGGTCGTTTCTTTCAAATTTCTTTACTATATTTGTTATACATTTGGCACCAATCAATTTTTGATCCGAGTGTATCTTTGTTGTGACTAATTTCTCTTGTCACACCTTTCCGTCGAAATGTTTTTCTGAAATTTCTTTACTATATTTGTTATACATTTGGCACCACCAATTCTTGATTTGGAGGTATCTTCCACAGACCAATTCCTTCGTCACACCTTCGTCAGAAATGTTTTCTGAAATTTCTTTACTATAGTTTGTTATACATTTGGCACCAATCAATTTTTGATCGGGAGTGTATCTTCCTTGCCAGACCAATTCCTGTCAAGCACCTTTCCGTCAGTGGAAATGTTTTCTGAAATTTCTTTAATATATTTGTTATACATTTGGCACCAATCAATTTGATCGGAGGCAATTCTTCCTTTGCCAGACCAATTTCTCTGTCACACTTTCCGTCAGAAGCCATTTTTCTTGAAATTTCTTTACTATATTTGTTATACATTTGGCACCAATAATTTTTTGATTTGAGTATCTTCCTCATGCAAGACCACCTTCATTACACCTTTCCGCTGTCAGAAATGTTTTCTGAAATTTCTTTACTATATTTGTTATACATTTGGCACCACCACTTGATCGGGAGGCATTTTCCTGCCAGACCAATTTCTCTGTCACACATTTCCGTCAGAAATGTTTTCTGAAATTTCTTTACTATATTTGTTATACATTTGGCACCAATCAATTTTTGATCGGGAGTGTATCTTCCTTGTCAGACCAATTCCTCTGTCACACCTTTCCGTCAGAAATGTTTTCTGAAATTTCTTTACTATATTTCTAATACATTTGGCACCAATCAATTTTTGATCGGGAGTGTATCTTCCTTGCCAGACCAATTTCTCTGTCACACCTTTCCGTCAGAAATGTTTTCTGAAATTTCTTTACTATATTTGTTATACATTTGGCACCAATCAATTTTTGATCCGGAGTGTATCTTCTTTGCCAGACCAATTCCTCTGTCACACCTTTCCGTCAGAAATGTTTTCTGAAATTTCTTTACTATATTTGTTATACATTTGGCACCAATCAATTTTTGATCGGGAGTGTATCTTCCTTGCCAGACCAATTCCTCTGTCACACCTTTCCGTCAGAAATGTTTTCTGAAATTTCTTTACTATATTTGTTATACATTTGGCACCAATCAATTTTTGATCGGGAGTGTATCTTCCTTGCCATACCAATTCCTCTGTCACACCTTTCCGTCAGAAATGTTTTCTGAAATTTCTTTACTATATTTGTTATACATTTGGCACCAATCAATTTTTGATCGGGAGTGTATCTTCCTTGCCAGACCAATTTCTCTGTCACACCTTTCCGTCAGAAATATTTTCTGAAATTTCTTTACTATATTTGTTATACATTTGGCACCAATCAATTTTTGATCGGGAGTGTATCTTCCTTGCCAGACCAATTCCTCTGTCACACCTTTCCGTCAGAAATGTTTTCTGAAATTTCTTTACTATATTTGTTATACATTTGGCACCAATCAGTTTTTGATCGGGAGTGTATCTTCCTTGCCAGACCAATTTCTCTGTCACACCTTTCCGTCAGAAATGTTTTCTGAAATTTCTTTACTATATTTGTTATACATTTGGCACCAATCAATTTTTGATCGGGAGTGTATCTTCCTTGTCAGACCAATTCCTCTGTCACACCTTTCCGTCGGAAATGTTTTCTGAAATTTCTTTACTATATTTCTAATACATTTGGCACCAATCAATTTTTGATCGGGAGTGTATCTTCCTTGCCAGACCAATTTCTCTGTCACACCTTTCCGTCAGAAATGTTTTCTGAAATTTCTTTACTATATTTGTTATACATTTGGCACCAATCAATTTTTGATCGGGAGTGTATCTTCCTTGCCAGACCAATTCCTCTGTCACACCTTTCCGTCAGAAATTTTTTCTGAAATTTCTTTACTATATTTGTTATACATTTGGCACCAATCAATTTTTGATCGGGAGTGTATCTTCCTTGCCAGACCAATTTCTCTGTCACATCTTTCCGTCAGAAATGTTTTCTGAAATTTCTTTACTATATTTGTTATATATTTGGCACCAATCAATTTTTGATCGGGAGTGTATCTTCCTTGTCAGACCAATTCCTCTGTCACACCTTTCCGTCAGAAATGTTTTCTGAAATTTCTTTACTATATTTGTTATACATTTGGCACCAATCAATTTTTGATCGGGAGTGTATCTTCCTTGCCAGACCAATTTCTCTGTCACACCTTTCCGTCAGAAATGTTTTCTGAAATTTCTTTACTATATTTGTTATACATTTGGCACCAATCAATTTTTGATCGGGAGTGTATCTTCCTTGCAAGACCAATTCCTCTGTCACACCTTTCCGTCAGAAATGTTTTCTGAAATTTCTTTACTATATTTGTTATACATTTGGCACCAATCAATTTTTGATCGGGAGTGTATCTTCCTTGCCAGACCAATTTCTCTGTCACACCTTTCCGTCAGAAATGTTTTCTGAAATTTCTTTACTATATTTGTTATACATTTGGCACCAACCAATTTTTGATCGGGAGTGTATCTTCCTTGCCAGATCAATTCCTCTGTCACACCTTTCCGTCAGAAATATTTTCTGAAATTTCTTTACTATATTTGTTATGCATTTGGCACCAATCAATTTTTGATCGGGAGTGTATCTTCCTTGCCAGACCAATTCCTCTGTCACACCTTTCCGTCAGAAATGTTTTCTGAAATTTCTTTACTATATTTGTTATACATTTGGCACCAATCAATTTTTGATCGGGAGTGTATCTTCCTTGCCAGACCAATTCCTCTGTCACACCTTTCCGTCAGAAATGTTTTCTGAAATTTCTTTACTATATTTGTTATACATTTGGCACCAATCAATTTTTGATCGGGAGTGTATCTTCCTTGCCAGACCAATTTCTCTGTCACACCTTTCCGTCAGAAATTTTTTCTGAAATTTCTTTACTATATTTGTTATACATTTGGCACCAATCAATTTTTGATCGGGAGTGTATCTTCCTTGTCAGACCAATTCCTCTGTCACACCTTTCCGTCAGAAATGTTTTCTGAAATTTCTTTACTATATTTCTAATACATTTGGCACCAATCAATTTTTGATCGGGAGTGTATCTTCCTTGCCAGACCAATTTCTCTGTCACACCTTTCCGTCAGAAATTTTTTCTGAAATTTCTTTACTATATTTGTTATACATTTGGCACCAATCAATTTTTGATCGGGAGTGTATCTTCCTTGCCAGACCAATTCCTCTGTCACACCTTTCCGTCAGAAATGTTTTCTGAAATTTCTTTACTATATTTGTTATACATTTGGCACCAATCAATTTTTGATCGGGAGTGTATCTTCCTTGCCAGACCAATTTCTCTGTCACACCTTTCCGTCAGAAATGTTTTCTGAAATTTCTTTACTATATTTTTTATATATTTGGCACCAATCAATTTTTGATCGGGAGTGTATCTTCCTTGTCAGACCAATTCCTCTGTCACACCTTTCCGTCAGAAATGTTTTCTGAAATTTCTTTACTATATTTGTTATACATTTGGCACCAATCAATTTTTGATCGGGAGTGTATCTTCCTTGCCAGACCAATTCCTCTGTCACACCTTTCCGTCAGAAATGTTTTCTGAAATTTCTTTACTATATTTGTTATACATTTGGCACCAATCAATTTTTGATCGGGAGTGTATCTTCCTTGTCAGACCAATTTCTCTGTCACACCTTTCCGTCAGAAATATTTTCTGAAATTTCTTTACTATATTTGTTATGCATTTGGCACCAATCAATTTTTGATCGGGAGTGTCTGTCACACCTTTCCGTCAGAAATGTTTTCTGAAATTTCTTTACTATATTTGTTATACCTTTGGCACCAATCAATTTTTGATCGGGAGTGTATCTTCCTTGTCAGACCAATTTCTCTGTCACACCTTTCCGTCAGAAATGTTTTCTGAAATTTCTTTACTATATTTGTTATACATTTGGCACCAATCAATTTTTGATCGGGAGTGTATCTTCCTTGCCAGACCAATTTCTCTGTCACACCTTTCCGTCAGAAATGTTTTCTGAAATTTCTTTACTATATTTGTTATACATTTGGCACCAATCAATTTTTGATCGGGAGTGTATCTTCTTTGCCAGACCAATTCCTCTGTCACACCTTTCCGTCAGAAATATTTTCTGAAATTTCTTTACTATATTTGTTATACATTTGGCACCAATCAATTTTTGATCGGGAGTGTATCTTCCTTGCCAGACCAATTCCACTGTCACACCTTTCCGTCAGAAATGTTTTCTGAAATTTCTTTACTATATTTGTTATACATTTGGCACCAATCAATTTTTGATCGGAGTGTATCTTCCTTGTCAGACCAATTCCTCTGTCACACCTTTCCGTCAGAAATGTTTTCTGAAATTTCTTTACTATATTTGTTATACATTTGGCACCAATCAATTTTTGATCGGGAGTGTATCTTCCTTGCCAGACCAATTTCTCTGTCACACCTTTCCGTCAGAAATGTTTTCTGAAATTTCTTTACTATATTTGTTATACATTTGGCACCAATCAACCAACCAATTTTATATTTGCCATCCTTCAAATCCACTGTATTTTTATCATTTAATCTCTTCTAATGTTGAACTGTACCAAATACCGAATGTTGGAGAATGTTTTAAAAGGTGAAGAAGAAAATTGAGGTAACAGCGAAGTATTTTTACAGATACGTACTGAGAATACCATGGACAGAACATGTGAAAATAGAAGTTCTCTATAAAATGAAATTGAAAGGAAGCTTACGTATACAATCATGAAGAAAATCTTGATATTTGTAGGATACATTATGAGTACAAAGAGAATAAAACACTTAAAGTATATTCTGTACGCAAGAGTGTCAAAGAGAAATATCGAGTGATGCGTCATTAAAGGACAAAAAGTAATGGTGAAGTTTTAAACGATCAACATGTTGCGGAAATATTTGGAAAGCTGATTTACTTCGAAGAGACACTATAAATGCAATAAATATGTTCTCCTACTAAATGTTGTGATACATGCTGAATGATTAACTTCCTTTGTTTTCTCTATTGCATCTTTCTATATCTTTGGCTATTGTTACCGATTTCATATAAATTTTTCGGGGGACCTGAAGGAGACCACCACCACCTTTCAATTTGTTGTTTTTAATTTTATTTTTTTTACTTTTTTCAGTGCAATCTTATCGATTATACCCTAAACTTTCCGACTGACAAAAATTTTGGAAAAAATTCAATCTTTCATCAATTTTAGGGTAGGAGGCTCAGTTTTTCATACGACGTTATAGTAAATCGATCCTCCATTTTGGAACCACTCGCCGGAACGACATAACCACCACCTGTAAATTTGTGGATTACCATTTTTTTTTTTTTTACTTTTTTCAGTGCGATCTTATCGATTAAACACTAAACTTTCCGATTGACAAAAACAAAAAAAAAAATTGTAAAAATTTCAACATTTAAACAATTTTAGGTGGGGCTCAGTTTTTCATACAACCTTATAGTAAATCGGTCCTGTGCAATTAACTTTTTTGCTTGCGAATATTCAACTCCTGAATCCTTTGCGAAATTTTTTAATAAAGCCATTCTTGGAATATCCGAGAAAAATGCCATCGTAAGAACTGAAGAAGACTTGAAAAAGACAAAAACAAGAGCAACAACTCGTCCCCCCACCAAAAATAAAAATAAAATAACAAAACAAAACAAAACAAAGCGAACCCAAGGCGAGTGGTTCTAAAATGAAGGATCGATTTACTATAACGTCGTAAGAGAAAGTGTGCCCCCCCCCCCCGCTAAAATTGTTTAAATATTGAATTTTTTTAATTTTTTTTTTTTTTTTTTTATAATCGGAAACTTTATGTACTAACCGATAAGACGACTCTGAAAAAGTTACAAAAAAGAAGAAAAACAACAAATTTAAATGTGGTGGTGTTCTCCTTCAGGTCCGCCATTCTTTCTTTCTTTTTTATTTTCTATCTGTCCACCCTGTGTTTATTTGTATTGTAGTTTTTATTCATTACGATCAACATTCAAATATTAACTCTTTTTTACAGGTATTTTGCTATTTTACATAGAAATTGTACCTCAATGAGTGACACAATGCTGCTTTATATCGTATCTTAACAATTTAGATGTCGTGTATATGATAGAACCACAACCTCTTGACGATAGGTGTTACTGCTTTAGATTACGTAGCAAATAAGAAATTACAGGGTGGAGTCGCTAACCACCCGACACCGGACGTAATTTTGGAGTATTTGTTATTCATCACAAAGTCTAGTTGCTAGATAAACCACACTACTCAGATATTAGCCACTAGTCAAATTGATTGGGCCCGGGTGATTTTCATTCGTATATTTTCTTTTTTATTAGAACAAAATCAAGTGCAACAAGCTCAACCAGAATTCGAACACCGCAAGCAGATTCTATTTTCTACTCCTTACTTGCTCAATAATTATTAAAATTGAATTACTCTAATTACAGACAGGCCTCCCAATACAATCACACAAACGCCGTTGTCCCTCATAGCCCTCTTCTAGATCCTGACTTGGCAGCTCAGATAAATTCACTTTCTCACCGGCGCAATATGGCTTTCCTGTGTCTCTTCTACAAATAATTTCACGGCTTCTGTTCAGACGAACTTAGCTCACTGGTACCTGCTATATATGAATTTACTCGAGCCACAAGATAAGCAACTAGGTCTCACCCTTTGACTATGAAACCAATAAATTGTAAACGCAAATTCTACTCCAACTGCTTCTTTTCTCGCACTTCCCACCTGTGGAACTTCTTTTCTTTTACTTGCTTTCCCTACAGCTACAAACTTCAAGAATTCAAATGTAAATTCATTATTCCTCTCCTATCTCACTAACTTGCATCCACTCTCTCATGCTTCTTTCTGCATCCACTCCGCTCTCATCAGTATTCTCATCCTTCTCTTACCCACTTCCTGTCACCCACTGTAAACTGTCACTCTTTCTCATAACTTACCTCCCATGTAACCCCCTGCACAACAGTGGCAGTAAAATGCCTTGCTTGGGGCGACATGATTATAAAAAAAATTCTTTACTATTATAATGTGGATATAAAGTGGAGGATCAATTCTGTATTACAATCAATATATAAACTGATCCCTCACTTTATGGTAACAGTCATCCTTCTCTTGCCCACTTCTTGTCACCCCCTATAAACTGTCAGTCTTTCTCATAACTTACCTCCCATGTAACCCCCTGCACAACAGTGTCAGTAAAATGCCTTGCTTGGGGGTGACACGATAATAAAAGAAAAATTAGTATGAAGGAAATTATTCTTTTGAAGACCGAATTCTTGAAAATATACACCAATCAACTATGTGCGTGTTTATAATTCTTCTAATAGTGCATCAGTCAGTTAAGTTCCATACGTGATACGCGCTGGGGCGATCATGTCTAGAATAAACATGACTGACTAAGAAAAATATTTTTTTCCCCGCAGGAGGTTGCCATTATTTTCAGCGGTAGACTGTTGGACAACCAACCCAATCTGTCCTATAATTTAACCGATAGTTGGAGGAAAAGAGACGGATTAATACCTTTTCGAAAGGGATTTGTGCGTAAGTGTATGCAAGAAATTAAACTGTAATTCGAACTCGGCTCACTGATTTCTCATTCCGAGCCAATATCCACTGCACCACAAAGCACAATGGTGCATCATTTGTCCGAAAATCTAAACCTATTTATAAATGGAACTTTGTGTGTGTGTGTGTGTGTGTGTGTGTCCGTTACCTATACACTCCGAAACGGGTGAACCGATTTTCTTGAAAATGTACACAGTGGTACTATAAGCGTCTGTGAGTGTTCTTAGCTAGGTTTTGTGTCGAGGTCTGTCAGTTAAGTGCCATACGACTAAACGCGGGAACAACTTAAGACACAGACAACTCAGCACCATGGAAACAAGATTTTATAGTCGAATAAATATAATCTATTGAGGATTAAATCCGAATATAGTGAATATTTGTAAACTATTTTAAGAAAGTAAATCGTAAAGTAATTAATTAAGGTTTTAATCCTTAATAAATTACTTTTATTCGGTTATAAAAAAGTTGTTGTATCAGTCGTGAGTTGTCCGGGAACTCAGACAGCGGTGTTTATTTAGCAGTGTTGAGTCGGTGGTGCTGAATCGGTGGTATTGAGTTGTTCTTAAAACCAATCGGTTGAAAAAATAATCAAATTAACTATAATACGATCAACAATAGACTAAAGAATTTTACACTGTAAGCCATAAGCAAGTGCCAAATTCGTGACCGATCACCTTCCATTGATTATATAACAGACTGCAAGTAAAAAACTGAAGATGATCTATGCAACCTCCAAATTGAAACATGACAAACACCTGAATGATCCGAATTTGAAGGAAAATGATATGTCCTGGAAAAGTATACATATATATAAATCATTTGAGGTAGCTAAGCCGTTTAGGCAAATGTAACCGGCTAAGACAATCTAGTACTTAGACGTAATGGACGGTACTCGTCGTATGCAGTATCCTGAGACCTAGGCGTATTCAAGAGATGTAGAACAATAATGGTAGACCTCTAGTCGAAGACCTGTAGATGTAGACTTCTATGCGTCTTTGCTTTCATCTGTATTCATGGCTGACACCAGCTAATTACATTATTGTGAGGAGGAACCAAAGTGTATGCATATTCATTACATCAGAAAGCTATACAGAGAGAATTAAATCAAATACAATAAGAAGGATACTTGAAGTGATGGACATCAAAATAAGATTTAGTCACAAGGCTGACAGAGAACAATAAGTGCGTCACTGATACCAAGAGCGATAACAAGAGAAATGTGTAAATGGATAAAGATAATTAGAGGTCCGTGATCGCCTACGTCCTGACGGGAAACACCACATGAAAAAATAAAAAAATAAAAATACATCAGCCAGCGAAATCCTCTCAAACAAAAAGAAAAATCTATGGTATGACATTAAATTCTTGACATGATGAAAAGGGGACTAATCCAATTCCTAGTCAGGTTGATGGAATTTTTACCGGTTTTTAAAAATATCAGTTTATCTACTTAAACATGGGTAAACACATATGTTTAGTGTAGAAGAATGTACATATATATATATATATATATATATATATATATATATATATATATATATATATATTAGTCATCCACATACAAGCCTGTTTCGCTGTATCACTGCTCATCAGTGTGGCTAGACGCATCCACTTGCTTCTGGCCGGTATCGGCCGATTTGGTGTCAGTCGGAGTCGCTACTCCCTAAGTCATCGACGCATAGAATCAGAGAATGGAAATTTAAACGTGTTGTATATAAGCAGTGTATAACCACTGGCGTGTGTATACACTGCTTATATACAACATATTAACTTCTACAATTATATATATATATATATTCAGGTGTCTGAATGCTATCACAATGCGTTTTCTATAATAAAGGAAGGTAAAGAAGTTATTGGGTATTACCTATTTATTATCCATTGAAAGGCACGGTCCAGCAGCGGACAACTTGAAACCAAGCTCTCCTATCATCTTGAAGATGAGATTGTGATCTCGAAATATTAATGAATAATAATAAATAGGTAATACCCAACACGTTCTTTACTTAATTTTATTATGCTAAACGCATTGTGATAGCCTTCAAATACATACTGATCTCGAAATATTAATGAATAATAATATGTAGCCCCATGCACATCAGTCGATGTCCCACGTTGCTTAGGGTGAAGTGATTAAAAAAATCTGAAAGGAAATCAACAATTTCTTTTATCATTTCACCCCAAGTAAAGTCACTATTATACAGAGTTTTTGGTGGATAGGACATTAAGAATTAAAAGCAACTTTCTTCTTTACATTTACAAAAATTGACGTGTGAAATCTTGGTTTTGCCGAAGATATAAAGGTTTGACCACGTGCTTAAAGAAAATTTGAAACCGGATTAGATGTTAAATTTATTTTCTGACCAATGGAAGTGATTTGCAAGACTTGGCAATCCAGTGCGAAAAGGCTAAATGGTTATAAAAGACGAAAGGAAGGTAAGCCAGAGAGTCATTCGAGCAGCGGGAAAAAATGTAACGGGAGAAACTTCAAGTTGACCCTGACGTAATTCGTTCTCTTTTTCCTTCTTTCTCATGTGCTGATTCCTTTTGCTTCTTCTCCATTCTCAACAATCTTACTAAGTGATAACATACATTATTGCCTACATCCACACAAGTTACTACTACAAACTCTTGATACCCGTAACTACCTACTACTGTTTCTTAATGAACATTAACTTCTTCCAATTCATGTTATTCTTTTCTATTAAAAACTTTCTATTTAAACTTACAAAAAGTATACTTTTACTCTTCCACAAATCTTCCTGCTGATAACCTTCTGATAATTCTGGATAAAACTTGTAAGTTGTAGGAAGTTTGGTTATGTTTCACTCAAAGCCAGTTCAATAAATATTAATCATCTCCCCACTTTCACCCCAAGTAAAATCACTATTATACAGGGTTTTTGGTGGATAGGACATTAAGAATTAAAATCAACTTTTCTTCTTTACTTTTACAAAAATTGACGTGCGAAATCTAGGTTTAGCCGAAGATATAAATGTTTGACCACGTGCTTAAAGAACATTTGAAACCGGATTTCGAGAGTAGATGTTAACTTGATTTTCTGACCAATGGAAGCGATTTGCAAGACTTGGCGATCCAGTGCGAAAAAACTAAATGGTTATAACAGGCGAAAGGAAAGTAAGCCAGAGAGTCATATGGGAGCAGCGAGAAAGACGACATACTAAAATGTAACGGGAGCAACTGCAAGTCGACCGGGACGTAAGGTCGTGTCGCCAATTCGTTCTCTTTTTCCTTCTTTCTCGTGTGCTGATTCCTTTTACTTCTCCATTCTCAACAATCTTACTAAGCGATAACATACATCCACACATACTACTATGAACTATTGATACTCTTGACTTTCTCATTCAACATTAACTTCTACAATTCATGTTATCCTTTTCTATCTATAAGTTTCTATTTTAACATGCGAAATGTATATTTTTATTCTTCCACACATTCAGACAAATCCACATATTCTAACATGCTGCTGATAACCTTCTGATGATAAAAAAAAATCTTAAGTTGTAGGGAGTTCGATTAAGTTTCACACAATGCCGAATCAATAAACATTAACCATCTTTCTCTAGCTTCAGTTTACAGGGACTGAAACAAAATGAGGATTATTTAATTAGGAGAGGTGATTTGCAAGAAAGCCGAATGCATGTCCATCATCAAAAAAGGTAGCCCAAAATGTCAATTACAGGTGAGAGACTCTAAAATCAAGCAGGTACAGAATTTTATATACCTAGGAAGTGTTCTAACAGAAGACGGAAAATGCGACACAGAGATCCGAAGGCGAATTGGCATGGCAAAAGAAGCATTCCAGAAGTTAAGTAAAGTATAAAGAAACAGGAAAATTTCACTAGAAACAAGCAGGAGAGGGCTGGATTGCTATGTGCTGTCCGTCCTTCAATATAGCAGTGAATATTGGACAATATCTTCGAAGATGAAGGAAAAACTTGAAGCAGCTGAAATGTGATTCTACAGAAGGATGCTGCGGATATCATAGACCATGTCATGTGTGCAATGACGAGGTTTTGGAAAGGATGGAGACTAAAAGGAAATTAATATTGAGCATCAGGAAGAGACAACTGAAGTTCCTGGGACAGGCAATGAGGAAGGAGGGCTTGGAGAAACTGATACTAACAGGCCAGATAAAGGGGAAAATAGATAGGGGAAAGCAACGGATAACATATTTGAAGGGCCTGAGCAGGTGGAACACTGAACGAGGGTTGCATGGTGCAACAGGAGAAAGCGTGCTAAGAGCCACCAGGGATAGGGAGATGTGGAAAGCCATGATCGCCTACGTCTTGAAAGGACATGGCACATAAAAGAAGAAGATTAAGGACAATAAAGATCACAATCTAGAGAGAAGATCGCGATTGATATTTCATTTAAATGTTTGAGGATTGTATTCATCAGGATAGCAAAACGGGAGTTCCACAATCGAGAGACGCTAGACAATAAACTATTTGATGGCTGCACCCTAATGTTTCAACTGAAAAACGGTGAGACATAAGTCGTCAATCTAGTAACACTCTTAAATTCATGCAGCCGAGTTACAAAGGAAAACAGCTTAGCAAATTAAACAGAAACAAAGCGGTGGGACCAGGTGGAATTGTAATAGAGATGCTGGCAGATTTAACTTATGTCGGCATTGACAAAAATAAATGAAATACACGACTTTGGTGATATACCGGAAGACGTAAGAAGGTTCATTTTCAGAGCGCTGCCTAATAAGTCTAATGAGTCATATCACAAAACTTATCATCCGAATTTTGATGAATAAAGCGGGCAGCAGAATTAGACCCGAATTAGGGCGGTTACATTAAATACACGGGAACAATGAACATGATATTTATGCACAGAATATCAGAAATAGCAATAGAAATGCAAAAAAGGTGTTTACCTGTGTTTTATAGATTACTAGCAGTATAGCCAGATAGGGGGAAAAAGAGACAGGGTAAAGCAACGGATAACATATTTAAAGGGCCTGAGCAGGTGGATGATAGAACGGGTATTGCACGGTGTAACAGGAGAAGGCTTGCTCAGAGACACCAGGGATAGGGTAACGTGGAAAGCCATGATCGCCTACGTCTTGAAGGGACAGGCCACATAGAAGAAGATAGAAATTAAACTTGGGGTAAACAGCTTGTATGCCGATTGAAAATGAAAATGATTCCAGTAATTTGTCTATACTTTTGAGATGATGGAGTATTTATATAATTTTCATTGTTCGGTCCGTGGTCCTCATCTTTATTGGCATGTTTACGACGTTTCTGTCGTTGTACGCTCCGGTCTTGTTCAGGTGCTAGGAATTTTGAACCGAACCCTTAAAGACACATGGCTCAGTTGATATAGACTTTGGTTAGTTCCAGTGACTTAAAGAGTTGTGAGTTCAATAACTGGCTATAGCAGTGATGAAAAATAACTTAGAGAGTTGAGTTAAGCCGTTTGGTTAGTTCCAGTGACTTGACCCAAAGAGTTGTGAGTTCAATACCAGGCTACAGCAGTGGTGAACAAATAACTTAGAGAGTTGAGTTAAAGCGTTGGTTAGTTCCAGTGACTTGACCCAGTGGGTGGTGATTTCAATACCTGGTTACAGCAGTGGTGAACAAATAACTTAGAGAGTTGAGTTAAAGCGTTTGTTAGTTCCGGTGACTTGACCAAAAGAGTTGTGAGTTCAATACCTGGTTATAGCAGTGGTGAACAAATAAATTAGAGAGTTGATTTAAAGGGAGATGACTACATGGCATCCAGAAGTGGCATGACATATGAAACAAGAATGATATGTCACAGTGATCGAAATAAAGTTTTGTTATAGAATTCCTAGCACATGAAGAAGACCAGAGCGTACAGCGACTGAAAGGTGGTAAACATGGAAATAAAGACAAAGACAACAGTCCCAAAAATGTAAATAATGATTCCAGTATATACATAAGAAAACATAAGACAAGTATGCATCTTCTCATTAGACATTCAAACTTTAGAGTGAAAATATTTCTATGGATTTAAAAGACTTATCAGGATCCATTCCATGCTACAATCAATACATAAACAGACCCCTCACTCTGCGGTCACAGCAGTTTCTATACATTTATATTCCTGAGATCCAAATGCAAAAGGATACATTCCAGGAGATGAGAAGAGTATTAAGAAACAGGACAATTTCGCTAGAAACAAAGGAAAGTTCTGGATTGCTATATGGTTTCAGTTCTTCAATATGGCAGTGAATGCTGGACAATATAATCAAAAATCAAGGAAAAACATGAAGGGACTAAAACGTGGTTCCACGGAAGAATACTGGATAAAAAGAGGGGGATCAATTCCATATTACAATCAATATATAAAATGACCCCTCACTTTGTGGTCACAGCAGTTTCTATACATTTATATTCCTGAGATTCAAATGCACAAGGTTGCATTCCAGGAGCTGAAAAGAAATAAGACAATTTCGCTAGAAACAAAAAGGAGAGTTTTGGATTGCTATATATTGTCAGTTCTTCAATATGGCAGTGAATGCTGGACAATACCATCAAAGATGACGGAAACACTTGAAGCAACTAAAATATGGTTCTACAGAAGGATGCTACGAATATCATCGATCGAGCATATGAGTAATGATGAGGTTTTAGAATGGATGGAAACGAAAAGGAAATTAATACTGAGCATCAGGAAGGGACAGCTGAAATTCCTGGGACAAGCAACGTGGAAGGAGGGCTTGCAGTTAGAAGACAATATAATAGATGTTTGATCCCAGAAACATATTTTTTTTAATCATTTCACCCTAAGTAAGGCGATAATGCCACTAAGATTCAAGGGTTGTTACATGAGATGAAAAGGAATAAGAACACACTTGTGAGGTGAGAAAAATAAAATAAAATAACAGATTTCAGGAAGACAGAAGATAGCGATGGACGTTGCATTTAAATTTTAGGGCTTGAAGAACCTTATACTAACAGGCCAGATAGAGGGAAAAAGAGACAGGGGAAAGCAGCGGATAACATATTTGACGGACCTGATCAGGTGGATGACGGGACGAGGGTTGCATGGTTTACCAGTAGAAAGCGCGCTAAGAGCCACCAGGGATAGGGCGACATGGAAAGCCATGATCGCCTACGTCCTGAAAGATAGAGGACAGGGCACATAGAGGAAGAATTTATATGTAAACTTTTTGTAAGAAATTCTAATGTGGATATAAAATGGGAGATCAATTCTATATTATAATCAATATATAAACGGATCCTTCATTTTGTGGTCATGCTAGTTTCTATACATTTAAATGTATAAAGTGGGTGGCAGAGCGGGGTTTGGGTGGTGTAACAAGAGAAAGCATGCTAAGAGCCACCAGGGATATGGAGACGTGGAAATCCATGATCGCCTACGTCCTGTATTGAGAGGGCACATAGATACTGAGCATCAAGAAGAGACATCTGAAATTCCCGGAACATGCAATGAGGAAGGAGGGTTTGGAGAACCTGATACTAACAGGCCAGATAGAGGGAAAAAGCGACAGGGAAAGCAACGGATAACATATTTGACGGACCTGATCAGGTGGATGATGCAACGAGGGTTGCATGGTTTAACAGTAGAAAGCGCGCTACGAGCCACCAGGGATAGGGAGATGCATGAGAAAAATAGAAAGGAAAATACGTGTAATAAAGGAAAGTGACAAGAAAGGACTAAATATCAACTGTAAGCAGATGGAATATAGGGTTGTTAGGAAACGAAACAGCCCATGATGTGAAATACGAATTGTAGATGCAAACATTAAGCAAGTCCGTCGTTTTAAGTATTTGTGAAGCATTTTAACAGAGTTCAAAAAATACACAACAAAATTTGAAAGCGCATTTAGATAGCGAAAGATGCTTTACAAACGCTAAGCAAAGTATTACAAAACAAGAAAATTTCGTTAGAAACAGAAAGGTGCTAATAAGCTATCACCGAAACACAACGGCTCTGTTGTTGCAGTAAATTATATTCTTAGTATAAACATTTATAATATTATGATATTACTATAAATAATGGTATAGTAAGTATCGACCACTCTTAAAAAATTAAATCACGATAAACAGTAGAACGCTGACCCATTATTACGTATGACTTCTGATATATACAGTCATCCGCAGACAGATCTGTTTCGCTATATCACAGCTTATCAGTACGGTAAGACACCCTCCGATTGCTTTTAATCCAGGATTGAAACCCAACTGAATTGGCGTCAGTCGGGTATTCTACCTCTGGCCTATATATATATATATATATATATATATATATATGCGGTGTAGATATAGAAGAATCCAAAGGTGAAACCTGTACATAAAGTGGTAGGATAACACTCTAGGAGAGCTCAAAATATACATGTATATAAATACATATAGAGCAAATATATGTAAGAATTAAGACTCACACGTTATTCCATGGTTAAGCGGAAGGTGGTCCTATTTCAGGCGAACCATCTTCAGCTTCCGTCTGTAATGTAATAATTGGTTTTACTATACGACCGGGAATACTAGACAGCCTCTTCGCAGATGAAAAAGAGACTTGAGGCAACAGAAATTAGATTCGAAAAAAAAATTAGGCTGAGAATGCCAAGTACTAAAGGAGAAGGTTTAGAGAATATAAACACTGATGCATAACATCAGAAAGAGATAGTTGGAATGTCGAGGACACACAGAAGAGGACCTGGGAAATTTGACGGCCACAGGACATATTAAATGCAAGAGGGACAGAGGAAATCTGTATATAGCACGCTTAACCAGTTTGTGTAAATAGTTGGCAGAATAATGATTGGTAGACATCGTAAAACAGAAAAAGATTGCTTGGAGATACAAAGAACAGCTCAATTGAGGAGATCAGCTTATTACACAATCATGGTTTCGGCCTTTTCGGTTTCGTCAAGCAATTTGTATATACAAAAAGTCGTCGACCTCCTGCGGCCTTGGCCGAGATAGAACTCACTGCACCCCTCCAGTATTCTCTGTGCATTTGGAACATTGGCGAAATTCATAATCTTGTCAAATAGCTGAATACTTGATACTTCGCCAGGGCTACCAAGGGTGTTTTTTATTGTGACACCAACACTAGATGGTGTCACCTCATCCTGTTATTTAACGCATAACTGGAAGGAAGTGACGGATTAATAACTTTCCCAATGGTAGCAGAGCTTAAGTGAATGCAGGGTACTCAAGTGGAATTCGAACTCATCTCTTTCTAATCCGACATCCACTGCAACACAACGCACATCCGTCACTGAACGCTTACAGGGCCTGGTATTCCCAAGCGGTCACCCATTTAAGTACTGACCAGGCTCACGTTGCTTAACTTCGGTGATCGAACGAGAACCGGTGTATTCAACGTGATATGCCCTAGCTTAATCGGCTGATCTCCTGAACTTAAATGTTTAAAAGCTTCATTTCCCTTCATGTACCGAACACTTTCTCATACGCTATTTACTGGTCTAAACACGCTTGTCTGCAGATGATTATATATATATATATATATATCCCATCATACGTACAAATGTACATATGAGAAATCGACAACTGTCCGCGCATTGACATCGCTACACTATTCGAATACACCAACCGAATGCGTATGTATGTGCGCAACGGCACACATATACCTATATATGCCAAGCCCCATACCGTTTGCATATAGTTATATTTGTGTAAGCCCTAGTAGGCGGACGCGCGTGTGGCTTTGTCTTTGTGCACCTTAATGGGTGTACAAATGTGTATATATGTCTACGTCTGTCACGACGACAAATTTTCATCTTATTTGAACAAAATACACCAATATACGCAGCCCTACATATAGCCAATTTTTTAAAAAATTAATCAGTTTGTCTGACGATCGCAAGAGCGTGAAACCCAGAGTCACAAACTCGCACCTATCTATATGAATATGTCAGCACTATCAATGATATTGAGCACTTTCAAATAAGTACCGCGCATATATAATATATAAATAATATAATATATATAACAAATTGCATATATGTATTGATATTTATAATTATATACATACACTGTTCGCACACACACAAACACATACACACACACACACACACACACACACACACACACACACACACACACACACACACACACATGCATATATATACATATATATAATCCAGTGGTAAAATGTTCGTTTAATGACAAATAAGTAGGATATCGATACCAGCTTGAAGCTAAACGGATAATCTAGCTGCACTGAAGTACTGTCATGCAGCAAAAAACAGGTTTGTCTGCAGATCATTGCCAGACAATATATAATAATCTGCGGACAATATATATATATATAGGTATATATTTTTGTGAGTGTACAGTATCGCGTCCATTTCATTTTACATTTTCAGAATTTACATAATATGCCCCAAAGATATATAATTATAGAAAAAATAAAAATCTTGAAAAAAACCTTAGAGAGACATTTTCATGAAAGATCGTGTTGCACCAATTATCTTTAACTAACACTTGACTTCAAGTAGACATATGTAGATATTTGCCAGTGGCATGTAAAATAGGTGTAAATAGGTTGTAAGCAGGTAGTTATGCGTCAGTGCGCTGTGTCAAGGTGGTAAGCTATCTTGCTGATATGTTTAGAGATCCTTGATAAAATCCTATGAAGTATCTGCAATACCTGACCTGGCATCTTGGCTTCATCTTCTTTCTCACCGACGTAATGTAGCTTCCCTCTGCCTTTTCCTATAAATACGTTCATGGTAATTGCTCTGATGAACTTACTAGGCTTCATGAATTTAAGCTCAGTACTAGATTGGCGACAAGGTCTCATTCTTTTATATTTGAAATGGTAATATCAAACCTTAATTTTTATGCTAACAGATAATTGTATTGTAATTCTTCCTTGGGGAACTGTCTTACGGTTTCTTTCTTCCCTGTCATGTTTTATTTTCAAAAATTGAAATATGTAATATCAATTGTCATTTCATGTCTTGTTCCTCTACATTTGTTAATATCTCTCCTTGAAAATTTTCTTCTTGTTTATATAATCTTTCGCACTCAGTGACCCTTGGAGGCATTACCTGTCATGATTTTTTTCTTTTTTAAGAAATGAAAAATGAAATAAAAAATAAAATATAACAATAGAAATTTAACTTTTAAAAAAAGAAGAAAAATGAAAAAAAAGGAATTAATGAAAGTCAGAAAGAAAATGAAATTAAGTGAAAAAAAAAGATCAAAGAAACAGAGAGAGAGAGAGAGAGAGAGAGAGATGGAGAAAGAATAAAGAAGGTAAAATATCTTCTTCTTCTATATGCCCTATCTCTTCAGGACGTAGGCGATCATGGCTCTCCACATCTCCCTATTCCTGGTGGCTCGTAGCACGCTTTCTCCTGTTACACCACGCAACCCTCGTTCCGTCATCCACTTGATCAGGTCCGTCAAATATGTTATCCGCTGCTTTCCCCTGTCTCTTTTTCCCTCTATCTGGCCTGCTAGTATCAGGTTCTTCAAGCCCTCCTTCCTCATTGCGTGTCCAAGGAACGTCAGCTGTCTCTTCCTGATGTTCAGTATTAATTTTCTTTTCGTTTCCATCCATTCTAAAACCTCATCATTACTCATATGCTCGATCGATGATATTCGTAGCATCCTTCTGTAGAACCATATTTTAGTTGCTTCAAGTTTTTCCGTCATCTTTGATGATATTGTCCAGCATTCACTGCCATATTGAAGAACTGACAACACATAGCAATCCAATGCTCACTTCTTTGTTTCTAGCGAAATTTTCCTGTCTCTTAATACTCTACTCAGCTCCTGGCATGCATCTTTGTGCATTTGAATCTCAGGAATATAAATGTATAGAAACTGCTGTGACCACAAAGTGAGGGGTCAGTTTATATATTGATTGTAATATGGAATTGATCTCCCTCTTTATATCCAGCATTCTTCCGTGGAACCACGTTTTAGTTGCTTCATGTTTTTGTTTCATCTTTGATTATATTATCCAGCATTCACTGCCATATTGAAGAACTGAAATCGCATAGCTGTCCAGTTCTCTCTCCTTTGGTTTTAACGAAATTATCCTGTTTCTTAATACTTTTATGTTTCGAAGAAAAAAGAAATATGGAAAACAGAATATTCAGGCATAAAAACTAAAATAATACAAAGTCAACCGAACGATTTGGATAAAAGGACGGGCTTGTCTTGCTGAAAGGCTTCTTTTTTTTTTTTCATCATCTTCCTCTTTATTATTTGGGCGGAAACAAATTGCATGGTCACACCCAACGGCTGACAACTTTAATGCACACAGGCCCACTTCCCCTACCATTCGTCCCCGTCCTCACCGCTGATTGATTTCAGATTTTGACACCATGACAAAGAGGAGGGGTTCGAGCCTGCTTAACGGTGGAGACGAGTCGGCGTGGAGCCAAAAGAATTAAAAACGTGATGACGACAGCTAATAAAACCAGTATGCACAACGTGAACAACACATCGTCATAGATATACGTTCTTTTATGTATGGGGATTGCATAAAGTACACATACATACATACATACATACATACATACACAATTGTGTGTGTAAAACGCACATAGGATCACGTGTTCCTGTATCACGTAAAGACACACATGCACATAGACAGGCACTAATTTATAAACACAGGAACAATAGATGCTTTAACGTGTATGATACATACACAATCATCAATACATACACATATTCGTAAATAGGGATGTGCTTTGTCGTGCAGTGGATATCGTCTTAGAACGAGAAATCGGGGAGCCGAGTTCGAATTCCAGCTGAATTTCTTGCATTCGTTTACGCGCAAATACCCTTGGGAAAGGTATTAATCCGACTCCTCAGTTGTGGGTTAAATAACAGGACAGATTGGGTTCTATAGTCTTGGCTGGCAACCAGTCTACCGCAGAACGCAATGGCAACCTACTATGGGATAATCTTCTGCCCAGTTAGTCATGTCCCATTCAAGACATGATCGCCCAAAGTGTGTATCACCTATGGCAATTAACTGACTCACTGAAGATAATAGTTGAAAACATGATTAAGGCTTCTACTGGTCATAAAGTTGGGGATCACTTATATATTGTTATGAAGTAATAAACCGATTCCCCACTAATTACTACTTAATAATAAAATGCATCTCTTCCCCCTCTGACTGAGTCAAATAACAGAATGCATTGAGTTCTAGAGCCTTGGCTGGCAACCAGTCTACCACAGAAAGCAATGAAAACCTACTACGGGATAATCTTCTGACCACTTAGTCATGTCTCGAAAGAGACATGATCGCCCAAAGCATGTATCACGTATGGAACTTAACTGACATATCCATTGGGCCATGTGCCATGTATTCAACTTAGTCCTAAAGAAAATTTGACCCACCGGATATAGGCGTTGATTATTTTTAGTGATTTGACTATAAGAATAGTGAGTTCAATACTTGGCTACAGCAGTGGTCAAAAATAATTTTCAGTTAAAGGGGGATAACTACATGGTACCCTGAATTGGCATCTCACATGGAATAAGATTTTTATAGCCAAGCTATCAAAATAAAGGATTTGGTTCAAAATTCTTATTCTTGAAGAAGGCCGGAGCGTACCTCGGTCGAAATTTCGTAAACATGGCAGTAAAGATGAGAACAACAGTCCGAACAGTGTAAATAGCTTTTTTTAGTTAAAACTGTGGTCAATTTCGTTACGAAGAACAACACAAGAAATGCATTTGTTCTATACATATACTAGCAGTTTAGCCCGGCGTTGCTCGGGTGTAATGAAAGCTTTAACACTAATCCATGGTCCTGGAGCTCAGACTCAGCCTATAGAATATTTGTATGAAGTTTGGTGAGAATCGGATAAAAATTGTGGATTTGTATAAAGGATATACAGACAGATAAACACACAAACACACATAAACATCTTGCCTTTTATATATATATATATGTGTGTGTGTGTGTGTGTGTCTGTGTTATCGATTTTCTGCACTATTGTAAGAACTGAACTGCAACCTTGAAACTTCTGAATATCGTTTCTTATGTCTTTGTCTATGAGTGTATCAAATTTGATTACAATAGGACCACTCCTTCTATAACCCGTTTTTTTCGATTATAGATTTACGATACTGATCGGGGGTACCTCGACACAAAACCTAGCTAAGAACACTCGCAGACGCTTATAGTACAACTGTATAAATTTTCAAGAAAATCGGTTCAGCCATTTCGGAGTCTATAGGTAATGGACACACACACATAGACACACACACACACACATCCACACACCCAAAGTTCCATTCATAAATATGTTTAGATAACAGAATCAACAATTTACGGAGTAAATAACGATTAAAACATGTATTATTAACAACAGGTTATATAGAGTTGATTAAGCATGCAAATAGTGAAGGAAAAATTGTTTCTCTTGCAACGTTAAGAAACATAGGACAAGTCACTTGTTGAATGAAAGTTAATAACTTCAATAAAGTTCCTGAAAGGAAGAATAATGTATTGTACATACTGTTGTTGAGTTGAAGAAGGTTCCAATTGGAAAATGTGTGTGTGTGCATATGTATGTTAAAGAAATAAATTGCCGCCTAATTGCGACCTGCAATTAGTGCGGGTGTGCGAGCAAGAAGTAAACCAATGTCCCTCTGCCATACTGGATAGCAAGGGGTCTCGCTTAAGTTGGGAAACTGCTGCACATTTTTCCGCTATCGCCGGCTAATAGAGGGGGCCCAACTGCAACAAGACGTGTGTGTGGCCTCTTAAATACGCAAACCAAACTGCGCAGGAAAGATACACGTGATAGATAAATGAGAGGCGCGTGTCTCAAAGATGAGAACATGCCAGACAGAAGTAAATGCGTAGGCATGAAACACAGAATATGTGATGTGTACGTGAGTACCAAAATAGTAGGGGAAGAATATATGAACAAGGAGGAAAACTGAAACAAAATGGACACCTGCAAAAGTCTTTATTAAGATAGTGCTTGGAGTACTCGTTACTCATAGGACAGCTTGAAGGCAAAAAGAAACATAGGACAAGAACCCATAAGATATCTATCGAGCTTGTGTGAATGGATGTTTGGTTGTTGATTCTGTTATCTAAACATATTTATGAATGGAACTGTGTTACTCCGGTGTCGTTGTCTTATTTTCTATGCAATCTTACGCCGAATCGAATCGTAATACAAATAACGTTAGTGGATATCCCGGTATCCTCTATAGTATATCCAACATTCTTCTGTAGAGGGCCATCATAGTGGCTTCCATTCTTGATTGTCCAACATTTACTGCCATATAGGACGACTGATAATATATGACACTTCCATACCATTTCGTTTTTTCTTACGAAATTTTTGTGATGATGGAGTAAATGTTTTTGATACTACTAAAGAAAAGATGAGCCGGAAATTTGAAATCTCACAACAAATAGCGAGAGATATCTCACAAAATATCGAAGTAACATATATATAGTAGCGGCCATGATATTAGGAACGGAAACAACAAAGACATATATATGTGTATTACTTAAAAAGTAGACATATGCTATTAAATATAAGAGACAATGAATGTCTATTATGTTTAATCATGAGCCGTTCTAAACGTTGTATTTTTGTTTTAATTTCAGTTGAAAATAAAGACAAAAATTCTCCAACATTTGGATAATTATTTATTGGTTTTCTTCTAAGCTTTCGGCTCACATGAGCCATCTTCAGAGAGGTAGTTTAAACTGAAATATTATAAAATCTACCATCACCGACGATTTTATTTTGTGTTGACATAAAACTCCGCTTGGCAACGGCAATAGTTACCAAAAATAATAAACGCAGTTCTTAAGTTTGCGATGCGGTTTTATGACGTCACACCGCGGGATAGCGCGAAATGACAACAAAACCATCTAGTCAAATGCAATGTAATATGTTATTTCCTGTTTTTATACTTAAAAAGTAATGCATGATTAGCAATTAAATTTTTACCGAATAAACACTACGGTGTAATGCATAAATATTATACAAAGTTACAAAAATTTACATAATAGTTTTTATTTTAAATAAAGATTAAATAGAACAAAGGAAATAAGATACTGGACAAAAGCTTTGACACGATCTTGTTAATACTTGATTGTGAACAAAATATCAACAAAATTTAATATTTGGCAATCATCCCTTTATTTTCAATGAATTCTCTGCATCGCCAACCACATGATCTACTAAATTTCTTGCAAAAATCAGCAGTAATTTCCTCCAGTTCGTCTTTCAATAACTCCCATAGGTTATCCTGGTTTTTCGGGTTTCTTTTCTGAGACCTTTCTCCAATTATCCTCCAAACATTTTCTATTGGATCCAGGTCGGGGCTCTGGGCTGGCCACTTCATTAGCGCGATTCGTTCTTCTTCAAATAAAGCCATAACATTCTGAGCCTTGTGGCAAGTTGCATTGACCTGCATGAAAATAGGAGATTCATAAAGATTATGGTGTGATCTTCGTACCACAAGCTGCTGAAGAAGCCTTTTGTAAATGTCAGCATTGATATTGCCATGTACGCGGATGATAGGGCCAACTCCTGCAGATGAGATTATCCCCCACGCCATCACACTGACGCCACCAAACTTAACGGTTTTCCTGACACATTGAGAAAATAGTCTTTCACCTCTTCTATGGCGTACGTAACTTTTGCCCTCAGAACCAAATATAGTAAACTTGGACACTTCACTGAAATGAACAGTATCCCATTGTGCATCAGTCCAAACAACATATTCTCTCGCATACTCCAGGCGTGTCCTCTGGTTTTGTTTTGAAATGAAAGGCTTCGAAGCTGGAATACGGGCATGCAATTCTGCATTTTTTAACCTGCGAGCAACCTTTTTCCTTGAGATCTTATCATCTGTCTCTTCATTAAATTTACGGGAAATTGATGTAGCAGTTTCAAAACGGTTTTTGTAGATATTTTCATAATTCTTCGATCTTCTCTTTGCGATGTTTTTGGAGGTTTGCCGTTTTTTGCTTTTGCATCTAACGTTTTATCGGTTTTATACCTGCTAATTACACGATAAACGTCACGTTTTGTCGGTTTTATATCTGCTAATTACACGATGAACGACACGTTTTGTCGGCTTTATACCTGCTAATTACACGATAAACGTCACGTTTTGTCGGTTTATATCTGCTAATTACACGATGAACGACACGTTTTGTCGGTTTTATATCTGCTAATTACACGATGAACGACACGTTTTGTCGGCTTTATACCTGCTAATTACACGATAAACGTCACGTTTTGTCGGTTTATATCTGCTAATTACACGATGAACGACACGTTTTGTCGGTTTATATCTGCTAATTACACGATGAACGACACGTTTTGTCGGCTTTATACCTGCTAATTACACGATAAACGTCACGTTTTGTCGGTTTATATCTGCTAATTACACGATGAACGTCACGTTTTGTCGGTTTATATCTGCTAATTACACGATGAACGACACGTTTTGTCGGTTTTATACCTGCTAATTACACGATAAACGTCACGTTTTGTCGGTTTATATCTGCTAATTACACGATGAACGACACGTTTTGTCGGTTTTATATCTGCTAATTACACGATAAACGACACGTTTTGTCGGCTTTATACCTGCTATTTACACGATAAACGACACGTTTTGTCGGTTTTATTCCTGCTAATTACACGATAAACGACCATCATGTATCATATACTGTATCATATTTGATACAGTATTTCCCTATAAGGAAACATTTGGTATTTCCCTATAAGGAAACATTTGGTATTCATTGACTGAGCAATCAGTAATGCTTTCATTTGAAATTTATAAAATATTTCTCTTAAAAAATTTTTCAGGAAAATATTTCTTTCAAGGCTTGTTTTCATACTGTATCAAATATGATACGAATGGCCCTAGAGGGTTAATAATATAATATGATTAAGGCTTCTACTTGTCATAAAGTGGGGGATCAGTTCTATATTGTTATGAAGTAATAAACAGATCCCCCACTAATTACTACTTAACCCTCTAGGGCCATTCGTATCATATTTGATACAGTATTTCCCTATAAGAAAACATTTGGTATTTCCCTATAAGGAAACATTTGGTATTCATTGACTGAGCAATCAGTAATGCTTTCATTTGAAATTTATAAAATATTTCTCTTAAAAAATTTTTCAGGAAAATATTTCTTTCAAGGCTTGTTTTCATACTGTATCAAATATGATACGAATGGCCCTAGAGGGTTAACAATGTAAATTAAAGGTTTATGCAAATTATTAACATCGTTCTTTAACTTTTATCCAGAAGTTTATTTTCTTTGTTCGGTTTATTTAAAAAAAAAGACTATTATGTAAATTTTTGTATAATATTTATGCATTACACCCTAATCTTTATTCGGTAACAATTTCATTGCTAATCATACATTACTTTTTAAGTAATACACATATTTATGTCTTTCTTGTTTCCGTTCCTTATATTATGGCCGCTTGTAGATATGCGAATTCCGTTAGAAAGTTGTGAAATGCTATTGTATATACAACTTCTTACCAGAGAGAAAATGCTGAACAATCTCTTCGAAAATCGAGAAGAGATTTTTACTGACAAAAATGAATTTTTACCATGGAATAGGAAGTAAAACGAAGATAGATCCGGTAAGCAACGGGAACGGTTAAGGAAAATTTGAAACCATAATGAAGCAATTGATTTCAGAAATAAAAATATTGAAATCACTTTGACATATAGTGAGGAAAGAATCCACATAGACTTTAACACTTATAAGACACATTAAAAGCGAAATTGGCAGAACCAGCACGAAAATTAATTAACAAGTCTATGTAAATTAATGACAGAGTGAAACATTGTTACGCTTAAATTTAATGGATGACAGAATCAGAAATTTCAAACGTATTAGTATAATGGATCCCAAAATCAAATGTTTCTAAGGTTTATTCTAATGGATGACAGAATCAGACCTTTCAACATATTAGTATAATGGATCTCAAAATAAAATGTTTCTAAGGTTTATTTTAATGGATGACAGACACACATTTTACGGCTGATTTTAGTGGATGGCATAATCAGAACTTTCTACGGTTTATATTAATAGAGGACAGCATCAGATACTTCTACAGTTTAATTTAATGAATGACAGATTCAGACATTTTTACGGTTTATTTTAATGGTTGAGAGAATCAGACTTTTATATGGTTTAGTGTATGGGAAAATCAGATATTTCTAAGGTTTATTTTAATAGATGACAAAATCAGACTACTGCGGATAATATTTTAATACATGTCAGAGTAAGACTTTTCTAGGGTTTGATAGATAACAGAAACAGAATATTATATGGTTTATTTTATTGGATGACAGAATAAGATCTTTCTGCGGTTTATTTAAATGGATGGTAGAATCAATCCGTTATCCGGTTTACTTTTAATGAATGTCATAAGCAAAATTTTCTCTGCTTTATTTTAATAGATAATAGAATGAAACATTTCTGTGGCTTGTATTAATGGATATTAGAATCAGCCTTTCTACGTCATATTTTAATGAATGAAAAAATCAGATATTTCTAGGGTTTAATTTAATGGATGATGGAATGAAAGTTTTCTACGTTTTATTTTAATGGACTAGCAGTATAGCCCGGCGTTGCTCGGGTGTAATGAAAGCTTACACTCAGCCTAAAGAATATTTGTGTGAAGTTTGGTGAGAATCGGATAAAAATTGTAGATTTTATGAAGGATATCCAGACAGATAAACAGACACACACACAAACATATATATATATATATATATATATATATATATATATATATATATATATATATATTATCGATTTTCTGCACTATTGTAAGAACTGCAACATTGAAACTTCTGAATATCGTTTCTTATCTCTTTGTCTATGAGTGTATCAAATTTGATTAAAATCGGACCACTCCTTCTATAACCCAATTTTTTCAATTATCAATTTTCGATACTTATCGAGGATACCTCGACACAAAACCTAGCTAAGAACACTTGCAGACACGTATAGTACAACTGTATAAATTTTCAAAAAAATCGGTTCAGCCATTTCGGAGTCTATAGGTAATGGACACACACACATAGACACACACAAAGTTCCATTCATAAATATGTTTAGATAACAGAATCAACAATTCGTACTCTTTCTATTAATAGATGTCAGAATCGGAAATTTATATTGTTTATTTTCATGGATGAAAGTAACATAGTTTAATGTAATGGCTGACAGTGTTAGACGTCTCTACGGTTTATTTAAAAATATGACAGAATCAAAGTGTAATACGATTTATTTGATTGGATGACATAATCAGTATTTCTACTGTTTCTTTTAATGGAAGATAGAATCACAGATTTCTCTTGTTGATTTCAATGTATTCTAGAATCAAACTTATTTATTTTAATGGATGAGAGAATCAAACATGTCTATGGTTCATTTTAATTACTGACAGTATCAAGCCTTACTAAGGTTTATTTTAATGAATAACTGTATCAAACATCTCAGCGGATTATTTTAATGGATGAGAGAATCAAACATGTCTACGGTTTATTTTAATTACTGACAGTATCAAGCCTTACTAAGGTTTATTTTAATGAATAACTGTATCAAATATCTCGCCGGATTATTTTAATGGATGAGAAAATCAAACTTTCTACGGTTCAGATTCGAGAATAAAATATTCCTGCGGTTTATTGTAATATATAACAGAATCCAAACTTCCTACGGTTTAGTTTAGTGTATAAAATAATCAGGCATTTCTACGGAAAATTTTAACAGATTACAGACTCAAATTCTATACAGATTATTTTAATGGATAACAGAATAAACTCATATCGTTTTTGTTTTTTTTATGCGACGGCATAAACAGACCGTTTTACGATTTATCTTAATGGATGACAGAATCACACCTTTTAGAGTTTATTTTAATGTATTTAAGATTCAAACCATCCAAATGTTTATTTTAATGGGTGACAAATTCCGAAAATTCTAGGGTTTGTTTTATTGGATGACAAAATTTCTACAGTAGATTTCAATGTATTTTAGAATCAAACAATTCAACCATTTATTTTAATGGATGACAAATTCTAGGGTTTGTTTTATTGGATGACAAACTTTCTATTGTTGATTTCAATGTATTTCAGAATCAAACAATTCAGCCATCTATTTTAATGGATGACATATTCTAGGGTTTGTTTTATTGGATGGCAAAATTTCTATTGTTGATTTCAATGTATTTCAGAATCAAACAATTCAACCATTTATTTTAATGGATGACAAATTCTAGGGTTTGTTTTATTGGATGACAAAATTTCTATTGTTGATTTCAATGTATTTCAGAATCAAACAATTCAGCCATCTATTTTAATGGATGACAAATTCTAGGGTTTGTTTTATTGGATGACAAACTTTCTATTGTTGATTTCAATGTATTTCAGAATCAAACAATTCAGCCATCTATTTTAATGGATGACAAATTCTAGGGTTTGTTTTATTGGATGACAAAATTTCTATTGTTGATTTCAATGTATTTCAGAATCAAACAATTCAGCCATTTATTTAAATGGATGACAGAATCAAACGGTTTATTGTAATGGATGACGAAATGAAAACTTTCTACGGTTTATTTAATGGATGACTGGTTAAGACGTTTCTACGGTTTATATTAATGAGAGAATAAGAACTTTCTATAGTTTATTTTAATGGATGATAGAATCAGAATTTTTTTTGTTTTAATTGAAAGAATCAGACGTTTCTACGGTATGTTTTAGTGAATAACAGTATCAGAAATTTCTACGGTTTATTTTAATGGATGACAGAAGCTGACATTTCTACGGTTTATATTAATGGATGACAGTATCACCAATTTCTGCGGTTTATTTTAATGTATGTCATGATTAAATCCTTCAACATTTTATTTTAATGTATGAAAGAATCAAACCACTATATGTATTTTTTAATAGATGATAGAATTAGACCTTTCTATGGTTTATTTTAATCCATGCTAGAATCAAACTTTTTTTACGTTTTATTTTTTTGAATGATATAATCAGACTTTTCTACAGTTTATTTTAATGGATGTGATGATCAGGCTCTTGTAAGTTTTATTTTAATCGATTACAGGATTAGATCTGTCTACATCTTTTTATTGATGACAGAATTAGACATTTCTACAGTTTTTTTAATGGAAGACAGAATCAAACTTTTTTCAGTATATTTTCATGGATGAAAGAATCAAATATTTCTGCGCTTTTTCTCTAATGGGTGAGATCTTTTGTACGCTTTATTTTATTGTCTGACGAAATCAAAACTTGCTAAATTTTAATTTAATGGATGAAAAAACAGACCTTTCAAATGTTTTTTTTTTAATGAATGAAACATTTGTATGGTTTATTCTAGTAGCTGACAGAATCAAACATTTCTTTGGTTTGTTTTGATGGATATCTGAATCAAACCTTTCTACAAATTATTTTAATAGAAGACACAATCAAACTTTTATACCGTTTATAAACTGGATGACATAATCTGACCTTTCTCCGGTTTATTTTAAGGAATAAAAAAAATCAGATATTTCAGTGTTTTATTTTAATGCTTGACAGAATCACATCATTCTATTTTTTATGTATATATATATATATATATATATATATATATATATATATGGTGAAAAAATCAAAAATTTCTACATCTGATTTTTTTAGTTTTTGGATGACAGAATCAAACTTTTCTACGATTTACCTTAATAGATCCTAGAATCAAACGTTTTACTTTTTTTTTTAAATGGTTGTCAGAATCAAATTTTTCTACTGTTTATTTAATAGGTGATAGATTCAAACCTTTCGACGGTTAATTTTAATGACAGAATCAGAGCTTTTTATGCTTTATTTTAATGCGTGATAGATTCATACCTCTAATGTAATGAAAAAAATACTCAAGTGTAGGTTTTCAGAAAGCTTTATTCATCTGAGAATACAAGGTTCGCGTATAGTGACCATTTATAGTCTTAGAAAACAGAAATAGATTTTTCAAAGAGCAGGGTAACAGAAAAAAGAAGACCACTCTTGATTATTATAAGACTGTGTGGTTTATTGTAATGGATGACAAAATCAAATCATTGCTTAGGTCGAAGGTAAGATCTAAGAAATTTACAACTTAAGTGTCAGTGATGATAGTTATATTAAGATCGGGGTCTTTGAAAAATTTGATTAGATCCTTTCTTAGTCTGTTCGTTTTTTGTGGACTAGTCTTACGGAAGATTATCAATCTGTCGTCTCAGTAAAGTCCGCTGTTACTTGCATCGAAGTTGAGCTTAAGATTCCAAAGCAAAAAACAGGGGACAAAATCTCACACATTTGCAGAATCATACGCTTCCATAGGAATGCCGAAATCAGTGTTGTTTTTTTCTTTTTAGTACACAGGCATTCATCGTAAAATGATTTGGGGGTCTGATTAATGATGTTATTTTCTTAGTAGCTGATAAGACAGTAATTTTTAGCCAAATTTAATGCAGCGGTTAGAAGTTTTTCAGATATTAACGAAACATGATCCTAATTTTAACTGAGGATGACTAATATATATATATATATATATATATATATATATATATATATATATATATATATTACACCCTTTACACCCTTTACACTTCCTTACTCCCCACTGTAATAAACCCAAAGAATAAAGTGATCCTAATTTTAACTGAGGATGTGTAATATATATATATATATATATATATATATATATATATATTACACCCTTTACACCCTTTACACTTCCTTACTCCCCACTGGAATAAACCCAAAGAATAAAGTCTAGCCATGCGGTCATAAAACCTATAAACCATCTTCTAATGTTAAATCTGTCTACAAAATCCCCGACATTTTCATTAATCAACTATATTCCCTACCCACCCGACTTTTTTCAAAATCCTAACGGACAATTTACAAAACTTATTACTTTATCACTAACCCCCACCAACATCCGACACACAACCCGCTAAATATAAGAAAAGAGGCTTTCCATTTCTTTCTACACCACTTGATAAAACATTGTAATTTCAATGTCGAAACAAATGTACACTTTGTAGTGGTTAACAAAAAATGTACATGTTCTAAAGTATAATTTATGATGAATATATATAGTCATCCGCAGACAGATCTGTTTCGCTGTATCACAGCTCATCAGTACGGTTAGATAGCCGATTGCTTTTTACCCAGGATTGAAACCCGACCGAATTGGCGCCAGTCGGCAATTCTACCGCTGAGATACGGGCGCTCGGTAGAAGGAGGCAGACATTTTAGCGTGTATATTATCATTATACACGCCCAATAGCTGAGAGTGTTCTAATTCATTGCTGAATGAACGATACAAATTTATACATATATAAAATATAAATGTTTAATATTTTTCTATATTTCTAAGATTAGGCATTGTAATTATTTACGCTATTAACTTAGTATTCAAGGTCCTGTTTGTTGAATCCAGTGAATATCCCAAAGAGTCGTGAGTGCAATACCTGGCTAAGTAGAAGTGATCAAAAACTTAAAGTGTTGAGTTAAAAGGTAATAAGTGACACTGAGGTATCTGGAAGAGTTATGACATGTGAAACGAGAACAATCTAGCCCGGTGGAAGAAGAAATAAAAGATTCAGTCCGAAATTCTAATTACCTGAAGAAGATTGTAGGGTCAAACGACCGAAAGGTTGTGAATATGGTAACGAAGATGAGGACAGCAGTCGCAGTAATGTAAATAGTGTAAATAAAAATGTTTAGTTGAGGAAAAAATGGTTCCGTCAGACATCAAATTCAAGAAAGCTGTGGAGAAACATAATCGTTAACATCGTGAAAGGACATGTCGCATAAAAAAAGTGTCCGAGAATGTTTGGGAATTATATTTTTCAAAGTCAAGAAAGATGGAAATACTGAATGGGGAAAAGAGTTTGTGTTGCAGATAAAACTATTTTTTTCTCTCGGAAAAAAGATGTTGTTGTCAAAAATAAAACCAGCCGCTGTATACTTGACATGTACTGTGTTGCATATGGTAAAACTGCCGATGTTAAGTTTTTAGAAATTTGCGATTGGGGTCAGGATAAAATATTGTAGGTTATTACTAGCTGAAAGCGTCGATTGTACAAGACATAGAACGAAGATCTGGAGGAGGAGGAGGAGGAGGATGCTAGTATAAAAAACGGAGGTGCGGCCGATGGGTATGGCGTCGATTTTGGCTCGGGCACGAAGGGAACAACGATGAAGACTGACAGGCGTTGAGACGGGAAGGAGCCAAACACTCTGCGAATATACCCGCAAAATAAATTCAATTTAGCGGTTTTTCGCGGGTGAGTAATTCGGATTCGCCTGGGTGTATGTATGTACGTGCATCTGCGTCTATAGAATAGAAGAATATGTGGAGTTATTTATTAAGATTATCTAAATGAAGCAGAAGCCTAAAATAGAGTTAGGAATATAATATTTTGTCAATCTTTTTAGTGAGCGCTGCTGAATATCTTTTATAAAATAATTTCAAATAATGATTTTGACATGGAATCGACCAATGAATGTCTCCGGTTGCAAATAATTACCCCCTCGTCTATTTTGAACAATTCATGTGCTAAGAAAAGTGTTATGTCTTCAAGGCGCAGGTAGAAGCTGAGATCCAACCATCATCAACACCCCAAATCATCTAGAAGTCGGAGATAATCTCAGTAGTAGTAGTAATAATAATAATAATAATAATGATAATAATAATAATGGAAAATATGTAAACAAACACTAGTATGAACATGACCCAGCACCAGTTACAGAAATAGAAGATGTAACCATTCTATGGGATTACACCATCTACACAGACAGAAAAATTGAAGCAAACTGGCCAGACATTATTGTTAAAAATCAGAAAGAGAAAACTTGTCTATTAATTGATATGGCTTGTCCAGCGGATTGTAACATAGCAACCAAGGAATTTGAAAAACTGTCAAAATATAAAGACCTGGAAATTGAAATAGAAAAAATGTGGAAATTGAAAACAAGAGTTGTGCCAGTGATAGTAGGTGCACTTGGAATGATAAAAAATGGAACAAAACAACACATTGAAAGATTCCCAGGAAACCCCAGCTTAAGAGATATACAAAAAATTGTCTTATTAAGTACAGCCCACACACTAAGGAAAACTTTATCTATGTAATGCTAGGGATGATAGGGAAGATAGAAAAACATGAAATGGAGTCATAACAACACGCCACGACCTGCCTTAGGTCTCCCGCAGACTTGGTTGGTAGTGAGACCAAAGCAGAAATCGAAATATGATGAAAAATGACATAATAATAATAATAAATTCACTAATGCTACACAAGGCATGGCTGATATCGGATTTGTTATTAATTGACTGGAGGTGTTAATATTTATATGTTTTGTCTTGGAGAATGAACATGGATTCCAGTATATATTCCTTCAACACCACTGATTTGTTTCTCAATTGACTGACTTTAGCCATTCCGGGGAGGTGACGCACGTAGTAGAGATCATCATGGCCTAATTTTGAGGTTGTTCCATGTGAGAAATTAAAGAGCCATGGTAGAATTTCAGTTTAATTCGTTGCAATGACTTAGGCGGCAATGCCATTGAGAAAGGTATTAATCCATCTCTTCTCCCTCCAGCTTTGGGTTTGAATAGAAGGACAGATTGGGTTCTATAGCTTTGGTTGGCAATTAGTTTACCATAAAATAAATGAAAGTCCACTGCGGAAACATCTTCTGCTTCGGCATTCATGCATCGAAAGAGACATGATCGCCCAAGCGTTAATGACGTATGCCACTTATTTACCATTGGGAAAGATATTAATCCATGTCTTCTACCTCGAGCTATGGGTTTGAATAGAAGGACAGATTGGGTTCTATAGCCTTGGTTGGCAACCAGTCTACCATAAAATAAATGAAAGCCCACTGCGGAAACATCTTCTGCCTTGGCATTCATGCATCGAAAGAGACATGATCGCCCAAGCGTTAATGACGTATGCCACTTATTTACCACTGGGAAAGATATTAATCCATGTCTTCTACCTCGAGCTATGGGTTTGAATAGAAGGACAGATTGGGTTCTATAGCCTTGGTTGGCAACCAGTCTACCATAAAATAAATGAAAGCCCACTGCGGAAACATCTTCTGCCTTGGCATTCATGAATCGAAAGAGACATGATCGCCCAAGCGTTTATGGCGTATGTCACTTAATTGACTGAGTGGCTTGATTAAGGTAGTTAAAGCAACTTGGAGGTTAGAACTTGATGCTTAAAATCAGTCTCAATTTAGCATTAAGTTAAATCTGTATTTTCTCTTCTCTTTCCTTTCTCATAGAGTGCCCTTCTCTAAGTTCTGAAAGAATTACTTCAATAATTTGGTTTATCCCTCCTCCTCATGCTCATACGTTTCCTACTTTACTCTCCCTTCCACAACTATCTAAACTTATTTATAAATGGAACTTTGTTTGTCTGTGTGTGACTGTGTGTGTGTCCGCTACCTATAGACTCCGAAACGGCTGAACCGACTTTCTTGAAAATTTACCCAGTTGTACTATAAGCGAGTATTCTTAGCTAGGTTTTGTGTCGAGGTACCCCTGATAAATATCGAAAATCGATAATCGAAAAAATCAAATTTGATACACTCATAGACAAAAACATAAACGATATTCAAAGATTTCAAGGTTGCAGTTCTTACAATAGCGCAGAAAATCGATAATATATATATATATATATATATATATATATATATATATATATATATATATATATATAAGGCAAGATGTTTGCGTGCGTGTCTGTTTATTTGTCTGTATGTCTTTTATACAAATTCACAATTTTTATCTGATTCTCACCAAACTTCACACAAATACTCTTTAGGCTGAGTCTGAGCTCCAGGACCATATATTAGTTTTAAAGCTTTCATTACACCCGAGCAACGCCGGGCTATACTGCTAGTTAATAATAATTGAAATGCAGCCAAATATCAGACAAAGTGTGAAAAATCAGTTAGAAGACAATATAATAGATGTTGAATCCCAGAAACATATTTTTTTTAATCATTTCACCCTAAGTAAGGCGATAATGCCACTAAGATTCAAGGGTTGTTACATGTGATGAAAAGAATAAGAACACATTTGTGAGGTGAGTTGATGAGAAAAATAAAATAAAATAACAGATTTCGGGAAGACAGAAGATAGCGATGGACGTTGCATTTAACTTTTAGGGCTTGGAGAACCTGATACTAGCAGGCCAGATAGAGGGGAAAAGAGACAGGGGAAAGCAATGATGAGGTCTTAGAAATGATGAAAACGAAAAGGAAATTAATACTGAACATCAGGAAGAGACAGCTGAAGTTCCTGGGACATGCAATGAGGAAGGAGGGCTTGGAGAACTTGATACTAACAGGCCAGATAGAGGGGAAAAGAGACAGGGGAAAGCAGCGGATAACATATTTGACGGACCTGATCAGGTGGATGACGGAACGAGGGTTGCATGGTTTAACAGGGATAGGGCGACATGGAAAGCCATGATCGCCTACGTCCTGAAAGGACAGGGCATATAGAGGAAGAATTTATATGCAAACTGTTTATAAGAAATTCTGATGTGGATATAAAATGGGCGATCAATTCTATATTATAATCAATACATAAACGGATCCTTCATTTTGTGGTCATGCTAGTTTCTATACATTTAAATTCAAGATGTATGGGCTTAAGCTAGTGGGTGGCAGAGCGTGGTTTGGGTGGTGTAACAAGAGAAAGCATGCTAAGAGCCACCAGGGATATGGAGAAATCCATGATCGCCTACGTCCTGTATTGACAGGGCACATAGATTCTGAGCATCAAGAAGAGATATCTGAAATTCCCGGAACATGCAATAAGGAAAGATGGCTTGGAGAACCTGATACTAACAGGCCAGATAAAGGGAAAAAGAGACGGGAAAGCAGCGGATAAAATATTTGATGGACCTGATCAGATGTTGCAGAAGAAAGCGTGCTAAGAGCCACCAGGGATAGAGAGACATGGAAGGCCATGATCGCCTACGTTCTGAAAGGACAATGCACATAAAAGAAGAAGGAGGAGGCGGCATATAGGCAATAAATCGGAAGTGAATTTCCCAGGTGAGAGAGGCAAGAAAAGAAACTTAGAATAAAAATGGTTGTTGCATCGAGCTAGTTCAAAAATAAAACGGTGAAGCCTAGTTGTCAATCTAATCGTACGCTTATATTCATGAAGGCGAAGCCATGATGAAATCTGCAGATCAGAAGAATTGATACGAAAATATTTTCAGAAAAGCCATAGGGAATCTACGTTATATCAGAAGGATGTCGAGATGCCATGTCAGGGTCGATTACATTAAAGACTCTTCAGTATTTGTCTATATTTCTGAGATGAGGTAGTAGTTACAGTATTTATATTATTCGGACTATTGTCCTCATCTTTGTTACAATTTGTATAACGTTTCGGCCGCTATACGCTCCGGCCTTCTTCAGGTACCAGGATTTTAGAACCGAACCCTTTATTACAATGACTGGGGTATATAAATTCCATTCCTATGAAGGGAGAAAGGGAGCCACCACCCCTATGGGATGAAGGTGAAATAATAGATAGAAAACGCCACTGGAAACTACATAAACTTAAGGAATCAACACATATGCTAGGTTTAAAAAATCTCTTAAGCCGACCAAGCATATAGATGAACACAATATGGGTACCAGTAATACGGAGTGCCAGAAAAAATCATTAGGGTCAAAAATTGCAATATGAGGTTTGGTAAAAAAATACTAAAGAAAACCCTTAACATCAGAAATACTAGATATGGACTCTGGTTAAAAATACTAGAGAAAACCATTAACATCAGAAATATTAGAAAAAAACCATTAACATCAAAAAATTGCAATATGAACTCTGGTAAAAAAGGGTTACTGGACATTCGGTTTATAAGTCCCAAAAATTCAGTTGTTCTTGGCCCAGTGGATATAGATGTTGGTTAGTTCCTGACTTGACTTGAGTTGTGAGTTAAATACCAGGCTAGAGCAGTGGTGAACAAGTAACTTGTTAGAGATAACTCATGACTTCTAATCGAGGCTTTACGCAAGTAATGGAGTTCATATACCACAATGATTGTAATAAATGGTTCGTTTTGAAATTCCTAGCACCTGAAGAAGGCCATAGCGTACAACGGCCGAAACTTCGTACAAATAGCAACAAAGATGAGGACAATAGTTCGAATAATATAAATTAGAGACCCTTCTTTGAATTTTCTGAAAAATCTTGAAATATATATTCGAATCACTTGACCAGATATGGCAGAATGATTCAACGCATCGAAAAAATCGGGTTATAGAAGGAGTGGTCCAATTTTAATCAAATTTGATACACTCATAGATAAACACATAAGAAACGATATTCAGAAATATTTCAAGGAAGCACTTCTTACATTAGTGCAGAAAATCGATAATATATATATAAGGCAAGATGTTTGTGTGTGTGTGTCTGTTTATCTGCATGTATGTCTGTATTTTTTCAGCCTTTTATTTTAGTTTTTGCTTCGGGTTTGGCTCTAAGTAGGTATAATTGTAGTTCTTAGTCTCAGCCATGATACCATTTACTCAGAGGACTTATTTAGCCTTCAAAATTCAGTTTACGACGAAAAAACTTATTTGATATCGATACCAGGTAATCAAAATTTGACTTACATCCAGTCATTTTTTCTTTCAGTCTACGGTTTCGCTTTAACTGGAAACAACTATTGCTTTTTAGTCTTTCGTGCTAACGTCCAAAGAGTCTGAGCTCCAGAACCATGGATTAGTTTTAAAGCTTTCATTACATCCGGGCAACGCCGGGCTATATTAATACTAAAGCATTAAAAATAATAATTCTATGAACTTCGTCTGGAGGTCAACGTCTGAAGGGGATTTAAACATGTTGGTAAAATGATGCTGTCGTCAGTGAGTTTGGCATCTGCGTTTAGCAAATTACTTCTGGCATCTTCAGTTTACTGTGCCGGAAAAGCTCCAACACCTCTTTCCATCTGAGGGGAAAGAGTGGATGAGAAATGGAAAAGGTGACGAACAGACACCAATGATTTAAATATTTGTAAGATTTCGGGTCATCATAGGCCAATTTGTAAGCTGTTGCATGCAAACGTTTCTTGCAATAATCGTCTGCACAATACCGAAGTTTTCACACACTTGAATGAAAATTAATTTCGTGCAAAAAAAAAAAAAAAAAAAACATGCCTCACAAATATTAAAATGGAGAAAATCAAAATAGAAGTCGTGTTGGGTTCTGAAAGAGAAGTGGAAGACATTTACTCTCAGCAAGTCTTTAGTGATAATCAAAAAGAATGGTGAGAGGTGTACTTGCAAATGCACTGGTCTTTATCCCCCCCCACACACAGAAAGAGAGAGAGAGAGAGAGAGAGAGAGACGCACACTACATAGCACAATGGGTAAATTGTCACCATTTTATACATTTAAGCTCGCGCATGCGCGTTACTTTGTTTTGTCGACTGTACAATAGAGTAGGGTCAGTTGGGACATGCCTGTGATAAATTATGACGCAATTCATCCCGCCACAAATTTGGAAACGGTACTGCTTGGCATTCGCACCGGTAGCTCTAATCCGAAAGTTACAGTGAAGAGAATTAGGAAAGTGTTGGATAATATATCCAGTGGACATCATGGCGTTTGAAGTGATCACTAGTGATATCGACGTTATGCCTCCGTTGATCTTCAAGGCTTCATTCAGATGGCCTACATCAACCGCATTGAGCAGGTACTGCTGCCATGGAAGACCCTATGTCTAGCAACAGGACTCTGCACAATGCAACACAAGCGGGAGAACCCAGATATTTTTGCCTTGACAATTTCTGCGCTCTCATCACCCGTTGAATCTGGTCATCTTATTCCCTAGACACCAACACTCTTGATTATTCTTTGTGGACCGAAGTTGAACGAGAGACCAAAGCAATTCCTTGTTATATCAAAGATGAACTGAAAGCAAGAATGATGGTAGTATTCACGAAAGAAGGAGCCCATCCATAAGAACTGGAGGAGATTCTAAAGTCGTCTGAAGGTTGTCGTTGAAGCCAATCGCGATTTTTAAAAAAGATTGTACTCTATTATTTCAAGATATTTTCTGTAATTTTAAAAAATATATTACATCTGAGATGTCATTGTTCTATTCCTTTTTGTGTAATTTATACGATAATTTATCCACCAGACCTACATATATATATATATATATATATATATATATATTAATCATCCACATACAAGCCCGTTTTGTAGTATCACCGATCATGAGTGTGGATAGACTTGCTTCTCGCCGGGATCGAAACTCGACCGATTTGATGACAGTCGGAGTCTCTACTCCCTAAGCCATCGGCGCACGGGGTCAGTGAAGGGAAATTTTAACGTCTTATATGTAAGCAGTATATACAGACTCCAGTCACCGAGCGAACTCAATTCATTTATGAAGAGTCACGCATTATAGTCGAAGTGGAAACTGTTTTTAAAATTTTCTTCTCCAGAGAGCTCAATCGTAATGAGAGCATAATATATTAGTCATCCACATACAAGCCCGTTTCGCTGTATCACAGTTCATCAGTGTGGCTAGACATATCCACTTGCCTCTGGCCGGGATCGAAATTCGACCGATTTGGTGTGTATATATATATATATATATATATATATAGAGAGAGAGAGAGAGAGAGAGAGAGAAAGAGAGAAAGAGAGAAGGGGGAGAAAGAAAGAAAGAATAACAATGATTGATAATGAGAATGAGAGTTGAACTGCCCCCTAGGTACGAATTTGCACGAGATACTAGATTAGCAACTAGGTCTCACCCTTTTACAGTGAAACCGATAAAATGTAATCGCAATTTCTACTCCAACAGCTTCTTTTCACGCACTTCCGGCCTGTGGAATTCCCTTCCACATACTTGCTTCCACGACAGCTACAATCTCCAGGAGTTTAACTGTAAGGTCAATAAACACCTCCTAACACACTAACTCGCATCCATTCTTTCAAACATCTTCCCATCTACCCAACCCTCATCCTCGGTATCCTTACCCGTCTATCACCCACCTTCTGACATTTCCTATATCTAACCTCTCTTTCTCATCACTTTCCCCTATGTAACCCCCTGCGCAATAGTGGGAGTGGAATGCGTTGCTTGTGGTGAAATGATTAAAAAAAGACCAAACGTACGGTCAGAATTAATCATGGACAGAAGTGAATAGAAATTCATCCACAGATTTACTCGCAATTGGTCATTAGTTATAATCCCATGTAATGGTGAGTGGCACATGTATCATAGACGTACACATACAAATATGTACATATACACTACCGGGCTTAATTATTAGGCGACCCCAGTTTAAAAAAAAAAAAAAATTATGTATTTCATAATATTTTTAGTATTAAAGCACTCGTCCTTGTCCGCTGAAGATGTGACGACCTAAACTTTATTGATTAAAGGATGCATTTTTTTATATTATTTTAAAAATAAAATCGTACTTGAGTGGATACTCTGATTTTTTATAATTAAACAGTAAATTTATATAGATCTACGGACCTGAATATTCGAGAAATCTTGTTAGGAAAATATCTACATGACAGCATTTTGTTAATCTCCGAAACTTTCCGTAATATATATATATATATTAGTCATCCACATACAAGCCTGTTTCGATGTATCACAGCTCATCAGGGTGGATAGACACATCCATTTGATTCTGGCCAGGATCGAAACTCAACCGATTTGGTGTCAGTTGGAGTCACTACTCCCAACGCCATCAGCGCATGGAATCAGAGAAGGGAAATTTTAACGCCTTGTATGCTAGCAGTGTATACAGACGCCAGTCACCGAGAGAACTCAATTCATTTATGAAGAGTCACGCATATAGCCGAAGTAGAAACTGTTTTTAAAATTTTCTTCTGCAGAGAGCTCAATCGTAATGAGAGCATAATATATTAGTCATCCACATACAAGCCCGTTTCGCTGTATCCCAGATCATCAGTGTCGATAGACACACCCACTTGCTTCTTAATGTTCAAGCAAATAAATTCAAATATATAAATATATATATATATATATATATATATATATATATATATATATTTCTCTCTCTCTCTCTCTATATATATATATATATTTATATATATATATATATATATATTTAAATTTATTTGTTTGAACATTATTTCTAATGTTCAAACAAATAAATTTAGAAAAATATGTCAGTAAAAATCATTTCGTAAAACATATAAATGACAAAGCGGAAACGTTCATCCGATCAAAACATGGAAGCTTCACAATGTCTACTGTTTTTCTAATTTTCTGATTCGACTGATATATATATATATAGCATAGTGATAATCCACGTATACTGTCTTAATATGTATAGAAAAAATTACTGAAAAGTTATAAGTTAAAAATGTATAAAAATGTTAAAAATTACTGAAAAGTTGCAAGTTAAAAATGTATTTTTTGACAGTATTTATTGATTTCTATTATATATATATATATATTTGATATTTCAGACGGGCCTCATGTGATATCATTTCTTTTTTTAAGAATATAAATGTATAAAAAATTTTCTAAATGTTTTCTTTGTTCGAGAGCTTTCGTCTATACTTTTAGCCATTTTCGAGGATGAATATTAGTTTACGTATAACAGAATATATGCTCTGCAGTCCTTACGTACAATATCTGAGAAATATCGAGTAATATGCCATGATGAACAGTTTGAACAACACTCAGTCAGTTAAGGGTCAATAGACACCTCCTATCACACTAACTCCCAACTATTCTCAGAACACTCTCATCTACCCAACCCTCATTCTCAGTATCCTTACCCGCCTATCACCCACCCTCTGACATTTCCTATATTTAATCATCCTTTCTCCACTCTATGTAGCCCCCTGCGCAGTAGTGGCATTGACATGCCTTGCTCGGGGTGAAACGCTTATAAAATAATTTAAAAAAAAGTACCATACGTGATACACGCTTGGGCGATCATATCTCAAAAGAGATATGACTGACTGGGCAGAATATTATCCCGCTGTAGACTGCTTTCTGCAGTAGACTGGTTACCAGCCAAGACTATAGAACCTAATCTGTCCTGTTATTTACCCCATAATCGGAGGGAAGAGACTGATTAATACCTTTCTCAAGGATATTAGCGTGTAAGTGAATGCAATGAATTCGGCTGGAATTCGAACTCGGTTCCCCGATTCCTCGTTCCGTGTTGATATCCACTGCACCACAACAACGAACAACACTATTCTGCACAAAACCACAGTCACCATGACTTGTCATTGTATTATCTTCTGTAAATTATCTTATATACAATTTAAATCATAGGGCGTAGGTCAACCCGTATTTTTATTTGCAGGTTATTTTAAAATGCGCCATCCCCCTCTACATCCTCCCTAAACCGATAACTTATAGAAAGTAGCTTCCTGACGAATCGTCTATGGTGAGATTTGAACATGCATCTTATGGTCGGATTAAGAATATACTAACCACACCGACACGTGTCCATATAAACATCGTTTTCTTTTATATTTTGTTTTTAGCAACAGCAAGAATCATTCTTAGATTTATAGTCGCTTGAAATTTGTCAAGAAAGACTGGTTTCAAATGTGAAATGAAGTTTTTGACAGGTTAAGATAAGGGGCGACGCGACCGAACACGATAAGCACTTCATGCACCACAGGGAGCAATATTAGTCTTTTCGTCTTTCTGATTTACTTAAAGCAAAATGAATAAATTCTAAGTTTGTCTTCTTTTAGGTACATATGCCAAAGTATTCAAAGACCCAGAAGTAGTATATATATATATATATATATATATATATATAAGGCAAGATGTTTATGTGTGTGCCTGTTTATCTGTCTGTATGTCCTTTATACAAATCCACAATTTTTATCCGATTCTCACCAAACTTCACACGAATATTCTTTAGGCTGAGTTTGAGTTGCAGGACCATGGATCAGTTTTAAAGCTTTCATTACACCCGAGTGACGCCGGGCTATACTGCTAGTTATATATAAATGACTAAGCGGAAACGTTCATCCTATCAAAACATGGAAGCTTCAAAATGTATGCTGTTTTTTAATATTCAAGTTCAACTCATATATATATACTATAGTCATCCGCAGACAGATCTGTTTCGCTGTATGACAGCTCATCAGTACGGCTTAGACACCGTTTGCTTCCTAACCCAGGATTGAAACCCGAGTGAATCGGCGTCAGTCGGCGATTCTACCCCTAGGCCATGAGCGTCCGGTTGAAGAAGGCAGGCTTTTAGCGCGTATAAACACGCCCAATAGTTAGAGTACTCTAATTCGTTATCGAATGAGCGGTGCGTAAATGCCGGAGTAGCTATTGTTTTCAAAGTCCACCATTCTTCCAGAGTGCTCAGTCAGGGTGTGAGAGCGTAAATACTATATATATATTATAATCATATCTCCCCAAGCAAGGCATTTTACTGTCACTGTTTTGCAGGTTATAGGGGGTGTCAGGAATTGGGAAAGAGAATGATGAGTATACTGATGAGAGTGGAATGGACGGAGAAGTGAGCATGAGAGAGAGGATGCAAATTAGTGAGATAGGAGATGACTGTTGACTTTACATTTAAATTCTTGGAGATTGTAGCTCTCTGGAAAACAAGTAAATGGAAGGGAATTCCACGGGTGGGAAGTGCGAGAAAAGAAGCTGATGGAGTAGAATTTGTGTTTACAATTTATTGGTTTCACAGTAAAAGGGACATCGTTGGTAATCTTCTAATCTGGAATAAATTTACATATAGGAACCACCAGCGAGCTAAGTTCATCTATATATATATTGTATATATATATATATATATTTTTTTTTTAATCATATCACCCCAAGCAAGGCCGTAACGCCGCTGATGCGCAGGTGGCTACGTAAGAGTGAAAAGATTGGAAAAGAGAAAGCCGGAAACCACATCCTAAACAGGGAACAAGGGATGAGCCTCTTCATTTGTTCAATAGACGTGGATGGAGTGTGAGCCGGGCGATAGTTTAGTCTATCTACTACAATTGGAAAAAAAAAAAGAAAGGTGTGAAAAGATTGGAAAAGAGAAAGCCGGAAACCACATCCTAAACAGGGAAAAAGGGATGAGCCTTTTCACCTGTTCAATAGACGTGGGTGGAGCGTGTTTTTGGGCAGTATACTTGTGTGCTTATATATGTATATATATATATACGCACACAAGTTTGCATATTTTTATTTCATTGCGTTGTTTTTTTTTTCCACAATGTTTTTACCGTATTTTCTCCGGCCTGCATCTAATTTTCTTACCTTCTCTGATGTCGTCAAATCTTGCCCTAAGGAGCACGAACTCTCCACCTCTTTTCGCGTTCGTGACATTGTTCCCTTCTGCCCTATTTTTTTGCGTGAACCCGTTTCCTTGAGAAGTTGAAGCAGAAAACTAACCCTCATCATGCATTCCGTGGCTGTGAACCAATGTCAAAATCGACTCAAGTGAAGACGCAGTTTTCTGTATTCGTCCGAAATACTGGATAACGTGGATCATAATCAACTTCTCTCTTTTTGATACAGCCACTTTAACAAAGTGAAACACAATCTATCTCTCTCTCTCTCTCACACACACACACACACATACGCACACATGCAGAAGTCTTACAGAAGTCCTACCCCACCTGAGACCAGTAACATTTGACCATTCTGATCCTGCCTATATCGCCTTCAAACAGTTGGTGTTCTCTGTAGATCCAACCATCAGTAATGAGGTTATGTCACCGATGTTAATCCCAAATCTTAATGTGGCTAATTATGATACATTTTCTAGTTTACACCAATCTTGCAGACTCATGGACACTTAACGACCTTGAAACCGTAACACGCTAGGCAAGGCTTTATGTGGAACGCGGGTTGGGTGTGGTGTAGCGAGTCAATGAAAAGAAGAAGACCACCTCCTCGATTCCGAGTGTCGCCAGTTGCTGATCTTTCTTATCATTTAGATGTGACTCTGAAGTCAACTTGGCTGCTTAATCTTCTTGAATGAAAAAAAAAAGTGAAATCTTGACAGTCAACCATGATTGCCGTTCTAACACTGTATTTTTTAACGGATACACACAATGGTTAAATGCCGTTTTGAACATGGACATACTAAATGTTATTTTGAAGAGAGATACACAATTATTAAAGATATTAACTGGATATTCACTAAAGATCATTTTAATTCAAAAGGAAAAATATGAAAATATTACCAGGTGCACTCTTTTCAGAGCGGATTCTATGAGATCTATCTATGGCGTTTATTATTATTATGTCATTTTTCATCATATTTCGATTTCTGCATTGGTCTCACTACCAACCAAGTCTGCGGGGAGACCTAAGGCAGGTAGTGGCGTGTTGTTATGACTCCATTTCATGTTTTTCTATCTTCCCTATCATCCCCAGCATTACATAGATAACGTTTTCCTTAGTGTGTGGGCTGTACTTAATAAGACAATTTTTTGTATATCTCTTAAGCTGGGGTTTCCAGGGATTCTTTCAATGTGTTGTTTTGTTCCATTTTTTATCATTCCAAGTGCACCTACTATCACTGGCACAACTCTTGTTTTCAATTTCCACATTTTTTTCTATTTCAATTTCCAGGTCTTTATATTTTGACAGTTTTTTATTATTATTATTATTATTATTATTACTATTACTGTTATTATTATCCCCATTGTAGCCGAATGGTTAAAACATTCGCTTTTTGGCTATAAAGCCCGAGTTCGAATCTCCCCTTGGTCAAGAAGGTAACTTTTTAATGTTGTCGGCCAGGTACTTTTGGAAAGTACCTGAAAACCATACCCTGGGTTGACCCAAGCCTTGTGAGTGAAATAGAGGAGCTGTCGATGGTTGTGCAAGCTCAAAGTTTCAAATCATTTTGACCTAGGGTTTGGGCATCCTGGCTTCGTTCGGATTACGTGCTCTTACCCATAAACTGTAACTAATGTCCGCTCAGCATAGGTGCAGTATAAACCACAGCTGGATGCTGAATAAAGAAAAAGTATGCTCGAGAAAGCGTCTACAATAGGGATTAGCTAGCCTCTTTTGTAGACAGGCATCCTCGGATATGAGTAGTCATACATAGATATACATATAATATTGAATGAGCAGCCCACCCAAAACATGATGTCGAATTTCCGTATATAAGAAAACCATATCATCAAATCGACTCTGAAAAATGTATGCCAGACAAATATGCACAATACCGATAAAATCTATATATATATAAAGCAATTTGTGAGTCTTTGTGTTACTCTTCCCTAATCACGCCTCTATTTTTAAGCTACGTCATTCAAACTTTCTAGGGACACATATCTACAGGGAAGCCAGGTCGACACATACTTTTTGATTTTAAGTTCAGCATTTTTCTCTTTCGTACTTTTTGGTCAATGTAGCCGATTGTTTACATTTGCTCCGTAAAACATCTAAGATCTAAGATGGTTGCTAAATTACGTCACAGAAATCAAATCAATTTTTTTTAAAAAGAGTTTTTTTCAAACAAAAACAAAATATGTAAAAAGAAAAGTGCCAGTGGTTAATTTAATTATTTAAGTCTTTTTTTCTTTGAGATTTAATATTTTCTACTTCAGAAAATGAAATTAAAAAAACTTATGCGTTTTTTTCGCTAAATATTTCATGGAGGAAATCAACTGTCTGTAATTCGTGTGGTATTAATGTATCTTTTTCCTCTAAAATTAAATGTCTACATTCTTAAATAATCTTCGAAAATTTCTGAACTGATAGCGTAATAGTTTTTATATTTCTAATTTCAGTAAAACGAAAGAAATAATTTTTATTTTTATGTTAAATTCATTTAGTCAAAGAAAAATGTAAATATTTTCTGCCGTAATTTTGAAACAAAAACAAACGCAATGTTGTTTACAATGTCATACAAAACATCAAATCACGTTTACGCAAAACAAAAGAAAATAGATTTTTAATGCTGAAAATGTTTACTAACAGCCTCAGCTCTCCTTTCCAACTTACAATAAATGATTTCCATCTACTCCCCTCATTGGCATCTTCTCCTACTACTAAAATGTTCTGAGTTGCACGGGCAACGCCGGGTTATGATGCTAGTTTATGATAAAGACAGTGACTAACATTTCACTTAGGGCACATTTAGCAAATTCTTCAGGCCGAATAAGCCAGGACGTTCATAAGGTTTCTAATTAAGGATATTTTGAAGTATGACAATCAATTCGTTTTGGCTCCATCATCCTTCAAACCTAAAAAATGGCAACCATCTAAAAAATATTATTTTTAGTAGTAGTACAATTGATATTACTATTATTGTTATTATTATTCTTTAATTGAAAAACATCGAAAAATTTGAGATTGTAATAAAAACAATCGCACCTACCTCCTATTAGCAGGGACCAGGTTTGCCTCCCAGAGAGTAAAACACTACGCCTCCCTGGCCTCACACTTTCAGCGGACCTCAAGTGGAATGACTATATCGAATCCATTGCTAAATCCGCTGCTATGAAAGTCGGTTCTCTGTGCAGGGCCCGGAGGTTTTTTCCGTCTGAATCTATCCTGCACATTTATAAATCTACCATCCGCCCGTGCATTGAATACTGTTGCCATATCTGGTCGGGTGCCCCTGCTATTCTCCTTGGGCTTCTAGACATGGTACAGCGGATGGTCTGTAATGTGATCGATACCGTCTTAGCAGACCGCCTGCAGTCTCTCTCTCACCGACACGACGTGGCTTCCCTGTGTCTCTTCTATAAATACTTTCACGGCTTCTGCTCCGATGAACTTAGATCACTGGTGCCCCCTAGGTTCGAATTTGCACGAGATACTAGATTAGCAACTAGATCCCACCATTTTACAGTGAAAGCGATAAAATGCAACCGCAACTTTTACTCCAATAGTTTCTTTTCTCGCACTTCTCGAATGTGGAATTCTTATCCACATGACTGCTTCCCCGACGGCTACAATCTCCAGGAGTTTAAATGTAAGGTCAATAGACACCTCCTAACAAACCAACTTCCATTCTTTCAAACACTCTTCCCACCCACCCAACTATCTATCACCCCCACTTCTGACATTTCCTATATCTAACCACTCTTCCTATTTACCTCCCCCTATGTAGCCCCAAGGCGCAATAGTGGCAGTGGAATGCCTTGCTTGGGGTGAAATGATTAAAAAAAAAACAAAAAAAAAAAAACAAGGCAAACTTGAAGCAAAGGAAATGTAGTTCTGCAGAAGCGTGCTGCAGATATCATGGATCGAGCATGTGAGCAATGATGAGGTTTTGGAAAAGATGGAAACGAAAAGGAAATTAATACTGAGCATCAGGAAGAGACAGCCAAAGTTCCTGGGTAATGCAATGAGGACGGAGGGCTTGGAGAACCTGATACTAACAGGCCACGTAAAGGGAAAAGTTTAAGGGAAAGGAGCGGATAACATATTTGAAGGGCCTGAGCATGTAGATGACAAAAAGGGGGTTGCATGGTGTAACAGGAGAAAGCGTGCTCTGAGCCACCAGTGATAGGAAGACGTGAAAAACCTTGATCACCTAAGTCCTGAAAGGACAAGGCACATAGAAGAAGAAGAATGAGAAAAAGTTTGATAACTATATTTGTCTTATGTTATTGTTAGTTAAGTGTTCGTCATCATAAACGCCAGAGACAGGCCTTAACCCGCTCTAAAAACTTTCGTAAGTTGCATTCTCTCAGAAGTTCTCGGGACGACATGGTCTGTTGCAGAAGAAGAAAAACACTCACACCCCGCCTCCCGTCAAAAAGAGGCCACTTTTATGGAGGTCAGGGCAAGTGTGCAAAAAGAAAGAAAGGAAAACATCGGGAGAGATATATGTGTTTGGGTTGAAAGGATTACATTATACCCTACAGATAGACACACACACACACACACACACACATACGTATTTGCATATATAAGCGAGTATGAACAGAGATATACGTGCGCGCATGAAGTCTATGAAAACACGACTGCAGTGAAGATCCTAACATCTCTTGTGTTTGTTCTATGGAATTATTTTTTGATATTTCTTTTCAAATTGAAAAGAGCACAATGCGTGGGAATCAAAAGATTGTCTGTTTGTCTACACTTAAGCCGTAGTTGTCTTTCTATCAGTCTGTTTATCTTTTTAATGAGATAAAACGAATCTGTTCGTAGCTATTTTTCATTTGCGCCTTCAATAGTAGTCACTTATCTCTCTCTTTCTCTTTCTTTTTTCTTTCTTTCTAGCTTTCTTTCTATCTATCTATCAATCTATCTATCTATCTATCTATCTATCTATCTATCTATCTCGGTCTGTTCATATCTATCTATCTATCTATCTATCTATCTATCTATCTCGGTCTGTTCATATCTATCTATCTATCTATCTATCTATCTATCTATCTATCTATCTCTCGGTCTGTTCATATCTATCTATCTATCTATCTATCTATCTATCTCAGTCTCTTTATATCTATCTATCTAACTATCTATCTATCTATCTTGGTCTCTTCATATCTATATATCAGTTTATCTATATCTTTCAAACGTATCGTACTCTCCCGGTGAAGAATATTCAATTGATTGATTTGTTCGTTTAACGACATATCAACAACTTATGGGTCATTAAAAAAAGATTTTTGGGGATTTGAAGTAATCAGGTGATATACGTTGAAATGTCATGGCCTACTGGATAAAAGCATTTGTTGAAATAACCCAAAGAGTTTTATATATATATATATATATATATATATATATATATATATATTTTCTAAACATATACTGTTAAATATAAGAGACAATGAATTTGTACTATGTTTAATCATGAGCAGTTCTAAACGTCGTATTTTGGCTTTATTTCAGTTGAAAATAAAGACAAAAATTCTCCAAAATTTGGATAATTTTTTATTAATTTGGTTCTAAGCTTTCGGATTACACGAGCCATCTTCAGAGAGGTTATTAAGACGGTAATACAATAACATCCACCATCACCGACGATTTTATTTTGTGTTGACATAAAACTCCTCTAGGCAACGGCAATAGTTACCAAGAAAAAAGAAACGCAGTTCGCAAATTTGCGATGCGGTTTTATGACGTCACACCGCGGGATAGCGCGAAATGACAACAAAACCATGTATTCAAATGCAATGTAGCGTGCTAAACATAATAGACATTCATTGTCTCTTAAATTTAACAGTATATGTTTAGAAAATTATTTGCTGCCGCGATACACTATATATATATATATATATATATATATACTGTTAAATATAAGAGACAATGAATGTCTATTATATTTAATCATGAGCCGTTCTAACCGTCGTATTTTGGCTTTAATTTCAAGTTAAAATAAAGACAGAAATTCTCCAACAATGTCTCTTATATTTACATGTTTAGAAAATTATCTGCTGCCTCAATACGCTATATATATATATATATATATATATATATATATATCCTACGAACACGCAATTTATCTGTTTGTACATACGAACGGATTAAAATTGGCTCCAAGTAGTAGATGAAATAGAGGCAGAAATTATTCATGCCTTCCGAATATTTCCTATTTGAGTGAGCTTCTTCCCACTTTCGAAAAAGAGGCATTGACTTAAAATACATGAACAGTTGATTTTGAATTCCTTCCAAAATTTAAGCAAAATATTAAAACCGGGAAAATATAACTGGAAACAAAGAAAAGAATGCTCAATTGCTATTTAATATCAGTCCTACTATATGCCTGTCAATAATGGACATTGTTTTTACAAATAAAAATATAACTAGTGATTAATATCCGCTATCGCAAGTAACGAAATTTAAATAACTGGAAAGTCCGATTGAAAATGTTATAATTTCAATAATAAAAGTTGCACATCAAAAGCAATAAGTAATAAGTAAATGAAAATAGAAACAAAAAAGTGCTGAGCTTCTATGTAATAGAAATTGTCCTATAAGGCAGTAAAGTTTGGACAGTCTCACCACAGATGAAGCAGAGACTTTACTGAAGGACACCGAGAATATAAAGTGAACAAAGACGAAATTTGAGAGAAAATAGAAACAAAAAAAGTGCTGAGCTTCTATGTAATAGAAATTGTCCTATAAGGCAGTAAAGTTTGGACAGTCTCACCACAGATGAAGCAAAGACTTTACTGAAGGACACCGGGAATATAAAGTGAACAAAGACGAAATTTGAGAGAAAATAGAAACAAAAAAAGTGCTGAGCTTCTATGTAATAGAAATTGTCCTATAAGGCAGTAAAGTTTGGACAGTCTCACCACAGATGAAGCAGAGACTTTACTGAAGGACACCGAGAATATAAAGTGAACAAAGACGAAATTTGAGAGAAAATAGAAACAAAAAAACATTATACAGGCCTCCAGAAAGAGATAGTTGATATCTCTAGATTGAGGACCGAGGACTTAGAAAATCTGATGCACTCAGAATAAGGAAAGATAGCTCAGAAAATTTAATGGTTATAGGATATAATGTATGTGATAGGGACAAGAAAAAGATGCAAAGAATATAACTAACAAGTTGTGTAAACTAATGACAGACCAGGGGCTGGGAAGAATAGTGACGGGGTAAACATTGCCTAAAGCTACAAAGGGTAAGATGTTGAAGAGATACATGAATACCGACGTCCTGATACATAAAGAAAAACAAATATTCTTGATGAATAAAGTATATCAAGCTGTTCATTAAAACGCTTGGATTTTTTTTATACTAATATAATAGTGGTGTGCATGACAGTGCAGTGGATATCGACTCAGAACGAAAAATCGAGGTGCCGAGTTCGAATTCCAGTTGAATGCATTGCATTCACTTACGCGCAAATACCCTTGGGAAAGGTATTAATCCGTCTCTTTCTTTCAGTTATGAATTACTTAACAGGACAGATTCTATTCTATAGCCTTGGCTGGCAACCAGTCTACCGTAGAAAACAATAGCAACCTAAAGTGGGATAATCTTCTGCCCAGTCAGTCATGTCTGTTTCGGGACATGATCGCCCAAGTGTGTATCACGTATGACACTTAACTGACTGACTGACTGAATATAATAGTTGAATTCATGATTAAGGCTTCTGCTGTTCATAAAGTGGGGGATTAGTTTGATATTGTTATGAAGTGATAAATTGATGCCCCACTAATTATTACGTAATAATATAATACATCTCTTCTCCTTCTAGCTATGAGTCAAATAACAGGACAGATTGGGTTCTATAGCCTTCGATTGCAACCAGTCTACCGAAGAAAGCAATGGCAACCTAACGGGGGATAATCTTCTGCCCAGTCAGTCATGTCTCTTTCGAGACATGATTGGCCAAGCGTGTATCACGTATGGCACTTAACTGCGTGAATGTAATAGTATTTAAGAAAAGACAAATGATCGACCGGGTATGTCTTTTCGTCACCTGTTGCGAAAATCATTGTTTACACAAGGCAATGATTTCCTCCCGATAAAAGTGAAGAAATGTTCCATTTTCAGCACGAACAAAAATAATATTTGACAAAACAAGAAAGGTTTTGTCTTCTGATCTGGAGTCATTCTGATTTTTCGAAGCAACACGATGAGAGAGCAACATAATATGTTCGTGCATAAGCCCCCACTAGCAATATTCATATTTATGATAGACACACCCCAAAGAGATATCCGTAGGTGTGGGTGTCTGTTGTTTTTATTAAGATGAAAGAAGCACAGTAGGCATTTTGTCCAATAGTTTTCGTTGTTTTCATTTTCTCTTAGGTTTCAAAAACGCTGCGTGAATAATAGAACCAACAACACATTACAATCAGCAGCTTTATATATATATATATATATATATATATATATACATATATATATACATATACATATATTTATATATATATATATGTACATATATATATATATATTTATATATATATATTTATATATATATATACATATATATATATATATATATATATATATATATATATATATATATATATATATATATATATATATATATATATATATATCTAAGCAAGAACATCTAAATCAATAAAGGAACCATGTTTCCTTTGTCTTCAAGAAAAAAATTGAAATAATTAATATATATATATATATACATATACATATATATATATATATTTATAAATATATATTTGCATATTCTTGTATCATACATCCCAGTAGATGCGTCGAGATGGGTCATCAGTGATGTTACTCTTGGATTCATTGGGAGTTTCGGGTCTTTCAACATCAGACTCCCTCGTCCAAGTGACCCAGTCGGCTTTGGTCTCCCGCCAACTCCCATCCATATATATATATATATATATATATATATATATACATATCTAAGCAAGAACATCTAAATCAATAAAGGAACCGTGTTTCGTTTATCTTCAAGAAAAAAATTGAAATAATTAAATACATGAATAGCAAAAGGCTTTTAAACTAGAGGCATGAAACCGTAGTAACCTGCAAACACACTAAAGAACTAACCTTACAATCATGCTAAAAAATACTACAAAAGCTAAAGTTAGGAGCACTTATAGATGATAAACCTTTATAGTCCTAACAACACTCTTACATCAAATTTTACCAATTCCATACCATAAACTGTGATCTGATCTATTCAACATTTTACAGAAAAAAGTAATTTCCTAAATTTAAAATTAAGGTTAAATATACAAAATTAGATTAATTATAAAAAAAAGTTTTGAGTTTAAATAAAAAAATCGCGTATAGTTGTACAATTAAATAACAAAGATATATATATATATATATATATATATATATATATATATAGTCATCCGGAGACATATCTCTTTCGCTGTATCACAGCTCATCAGTACGGTTAGACTCCAATTGCTTTTAACCCAGAATTGAAACCCGACCAGATTGGCGTCAGTCGGTGATACTACCTCTCGGCTATGGGCGCTCGGTAGAAGAAAACAGACTTTTTGGCGTGTATATTGTCATTGTACCCGCCCAATATCCAGAGTACTCTAATTCATTACTGAATGAGCGATGCGTACATGCCAGAGTAGCTACTGTTTTTCAAAGGCTAGCATTCCTCCAGAAGGCTCAAATTTTGTTTTTGTGTGTGTGTGTTTGTGTGTGTATGTGTTTATTATATATATAGAATCTAAAAATGAGACAAAGTGGAAAATTTATTAACGCCATGAGTCGCAAAGACCGTCCAATATCCAGAACAAAGTGAGTGTCTGTTCGCCTGTTTATGGTTTTATCTCTACCAGAGGAGTTCGGTGTTGTTGGATATTAAATCAGTTCACCGAACTACAGATTTCTTTATTATATATATCCTAGCATATACGTAGACATAGATGCATACTAAAACGCACACCTGCGTATGTTAGAGCCTATTTTTATATTTTTTAACTGGAGTAATGCAGAGCAGAATTTTCCTAAAGCTATATATATATATATATATATATAGTTATATATCAATTGTACATTGCGACATGGAAATTTCTATGTTTCGAGATAGGTTATCATCATCAGGCAATATTTGATGTAGTTGTGCAGATGAATTACATTTAATTGACAAAATCTTTTGGTTTGCTGTGAATGTATGTTGGTGTTATTGTGGCTAATCGGAATGGAGAATCCCTTTTGGGTGTGACCACCCCCCAAAAAAAAGTAAAAGAAAAAAACACGAAAACAATAAACAAAAACTAAAAATACTCGAAGCAACACATATAAAATAGTTGAAACCTGAACAAAATTAATAACAAAACCTCCAAAACGGCCGAACCGATTTTCTTGAAGTTTTACACAGTTGTACTATAAGCGTCTGCGAGTGTTCTTAGCTAGGTTTTGTGCCGAGGTACCCCGATAAATATGCAAAATCGATAATCGAAAAAATCGGGTTATAGAAGGAGTCGTCCGATTTTAATCAAATTTGATTCACTCATAGACAAAGATATAAGAAACGATATTCAGAAGTTTCAAGGTGGCAGTCCTTACAGTAGTGCAAAAAATCGATAATATATATATATATATAAGGCAAGATGTTTGTCTGTGTGTCTGTTTATCTGTCTGCATGTCCTTTATACAAATTCACAATTTTTATCCGATTCTCACCAAACTTCACACTGAGTCTGAGCTCCAGGACCATCGATTAGTTTTAAAGCTTTCATTACACCCGAACAACGTCAGGCTATACTGCTAGTATATATATAACCGTACAGTACACGTGTTCCGAGTACGCTTGTCAGCAGATACGGCTAGTCAAATCTTGTTGCCGACGCTTCCTGGTACGTATTTGTGTTTCTTCAACAATCACATTTCCCGCTATGCTGAGCGGATGATAGTGTTTGAGGAAGAGTGAGAGAGATAATCTCTCGCCATTAGCAGTTAGAACAACGCCCATAAGCTGATTCGTGAGACTGAGCTTTGTACTTTCATCAAAGACTTATACATAGTTCCTCCCAGTAAATTTCAGTCACGAGGTTTTGGCCACCCTGTCATTATAGTTTTCAAGTACCTTTCAAAAGTATGGCAAAACACCTTAGCAAAGGTGAGAAAATCTTCGGATAGTGTTATTTTGTGAACTTTCACATGAAGTTTTACTGTGCAAAATCCGATCTGCATGAATAAATAATCATTGACATGAAAAATATTTCTGTCGAAAAATGTTGTTATTTTATATATATATATATATATATATATATATATATATATATATATATACTCAGAAAATTACAACATGGATATGGTATAATATCACTACAAAAGTAGATATTTTGTTTCAATACTTCTTGTGTCTTGTCAAGTGATGTGGTTTATTTCAAATTTCTTATTATTAACTCCACTTCGTATTGAGCACTTTTTTAAGAATAGTGTTTCTTTGGATAAGGAATATTATTCCATCTATATGTAACCTGTACTCTTATTTATATATATATATATATATATATATATATATATATATATATATATATATATCGTTTATTTGGGTAAAAATCTCACTATTATATGGGTTTCATTAAACATGACAGACAATGTATTATCACTAATGTTTTTTTTTTAAATACCTTTTCATATGTTCATATAATTTGTTGCTTTTTTAAACTTATGTGCGTTGTGGTGCATTGGATATCAGCTCGGAACGAGAAATCGGAGAGGCGAGTTCAAATTCCAGCCGAATTCATTGCATTCACTTACGCATAAATACCATTGGGAAAGGTATTAATCCATCTATTCCTTCCAGTTATGGGTTAAATAACAGGACAAATTGGGTTCTATAGCCTTGGTCAGCAACCAGTCTACCGCAGAAAGCAATGACAACCTACTGCGGGATAATATTCTGCCCAGTCACTCATGTCTCTTTCGAGACATGATAGCCCAAGTGTGTATCACGTTTGACATTTAACTGACTAACATAGCTTTCGGCTATACTTTTAGCGATTATCAAGAATTAAGTTTGTTTTGTTTATAAATAAATATATGGAAATTTTATGCATATAGAGTCTTTTGTATATTATGTTCCGAACACAGTAAGCATATTGTTACCGTGTTCGTATTTGATGTTATTAAGTTTAGGATTTCTTTTTTTTGTTATCAATTATTTTAATCTTCTTTTGTGTGTGGATGATGCTATTATGTATGTATTATCTGTGATATACTCGTTGATAATAGATTCATAATAGCACGCTGACATTCATGAAGTCGAGACACTATAAAAACGCTTTTCAGAGAATTTCCTACGAAAATATTTAGAGAAAAAGCCACTTCTCGTCGTTGTAAAAGTGGCTGCAGTCGAGATGTCCGATTATGACCGATTGCTTTAAAGACCCTTCCCTGTCATGACATATCCATTAGTAATTGAGAGGTAACGAATTTTATGCCGTGGCCATATAAACGGGCATGTGAATATTTTGACCATTTATATGAAATTATTGTACACAATTTATTTTGTTAAGTCAAGTAAGTACAAAAATTTAAGTACCTAGGAAGTGTTCTAACAGAAGCTGGAAAGTACGACACGGTGATCCGAAGGCGAATTGGCGTGGCAAAGGGCGCGTTCCAGAAGATGAGCAAAATATTAACACACAGGAAAATCTCAATAGAAACGAAGAAAAGAGTGCTAGACTGCTACGTGATGTCAGTTCTTCAATACGGCTGTGAATGCTGGACAATATCGTCGAAAATGAGGGCAAAACTGGAAGAGGCCGAAATGTGGTTCTACAGAAGGATGCTACGGATATCGTGGACTGAGCATGCAAGCAACGATGAGGTGTTGGAAAGAATGGCAACAAAAAGGAAATTGATGTTGAGCACCAGGAAGAGACAACTGAAGTTCCTGGGACATGCAGTGAGGAAGGAGAGCCTGGAGAACCTGATACTGACTGGTCAGATAGAAGAAAGGAGTGACAGAGGAAGGCAGCGGATAACATATTTGCATTGTCTGATCAGGTGGATGACGGAACGGGGGTTGCCAGGAGCAACAGGAGCAAACATACTAAGAGCCACCCGGGATAGGGAGACGTGGAGAACCATGATCACCTACGTCCTGAAGGGACAGAGCACATAGATGAAGAAGTTAAAACCGGCTTTCTGAACTCAAGATGAAGCCTTTGCCAAAGATAAAAAAAAAAAAAAATAAGCACAACTGATTTTAAGTTCAACTGGAAAATGTAAATATTGATTTTTTTTTTTACAGAAGGTAGGTGAAGAGAGAGACAAGAAAGGACTACAAATAAATTGCAAGAAACCCGAATGCATGGTCATCAACAAAAAGAGCAGCCCAAAATGACAAATTCATGTGGGGAATACTAAAATCAAGCAGGCACAAAAATTTCAATCACTTGGAAGTGTTCTAATAGAAGAAAGAAAGTGCAACGCAGAGACCTGGTGAAAGACGCATTCCAGAAGCTGAGTAAAGTATTGTGAGAGAGAAAAATCTCACTAGAATACTGGATTGCTATGTGATTTCAGTTCTTCAATATGGCAGTGAATGCTGGACAATATCATCAAAGATGAATGAAAAAACTTCAAGCAACTGAAATGTGGTTCTATATCATGGATCAAACGTGTGAGCAATGATGTGGTTTTAGAAAGGATGGAAACAAAAAGGAAATTAATGCTGAGCATTAGGAAAAGACAGCTAAAGTTCTTGGGATATGCAATGAGGAAGGAGGGCTTGGAGAGAAAAAGAAACAAAGGAAAACACCGGATAACATATTTGAAGGTCCTGAGCAGGTGGATGACAAAATGGGGGTTGCGTGGTGTAACATTTGAAAGCGTGCTAAGAGCCACCCGGGATAGGGAGACGTGGAAAACCATGATCGCCTACGTCCTGAAAAGACAGGGCACATTGACGACGAAGAAGAAGAAGAAGAAGAAGAAGAAGAAGATTTGTACGGCTTATCAACTCTTTGAAGGTCATTTAACTCCGGAAAATATTTTTACATTGTAAAATTGTTTAGAGATATCAATAGCTTATCACTACTAGTTTTACCAATTAGCTCATAGTTGGGAGAGAAGAGCTAAGTTCATGTCTTTATCAAGGGTATTCGTGTAACTGAAGAGGTAAAATGAGACAGAAGAAAGCAACTGATAACATATTTGAAGGACCTGATCAAGTGGATGAAGGAACGATTTTTGGGTGGTGTAAACGAAGATAATATTTACTAATCGAAAATTAAAAAATTTAATTCAAATTGTTTTGCCTCTCAATGTTTAAGATAATTTTTAACTCTTTTTTTGTCTGTATTTGAACTATTTGTTATTGGTATTTCTATGCATAAATTAAAAGATCATGTGTATCAAACTTTTTCCCCATACTGGAAAAAAAAATAATTCACTTATGTCACTTGCGATCGCCATACACTTTTATTTTATCTTAGCTGGCATCCATAAATTTGTCAGCACATACGGTTAAAAGGTAAGAAAGTTGAAGAAATAGTTATATCAAAATTTCATGCTATAAATAAGTAATACTTGTGTAAATCAGATTAATTTAACACTAAATTTGCGAATTTTCTAAAAATAATGTGTCAACGATGCATAATTTAATTTTGAAAAATTTTTTAAACAGAAAATTAAATTTTGTTTACAAATGTGTCGATCGCTAAAAAATGTCCAAAAAGTAAAAAATTTAGAAATTATCTCAAAAATTTGGATTCCAATCAATATAATTTCTGTTTGAAATACACCAGAGTATTTTGCCTACTGGAAATACTAAATTTGATCATTTAACTCTCAATTAAACCTAAAATAAAAGTTTCAAGGAAACTTTTTTAATTTTAAAAATTCAATTTAAAAGTTAGTTATCAAAAATAAATGGAGGTACCTACTCTATATATATTAAAAAATGTGTTTTCGTTTTTTTTAGATTGGAACCTACAAGGTTACTGAGATGTTGGTATTACATGGTTGTATCTCTTGGTCTTGGTATATTCAGTTAGTTAAACGTTATACGATTGATCAAGGTTGGTTCACAGTTGGGTCAATGGATAGATTCATTATTTGCTGAAGCCCGATTAATGGCTATTTGCTCAACGTTCAACTGGTTATTCGCTACAATCAAAATATGAAAATAAATGATGAGGTGGGGGTCAAAACGTGCAGTGCAACGCTCTCCGGCAAGCCAGCTGTTTTTCTTTTTTCTTTGGTCGCCTCAAAGAAATGAATTTTGTGTCTCTCTTTCTCGGCCGTTACACTGGGTGAAACAGACACCAACTAAGCCGCTCCTACTTCCTCTTTGTCAGTCTGACTGTCAATTCGCACATCCGACTTTAATACAACGCAATCCCCCAGAAAAAAAAACCGACTGCCTTAGCGCTGCTTGGCACCGATTTTTATGCCATTTCAAGACGGTCAAATTTACATGTGTGCGAATATCGTCTCGTTTTGGACGAGATAGGCGCGCATAAATTCTGTCTTCAATAGCGGCTACATTTTTGGTTTGTTATTATTTTGCAGGCAAGATACGTTCGCGCTCGTTTCGAATTCCGAGTTAAGTCATGTCTTTCGTTACACCCTCACACTTCTGTCTGGTGCTTATATTATTATTTAATAGTCATCTGATAGCCTGTGGAATAATCCATTTTTCTTTCACTGGCGATTAGTGTTCAAACAAAAGCATCGGCGTTTTTACTTCTTGTACATGACAAAAAAACATTCATTTTCCTGTGTAGAGGGGAAGGAGCTTCTAAAACGCATAAAGTAAGTAATTCTTTTTATATACGTATATGATGAATTCTCCAAAGGTTGTCAAAACGGAGGTAATAGTGGTAAAAATGCACTGTCTATAAAATACTTCCGTGACATGCGTCTTAAATAGACTCTGACAAGTAAGTCCAGATATAAGTCTGATATTGGGAGAAGGTGGAGAACTGGCGCCTCATAAACAGCTGCGACGGGTAAATAAAGCTCGATATCCTAAATCCAACTAGAGGAAGGAAAACCCTCATTATAAACATCCGCTACTTTACGGTCATATTCCACGGACGGAAAAAGCTATGAAGCAAATCTAGATAGAAAGCAGTGCTTAATGTAGTATGAACAGAGCTATTATGTATATATATATATATATATATATGTGTGTGTGTGTGTGTGTGTGTGTGTGTGTGTGTGTGTGTGTATATAATTATGAATTAAGTGTACTTTTAATTCATAATTATATGATCATATTATGCTCTACAATAGTTATTATATTGAGCACTCTTTATAAAAAATAAATGACAGGGAACTCAAAATCGTAAAACCTTATGTACTCTTTACCTGAATTTATATATATATATATATATATATATATGTGTGTGTGTGTGTGTGTGTGTGTGTGTGTGTGTGTGTGTGTGTGCGTGTGTGTATGTGTGTGTGTGTGTATGTGTGAAAAATGCACCTTATGATTGCATATCGCATGAAACTTCTAGTCGTGCCATCAACGTATAATAATATGTATATTTATTAATATATATAAATACGTATTGACCATCATTGACATTTAAAAGCTATCAGCAAATTTTTAAAAAAGCAAACAGAAAGCCATCACTGAAGACAAAATGAGAGAGTATGAAGCATTGCGTACACAGTGGTTGAAGCTAGAGCTGAAATGGTTTCACTAAAAAAAATAGTGTTGTCTTTACAGTCTCACCGTAAGAAGACGATCATCTTTCGGAAACAGTTTTTTATGTTATTGCAATATATACCGAAGTCATCAGGACACCGTAGCCTGAAGTGTTCGCTCGTACTATTCTTCTCGGTATTGAGAAGCATATGTTTTATCTCGAGATTCTGTATGACGATATTTTTGTGGTTGATTGAAATGATATAAGACGAAAATGCCAAACAGATTTTTGCACCATCTGTCAACAAGTCAAAGTATGTAAGTAGAAAGAATAAAAAATGGCAGTATGTAAACAGAGAAGTAACGAACTGAAACATGGTGAATCCGTTGTTAAAACACAAAGCAGAAAATTGAACGAGACACAGAAAGAGAAAAAAAATAAGGGGAAAAAAACGTTATATGTTTATTATGCTGTACACTTCTTCTTCTTCTTCTTCTTCTTCTTCTTCTTCTTCTTCTTCTATGTGCTCTGTCCCTTCTGGACGTAAGCGATCATGGCTTTCCACGTCTCTCTATCCCTAGTGGCTTTTAGCACGCCTTCTCCTGTTACACCATGCAAAACTCGTTCATCATCCACCTGATTAGGTCCTTCAAATAAGTTATCCGCGGCTTTCCCCTGTCTCTTTTTCCCTCTATCTGGCCTGTTAGTATCAGGTTCTCCAAACCATCCTTCCTCATTGCATTCCCCAGGAACTTCAGCTGTCTCAATATTAATTTCCTTTTCATTTCTATCATTGCTCACATGCTCGATCCATAATATTCACAGCATCCTTCTGGAGAACCACATTTCAGTTGCTTTCAAATTTTTTATTCATCTTTGATTATATTGTCCTGCATTCACTGCCATATTGAAGAACCGACAACTCATAGCAATCCAGTACTCTCTTCTTTGTTTCTAGTGAAAGTTTCCTGTCTCTTAATACTCTACTCAGCTCTTGAAATGCATCTTTGTGCTTTTGGATCTCAGGAATATAAATGTATAGAAACTGATGTGACCACAAAGTGAGGGGTCAGTTTATATATTTATTGTAATATGGAATTGATCCCCCACTTTATATCCAGCATCCTTCTGTAGAACCACATTTCAAGTTTTTCCTTCATCTTTGATGATATTGTCCAGCATTCACTGCCATATTGAAGAACCGACAACTCATAGCAATCCAGTAATATCTTCTTTTTGTTTCGAACGAAATTGTCCTGTTTATTAATACTTTACTCAACTGCTGGAATGCTTCATTCGCCATGCCAATTCGCCTTCGGATACACTTAAAAAAAGAAACAAGCTTGTTTTAATAAGTGATGTAATGAATAGGTAACGAATATAGATACACCTTGGTTCCCCCTCACTGAAATGTGATAGGCAGGTATCAGCCATATATACAAACGAAGGCAGAGAGATCTTTAGATCATCTACCAGAGGTCTACTGGTCTACCGCTATTGCACGCGATTACTGACTACGCCTATATATCAGCATACTTCGTACGACGATTACGTCTACGTACTAGATTGGCTTACCCGCTTACATTTGCCTAAACCACACAACTACCTCGTATTGATATATATCTCTTTCCGGGACATATCTATAAGCGACTTGAATGGCCAAAGGAATGGAAAATAGCCATTTAAAATGGTCATTGAAAGTAACCAAATAGCCTAGGTCTATATTTTAAAATGTGAAATACCCACCAAAGATTTGAAATAAGAGAATTGTTTTATATCTGTTGAATATAACAACGAATAATATGCCGGAGCTAAGGAATGTGTTGGACTAAGGAATATTTTCACGAAGTTTTAAATATCTGTATGAAAAAATTTGTAATGTCTATTCTAGTTAAATAGTCATTTTCTGGATATGTTAGTGTTATATCGATGGAACGATTTAAATAACAAGGTAAATTCCAAGTAGAAAGATTTACACAACAAATAAAGAGTAAACAAATAACAGAGTTTATTGTATGGAAAATACAATTAGTAGAGAGTTCTATAAGATGGTAAGTCAAGACGGAATGGAAACGGAAGTCATATCGTCTCGTACTTCCTTACTTCTTAATCTCTTCGGCGAATCAACTGTCGAGGGTGATAGGATGTTCCATTATAACAGTTTTCACTTAATTCCTTTTGGTTAATCAACAATTTTTTCACAACTGCGGTGGCCAGATATTGAGTTAAATCAAGTTTGGATAAATTTAACTAATGCTTTTAGCCACAGGGCCATGTGACCCCAAGAAAACAGAAGAGAGTCAGTTATATATCGTTATTCATTCCGAACTGAACAATATACCATCATCTTTCTGTTCTATATCATATTTTCAGTTCACAGATAAAAAAACTGGAAAAAGGGTCAGTTCTTTTACCGCCCCAGAAAATACCTAACACGAACCAGCATGCTGTATCGCTCCAGAAAATACCTAAACCTATTGCCATATGCTATATCTCTAGAAAATGCCTGACACCACTTGCTATGATCTATCGATCAACTACCTAGCACTCATTGCCATGCTCTATCACTCCAGAAAATACCTAACACCTACAGACAGGCTTTATCGATCTAGAAAATATCTAAAACCCACAGACATGCTCTCTCTCTCGAAAAAATAGTTAACGTCCAAGATATTGCTCTATCTTAGCAAAAAATACCTAACACTTACTGCCATGCTCTATCGATCCAGAAAATTCCAAACACAAGCTACCATGCTTTATCAATAAAAAAAAACTAATACACAATGACATACTCTATCGCTCTAGAAAATACCTAAAACCTACTGCCAGGCTCCATCGCTCCAGAAAATACCTAACCTTACTGTCATTCTTTACCCCACAAGGAATTCCCCAACACCCACTAACATGCTCTTTCGACTCAGAAAGTACTAAAAATCTACTGCCTCGCTCTATCGCTGCAGAAAATACCTGACACCTATTGATCCTGAATACACTGATTACCTACTGCAATACCCTATCGTTCTAGGCAATGTCTACCACGTATTGCCATGCTCTATCGCTCTAGGCATAACGTGCCACGTACTTCCATACTCTATCGTTCTAGGCAAGATCTGCCACGTACTGCTATGCCCTATCGCTTTGACTATATTAACCGAGAGTTAATTACTCACGAGGTCAGAGCCGGGGCGAGAGAGACACTGGTTTCCAGTAGGACTTCAGTTCAGCTCAGCCTAGTCTGTCTGTCTGTCAGTCACTTATAGCCAAGCTATTATTCCTCTTTCTCTTTGAATGTCATTGTATCTGTTTGCATCTCCTGTTGACGTAATATATGTTCTTGACCTACCACCGTGTTGACTCATTATATTATGATCCCATACCGGCTCCATATCAGCTGACGACGAAGATATAAGAATTCACGCAGGGAAGGAATACATTTTTCTTCGACCACTGTCCATATATCAACGAGCGACGAAGATATAAGAATTCACGCAAGAAAAGAAAACTTTTTTCTCTTACCAATGTTGCCACATATCAACTAGCAACGTCGGAAACACGGAAATTGCGAACATCAACAATCGAACGTGGATGTCAAGTAGCAAGGGATAGCCCCACCCCACCTCACATATAATCGGGCGAAAAAACGTGAAGTATCAAGAAAGAAAAAATATATACCCCATCTAAACCAGCCTGCAACTAATAGAAAATAAAAAAAAAAGAGAAGGAAAAAATTCAAAGTCGAATGGAAAAATTCCCTACAAGCCCGGAACGGCGTGAGAGAAAAATCTGTAAGTAGATTCGTTTTGGGCCCATCTCTTTCTCTTTGACGTACGTCTTACGAAAAAAATACTGTAACTACAGTTGGTGTGTTTCCCCCTCTGTTTACGAAAAATTGGTCGTGTTGAGTTTGAAAAAAATGGAAGACTTACAAAAGTGATAATTCAATTAATGAAAACTCACTCGGATCGACAACAAAAGACCGACGAGCAGTTACAACAGCAACAATTATTTATGGTGATACATAAACAACATATGGATTTGCAAGAACAAATCTTTAAAAGGATCGAGGAACAACAAAATCAAATTGAAGAGTTATCTTTTAAATCATTAAAAGGCAAACAAACTGAGAACGATACTGCTTTTTCCCATGGAACTATCTGGAGTTCTATGGAAACTTTTGAGTATATACCTAAAGATGAAAAAACCCTTGATGCTTTTTATTGACTGTAATGATTGGCCAAATTCCAAGAAAGTGCGTTTAATACTAAGGAAGTTGAGTACAGAAACGCACAGCAGGTTTGTTGATTTTATCCTCCCCAAAAAGGCAACAGACCAGGAATTCTCAGAAACAGTCAAGCTACTGTCGAAATTATTTGGGCTGAACACATCACTTTTCATAAAAGATGGAAGTGCCTAAATTTATTCAAAGAGGATCAGCAGGACTATTTAGCATTTACTGCTACGGTAAATAAATACTGTAACGATTTCAAATTAACGGAATTGTCTGCTGATGACTTTAAATGCCTAATTTTTGCTCATGGTCTGGTCTCAGCCGGAGACGCTGAAGTTAGACTTCGAGTCCTAACAAAAGTAGAGAATGAGCCAAGTTTAACCCTCCAAAAATTAGCAGAAGACTGCCAGAGGGTCGTATCCGTAAAAAGTGACTCTAAGAATATCGAGTAGTCGGGAGTCGCTCATATAAAAAAATTATAAATAGATAAAAACGCCACTCCCCAGAAAGAGAGAAAATAAAATATCGTGACAAGCATACTATAGAACAAGAAAATTCACCACCAGGTTCGTGTTACATTTGCGGAAATTTACATTGAATGAGATTTGCCCGTCCAGAAAGAAAAAAATCTGTCAGAATTGCGTTAAAGCTGGCCATATAACATCAAGTTGCTGGTATGCGAAAAATCCAGAAGAACCAAAAATAAAATAAGGCAGACACAGTCAAGCGATAAGATGGAAATTTTGCGCAAATATGTAATCGTGCAAATATTAAATAAAATAATTAAATTCCAGCTGGACAGTGGATCTCACCTGACGATCATTAATTTGCATACGTGGAGGCGACTGAGAAAGCCAATTTATTGAAAACTAACAAAACGGCACGCTCTGTGACAGGTGTAAAAATAAAACATTTTAGGAGAAGTATTTTTCGCGGTAACATTAAATGGGGGAACAACTAAAAAATTGAGAACATATGTGATGAAAAATAATGAAAAATTTTTTCGGTACAAATTGGATTGAAAAGTTCAATTTGTGAAGTTTACAAAAGAAAATCCTTCGGGACTTTCATACCGAACATCCTGGAAAAAACCGATGTTATGTCTACTGGCTGAACATGGACAGAGTTATCACAGACATGATTGACGCATGCAAAGGGTGCGCGTTTGCTGCTAAAACTCCACTAGTTACGTGCAAGCCTTGGCCGAAGACGGACCAGCCATGGCAGAGGATACATGTCGATTTTGCGGGACCATTAGAGGATCACTATTACCTCATAGTTGTAGACATCCACCCTAAATGGTCGGAAGTCCTCAGATGTAAAAGACCAACCACAGGATGCACGATAGCTTTTCTGCATGAACTGTTTGCACGTTTCGGCGTTGTGGATTGCGTAGCAACTGATAACGGAACGCAGTTCACATCTAGCGAATTCAAACAATTCTGCGAAACATTTCAAGTGAACCATATCACGACTCCACAATATCACCCTAGGCCAATGGGCAAGCGGATCGTTTCATCGACACATTGTAAAGCACAGGGCACACATACTGAGAAGGCGCTGCAACAGTTTCTGCAGGTGTACAGAATTATTCCAACTCCCAGTACACCAGCGGGAAGATGCTTGCGAGGAAAATCAGATCAGTTTTCGACAAGCTTATCCCCAAGCAAGCTAAATTCAAAAAGACAACCACACTTCCCAGAAAACGTTACTCTTGTGGCGAAAAAGTACTTTTCAAAGTATGCAAAAATAACATAGCGTTTGGGGAAGTGGGCACTATAAATCAAAGAGTGGGAGACCTGATCTACGTGATACAAGGTCCCAAGAATATACATAAGCTCCACCAAAATCAAATAAGAATATGTCGGACAACTGACATAAATGATTCACCACCATCAAATGAAGAGCCGATAGATATCATCTTCGACAAGTTCGACCTCAAGGCAACCCAAACTTCCAAACTTCACTCGAAAGAAGGCGATCTAGTAGGAAAGGGAAGTTCATGAACTGTTTGCCTGTTTCGGCGTTGTGGATTGCGTAGCAACTGATAACGGAACGCAGTTCACATCTTGCGATTTCAAACAATTCTGCGAAACGTTTCAAGTTAACCATATCACGACTCCACAATATCATCCTAGGTCCAATGGGCAAGCGGAACGTTTCATCAACATATTGAAACGAGCACTTAAGAAAGCACAGGGCACACCTACTGAGAAGGCGCTGCAACAGTTTCTGCAGGTGTACAGAATTACTCCAAATCCCAATACACCAGCGGGACTTTCACCAGCAGAAACGATGTTTGCGAAAAAAATCAGATCAGTTTTCGACAAGCTTATCCTCAAGCAAGCTAAATTCAAAAAGACAACCACACTTCCCAGAAAACGTTACTCTTGTAGCGAAAAAGTACTTTTCAAAGTATTAAAAAATAACATGACGTTTTGGGAAGTGGGCACTATAAAACAAAGAATGGGAGACCTCGTCTACATTATACAAGGTCCCAAGAATATACATAAGCGCTACCAAAATCAAATATGGAAATGTCGGACAATTGACATAAATGATTCACCACCGTCAAATGAAGAGCCGATAGATATCATCTTCGAGAATATCGACCTCAAGGCACCCCAAGGTTCACCCGAAAGAAGGCGATCTAGGAGGAAAAAGAAGTTCACGGATCCTTCGATTGTCGACCTTAAAATATTAAACAGTATTTCGGGAAGAAGGCTATTGGAAGTGGGTGTTGTGGGGAGTTACCCATTCAATAATGGACCCTTATTTGCATATATTAACCCTAGAGTTAATTACTCTCGAGGTCAGAGCCGGGTCGAAAGAGACACTGGTGTCCAGTGCGACTTCAGTTCAGCTCAGCCTCGTTTGACTGTCTGTTGGTCACTTTCAGCCAAGCCATTATTACTCTTTCTTTTTGTATCTCTTTGTATCTCTTGTTGACGTAATATATGTTCTTGACCTACCCCTGTATTGACTCGTTATTTTATGGTCCTTTACCGGATCCATATCACTAACAGCTATTGCCGTACTCTATCACCCCAGAAAATATCTAACAAACACCCACTACCAAGCTCCTTTGCTCCAGAAAATACCGAATATATACTTGCATGCTCTATCTTTTCAAAAGTAAAATCTGCCCAAGAACGGAGTATTGTTAGCGTATGTGAACTTATTTTGCACACTTCTCATTGTCGAGCCTTCAGCTAATTATTTTCCAACTTGTGGCAAAAAGTGTAACCCAAAATACCAAATACAGGTGGGGGATACCAGAATCAAACAAGTACAAAAAGTTAAATACCTAGGAAGTGTTCTAACAGGAGATGGAAAGTGCGACACAGAGATCCGAAGGCGAATTGGCATGGCAAAGGACGTGTTCCAGAAGCTGAGTAAAGTACAAACACAGGAAAATTTCACTAGAAACAAAGAAAAGAGTGTTGGATTGCTATGTGATGTCAGTTCTTCAATACGGCAGTGCGCGCTGGACAATATCATCGAAAATGAGGACAAAACTGGAAGCAGCGGAAATGTGGTTCTACTGAAGGATGCTGCGGATATCGTGGACTGAGCATGCAAGCAACAATGAGGTGTTGGAAAGAATGGCAACAAAAAGGAAATTAATACTGAGCATCAGGAAGAGACAACTGAAGTTCCTGGGACACGCAATGAGGAAGGAGAGCCTGGAGAACCTGATACTGACTGGCCAGATAGAAGGAAAGAGAGACAGAGGAAGGCAGCGGATAACATATTTGCAGGGTCTGATCAGGTGGATGACGGAACGGGGATTGCCAGGAGTAACAGAAGCAAACATACTAAGAGCCACAAGGGATAGGGAGACGTGGAGAACAATGATCGCCTGCGTCCTGAAGGGACCGGGCACATAGAAGATGAAGAAGAAGAAGAATCTCCCCACTTGCCAGCCTCTCACTACTCACTATTTCTATGTCAGCTTTTCAAACAAGTTTCATTCCTTCGTTCAACTAGCATAGATCTTCACTGTGAGGAAACGCTCTATCAAGTTTATGATAGCAAACGATCCCCATTCCTTAGTCAGGGAGTAAGTTCCAGTAGGGCAGGTCCTTTCCTAGAACTGTTGCTTTATGGTACAGACTATCGATAGGATGATTTCCTAACTATTAAATCTTATATTCATTTCCAGCATCAACTGTTTTATATCCTACATATCCTTCTTACTTTCATCTTCATCCGTTTTTACAATAGTCTCATTCTTTCTACTTTGAGTGACCTTTGAGGCTTTTAATGGATTAAAAGGAAATTTTGGAATCCACAAAATCTCTTAAAGAAAAACGCAGGTTGGCATTGTCTATGTTGCTATCATTGTTCAAAACTTATATTTATACTGGAGTACATTTTATGATCATTTAGAAAATTAGAGAGTGGTAGATGGAGGAAATGCTTTAGGTGTGTCACAATTGTTCAACCAAAAATGAGAATTATATAAACATGGAGTTTCAAGATCTAGGTTACAAAATGAAGCAGGATGGCCTGGTGTCTAGACATGTCATTTTTCAATTTTGTCTGGATAAAATATTTAGATTTTTTTAAATGGGTAGACAATTTTTAAAAAGTGTTTGGATTTTTTAAAATAAAATTCTAAATAACCATGAATTCATCTTATATTTTCAAAATAAATCATTTTCACTATTTTTTAACATATGACCTGAAGAAGAACATGGTTCTGAAAGCATGAAAATTTTTCTGTAGTGATATTATGCTTTTATAAACTATTGTAATAACAATAATATAATATTAAGCTCTACTCTGTATCGAGCACTCTTTATAAAAGTAAATGCTTGAACAGTGGGTTTTAATCTACGTCTCCTTCTAACTTTTTGTAATATATATATATATATATATATATATATATATATATATATATATATATAGATGTGTGTGTGTGTGTGTGTGTATGCGTGTGTGTGTGTACGTATATTTTGGCAGCATCTTTTCTTTTAAACAAGTTGTGTTAAACGTTAGAGACAACATAGTTTTATATATTTTCATATTTTCTGCTTAAACTTTTTTTTATTTCCGAATTATATTTGTATAAAAAATGTTCAAAAGTTGTCCTACTACTAATGAACGTCATCGTTCATCATCAGGGACTATATTACAGTTTATTTTTAAGGCATTACAAATAGTTGACAACCAAGTATTCCATATAATTCACGAACCTATGTGAGCACAGATCTTCACGTGTGCATGTTGTTTACATTATTACTGCCTTTAAATTTGAAAATTCTTCATAACGTTCATTTATTTTCTTTTAAAATGTTGTAACACTTTTCCTGCTACAAAGCAATATTTGATTCTTAAACTGTAATATAGTCCCTAATGATGAACGATGACGTTCATAAGTACTAGGACAGATTTGGACAATTTTTATACGAATAAAATTCCGAAATAATAAGTCTAATATGAAAGACTATGTTGTCTCAAACGTTTAACAGAACTTGCTTAAATATATATATATATATATATATATATATAGTCATCCACAAACAGATCTGTTTCAGTGTATTATAATTCATCAGTACGGCTTAGACTCAGTTCGCTTTCTAAGCCAAGATTGAAACACAACCGCATCGGCGTCAGTCGGCGATTGTACCCCTAGTCCACGAGCATCCGGCAGAAGAAGGTTGGCTTTTTAGCGCGTATAAACACGCCCAATAGCTAGAGTGCTCCAATTCATTATCGAATATATATATATATATATATATATATATATATATATATATATATATATATTATTAAACATTAAATATATCTTTTTAAATCTACGGTCCTGAATATTCCGGAATTCTTACTAGAAAAATGTGCGTCCTCCGAAATTTTTTGAATCTGTATCACATTTGGGAACTCGTCATTTTATCTGGCACGCCTTAGACCACTTAAAAACGTGTGTTCAAAAGCACAATTTGGGCTTTGTTTGGTCAGGATGTCATAAATGGTCGAGCAGTCCAAGGCACGTTAGATATAATGACGTTTACCCCTAGGGTAGGCTGGTTCGAATCCCGCTAAAGGACCCACATGGTTCTAACAAGATTTCAGGTATATTCAGGCCGTAAAATTTAAATAGGATATGCTTTGTGGCGCAGTGGATATCGGCCAGGAACGAATTCCATTTGAATATCTTTCATTCTCTTATGCGCAAATACCCTTGGAAATCCGTCTCTTCCTTCAAGCTATGGGTTAAATAACAAGACAAAATGGGTTCCATAGCATTGGTTGGCAGACAGTCTACCGCAGAAAGCAATGAAAACCAACTGAGTGACAATCTTCTGCCCAGTCAGTCATGTCACTTTCGAGACATGATCGCCCAAAGCGTGTATCTGACTGACTAGATTGGTGGCAAGGTCTCCCTATTTTAAAATTGAAATTGCTAGACGTAACCGTAAATTTTATGCTAAGTTTCTTTTATTGCATTTCGCGATTGTGGAATCTCTTCTGATTTCTTCTTACCAAGTCAACTTCGATTTTCAGACATTTAAATGTAATATCAGTTGTTATCTTCTGCATTCTCGTTATTTTATTGTGAAATTTGGTGCCTTAAATATGACTCGGGGAGCCGAGTTCGAATTCTAATTGAATTCCTTGCATTCACTTACGCACAAATACCCATTGGAAAGGTATTAATCCGTCTCTTTTCCTTCCATTATGGGTTGAATAACAGGACAGATTGGGTTCTACAGTCTTGGCTGACAGTCTACCGCAGAAATCAATGGCAACCTACTGCGGGATAATCTTCTACTAAGTCAGTCATGTCTCTTTCGAAACATGATCGCCCAAAGCGTGTATCACGTATGGCACTTAACTGATTGACTGAATATAATAGTTTGAAACATATTTAAAATTTGTAATGGGCATAAATTGGGGGATCGTTTTTCTATTGTTATTAAGTAATAAACTGATCCCCCACTAATTATACTTAATATAATAATGTAATATAATATTTCTCTTCTCCCTCCAGCTATGAGTCAAATGACAGGACAGATTGGGTTCTATAGCCTTGGTCGGCAACTAGTCTACCGCAGAAAGCAATGGCAACCAACTGCGGGATAATCTTCTACCCAGTCAGTCATGTCTCTTTCGAAGACATGATCGCCCAAGGCGTGTATCACGTAAGGCATTTAAGTGACTGATTGAATATAATAGTTGGAAACATGATTAAGGCTTCTACTGGGCATAAATTGGGGAATCGGTTTTATATCGTTATGAAGTAATAAACTGACCTCCCAAATAATATAATACATCTCTTCTCCCCTAGCTATGAGTCAAATAACAGGATAGATTGGGTTCTGTAGCCTTGGCTGGCAACCACTCTACCGCAGAAGTCAATGACAACCTACAGCGAGATAATCTTTTGCTCAGTCAGTCATGTCTCTTTTGAGACATGATCGGTCAAGCGTGTATCACGTATGGCACTTCACTGACTGACTGAATATAATAGTTAGAAACATAATCAAAACTTCTACTGAGTATAAAGTGGGGGATCAATTTACTATTGTTATGAAGTAATAAACTGAACCCCCACTAATTATTCTTAATATAATAATGTAATGTAATCTATTTTTTCTCTCCAGCTATGAGTTAAATGGCAGGACAGTCTTGGTTAGCAACCAGTCTACCGCATACAGCAATGACAGTCTGCTGCGGGATAATCTTCTGCCCAGTCAGTCATGTCTCTTTCGAGAAATGATCTCCCAAAGCGTATATCACGTATGGCATTTAAGTGACTGATATTTAAATAAATAATTATTCTGTTTAATAAGAAGAACAGAATATCTACTGAAATATGAATATCCATTAAAAATAATGTTTAAGCAATAATATACTTCAATATATAACTTATGCAGTGGTTAATTCTCATTCAGTCTCTGTCGATTGCGTAGTGCATGAAACCCATAGTTGTGATACTGGAGGATAAAAATATGTCATTATCATATACGTATATATATATATATATATATATATATATATATATATATATATATATATATATATACTTTCAAGGCTTCCGCTCAGATGAACTTAGCTCACTGGTACTCCCCACTGTTGAATTTACTCGAGACACAAGATTCATTTTATGTCATTTTTTTTCATATTTTCTAATAAGATTAATAGCATTATCACTAAATGCAGAAGGAAAATTACAATATCTAAACTTATTTATAAATGGAACTTTGTTTCTGTGTGTGTGTGTGTGTGTGTGTGTGTGTGTGTATCCGTTACCTATAGACTGCGAAACGGCTGAACCGATTTTCTTGAAAATTTATACATTTGTACTATACGCGTCTGCGAGTGTTCTTAGCTAGGTTTTGTGTCGAGGTACCCCCGATAAATAGCGAAAATCCATAATCGAAAAAATCAGGTTATAGGAGTGGTCCGATTTTAATCAAATTTGATACACACATAGACAAAGACATAAGAAACGACATTCAGAAGTTTCAAGGTTGCAGTTCTTACAATAGTGCAGAAAATATGATATCGAAACCAGGAAATCAAAATTTGACTTACATCCATTTATTTTTCTTTCAGTCTACAGTTTCGCTTTAACTGGAAATAACTATTGCTTTTTAGTCTTTCGTGCCAACGTTCAAAGAGTCTGAGCTCCAGGACCATGGATTAGTTTTAATTACACCCGAGCAACGCCGGGCTATACTGCTAGCTGATACATAATTTTCTAATTATCCAATATTTAATATTTTCAATCTTGCTTGGTCATGTGTGACGTCACGAGCTGTGATGCAACATTCGCTCTCGGCGTTTTAAATGCACGAGTTTGTTGTGGCTTGGAAATCTTCCATATAATCAAAAACAGTTTGTCATTATCGTTTGTCCGTGTTTATAATATATAATGTAACTGATCTCTTTAAAAATGGCTTATGTAAGCCGAAAGCATAGTTTGGATTATTAAAAAAAAATATGTATTGATATTGTACTTTTCTTTCTTCATTTAATGAGAATGCTATTAAGCTTACCAAGGAATATGAAAAAAAAGTTGCGTAAAATGAATAGAGAAAAAATTGTCTATATAATTTAATGAAACATGCATTAATGAAAAAATGCTGCCTAAATACACACGCAATATATATATATATATATATATATATATATATATATATATATATATACGAGCGGATGTGTAAATTAGGATGATTTATCACATCTCTCAAGAATGTGACATGTCAAGAAGAGTAAAATGTGCTGAATATTTCCTAATTTCTTTTTTTTTTTTACGAAGAGTTGAACAGGTACGAACATATGTTTCATTCCTTAGCCCTATGCCCTTCGTGTGTTTATGCAGGTGTCGCCAAAGGGCAACCCTTATGCTTCTCTTTAACCCAGAATGAGGCCCTCACAGTTATTCATAGAAACGGTGCCGCCTACAGAAAGATGATATTATTTTCTATGAGAATTTCTCTGGTTAGTTTAGTGTTTGTTTTTAGAAATCCTACAAGATGCCTGGGCTGATATCAACCAAACGCTGCACACCTGAGGTCATCAGAACTTCCAGGATGAGTGACTTAGTTTATTTTCATTTGTTTATTTTTTACTAGCAGTATAGCCCGGCATTGCTCGGGTGTAATGAAAGCTTTAAAACTAATCCATGGTCCTGGAGCTCAGACTCAGCCTCAAGAATATTTGTGTGAAGTTTGATGAGAATCGGATAAAAATTGTGGATTTGTATAAAGGACATACAGACAGATAAACAGACACACACGCAAACATCTTGCCTTTATATATATATATATATATATATATATATATATATATATTATCGATTTTTTGTACTATTGTAAGAACTGCAGCCTTGAAACTTCTGAATATCGTTTCTTATGTCTTTGTCTCTGAGTGTATCAAATTTGATTAAAATCGGACTACTCCATCTATAACCCGATTTTTTCGATTATCGATTTTCGATATTTATCGGGGTTACCTCGACACAAAACCTAGCAAAGAACACTCGCAAACGCTTATAGTACAACTGTGTAAATTTTCAAGAAAATAGGTTAGGCCGTTTCGGAGTCTATAGGTAACGGATACACACACACACACACACACACACACACACACCGACAAAGTTCTATTTATAAATAAGTTTAGATACTTTTTCAATCAGATAAAATATGAGTTTTTTAATGATAGTATGTCTTAGAAAACAATTCTTACTACATATTCAAATCAAGTGTGTGTCTGTGTGTGTGATGAATTTATGAGTAGTAATCGATTAGTCAGATACACACACACATCCATATATATATATATAATGTATCGAGGCAGCAAATAATTTTCTAAACATATACTGTTAAATATAACAGAAAATGAATGTCTATTATGTTTAATCACGAGCCGTTTTAAACATCGTATTTTGGCTTTAATTTCAGGGGACAATAAAGACAAAAATTCTACAACTTTTGGATGATTTTTAACTAAGTTGGTTCTAAGCTTTCGGCTCACATCAGCCATCTTTAGAGAGGTTACAAGGACGTTAACACAAAAACATCTACCATCAGCGACGATTTTATCTTGTGTTGACATAAAATTTTGCTAAGCAAAGATATCCATTTCAATTCATGCCACATTCTTGAGAGATTTCAATTACATCAACATTCAAAAATTGTTATTCACACCCATTTCATATTCCTGTGTAAGGTTGATTTTTGGGTGGGCTTCTCCGGGTAAAAATCTTAAAATTTGAATAAATAACGTTTTGCTTTCAGCCGTTGCTGAAGAAGCGATAAATTCTTCCTAGAAATGACTATCCAAAGAATTTAAATATCAAAACATTTGTTCTATAGATAGATTGGGTTCTATAACCTTGGTCAGCAATCAGTCTACTGCAGAAAGCAATGGCAACCTACTGCGGGATAATCTTCTGTCCAGTCAGTCATGTCTCTTTCGTGTATCACATATGGCACTTAACTGACTGACTGACCAGTTCAGTTGTGGAGAGATATATATAGATTAAATTGTAATAGAACCTGCACCCATCTCTCCTTGTTTGCGGAACAGTCTAGGAGAAGGAACAAAAACTGATGAGTGTTGTTTGGGAGACTAGTATATGGTCTGCACAATTATCTTCAATATGACCAAATCATACTCGCAGGTAGACTGAGTGTTCGGTACAAGAAGCTGATTGTGCAACCCTTGAATTTCGAAGAGGGTGGGAGAGCCTAATATATATATATATATATATATATATACGGGATTGTTGCAAAAAGACACTGGAGTTTGTTTGGGTGCAGATTTCTGGCGTTTTCAAAATTCGTACACTACCGGCCATAATTATTAGGAAACTCCAGTTTTTTTTTTAAGGAAATGATGTATTTCATACTATTTTTAGTATTTATTATGAAGTGGATAATTCTAAATGAACATAGAATGTTTTTTTTTTAATACGGCACAATAATATGTGCATCAAATAAACTGTTCTGGTGTCCAGTTTTTGTGATCTCTTCCCTAGTATCTTCTTGTTATGAGCTGGCCGAAGGAAAGACTTCATAGCTGCCTTGTAAAATTGTGCATAGTAATAATAACAAAATAATCGTCCTATTTTTATTTAGAATTATCCACTTGGCAATAAATACTAAAAATAGTACGAAATACATAATTTTCTTGAAAAAAAAACTGGGGTGGCCTTATAATTATGGCCGGTAGTGGTACCTTGCATTGTTCTTTTGCCAGACAGTTGTTGTTTAAAGTTGACGTTTTGCTCATAAATGAATGCCTTAAATCGGTGATCACACGCTGGCGTGATTGGACGCGAGTCAGACGCCCAGGCGAGGATAAAACTTTTCTTTTGCCACATTATGCTCTATAAGTTTCAGAAATAAATAAGCATCGGAATTACCACAATAAACATTGAGAAGATTTACTTGGATCGGGGCCCAGATCTTCAGACTACAAAAAACTGTTTTGTCAGATATCTTCAGGGAGATTTTAAAATAAACTATCAACCATCCTACAGAAGGTAGCTGAAGAGATTAACAAGAAATGACTACAAATAAACTGCAAGAAAACCGAATGCACGATCATCAGTAAAAAGGGCAGCCGAAAATGCCAAATACAAGTCGGGGATACTAAAATCAAGCAGGTACAAAAATTTAAATACCTAGGAAGGGTTATAACAGAAGACGGAAAGTGCGACACAGAGATTTGAAGGCGAATTGGCATGGCGAAATAAGAATTCCAGAAGTTGAGTAAAGTATTAAGAAACAGGAAAATTTTGCTAGAAACAAAGAAACCAACCCGGCTCTAACATCCACTAGCTCAAGCCCATAAATCTAGAGTATAATTGTATAGAAACTAGCATGGCCACAAAATGAGGGATAAGTTTATATATTGATTATAATATAGATTTGATCCCCCACTTTATATCCACTTTATAATTTCTTATAAATAGTTGGCATATATCTTCTTCTATGTATCTTGTTCCTTCAGGACGTAGGCGATCATGGCCTTCCACTTTTCCCTATCCTTGGTGGCTCTGAGCACGCCTTCTGTTACACCATGCAATTCTTGTTCCTTCCTCCATCTGACTAGGTCCTTCAAATATGTTACCCGTGCTATTCCCTGTCTCTTTTTCCCTCTATCTGGCCTGTTTGTATCAGATTCTCCAAACCCTCCTTCCTCATTGCGTGTTCCGGGAACTTCAGCTGTCTCTTCCTGATGCTCAGTATAAATTTCCTTTTGTTGCCATCATTTGTAAAACCTCATCATTGCTCACATGCTATATCCATGATATTCGCAGCATCCTTCTGTATAAACACATTTCAGTCGCTTCAAGTTTTTCCTTCATCTTTGATGGTATTGCCCAGCATTCACTGCCATATTGAAGGACGGACATCACATAGCACTCCAGTGCTCACTTCTTTGTTTCTAGCAAAATTGTCCTGTTTCTTAATACTTTGCTCAACTTCTGGAATGCATCCTTGTGCTTTTTGGATCTCAGGAATATAAATGTATAGAAACTGCTGTGACCACAAAATAAGTGGTCAGTTTATATATTGATTGTAATATGGAATTAACCCCCCACTTTATATCCAGTATGCTTCTGTAGAACCACATTTCAGTTGCTTCAAGTTTTTCCTTCATCTTTGATGGTATTGTCCAGCATTCACTGAAGGACACACAGCACGTAGCAATCCAGTACTCTCTTCTTTGTTTCTCGCGAAATTGTCTTGTTTCTTAATAGTTTACATGTGGTGAATTACCTCGACGATCCAAGAGGGCCAGAGTATCGTAGCTTATATTTGCGAGCAAATTTCTCTTGATGCAGACACTCCGAGCACCGGCGCTGGAATGACAAGGCTCTGGGGTCAGTAAGTCAGATCGTGTTTGGCAGCGCGCCCAATATGCAAATTCTTTGGCTTGGCGAGAAGGTATACAAAGGCAACAGAACGGTTACTTTTTTGGTGGGGGCGTTAAGCGTAATTCTCGGCGTGGCTTACTAAACCAGAATTCGTTACGAGGGTGTTTTTTTGTGTTTGGGCTACTGATTTACGTCTTTTCTGCTACATGTTATCACCCCAAGCAGGGGGTTACTTCGTGAAGAAGAATAAGGAACAGAAACATTCTTATTGAGCAGGAAGAGAAAAGAGTAATCAGGAGGACAGTAGGTAGAGATTAACATGGCATTTAAATGACATGGTATTTGGCTTGATTAAAGATGGCTGGAAAGCATGGAGCCGGAAGGGATTTCAACCCGGGATAAGTGAGAAGAAAATAACTTTTTAGCATATTTACGGTTAGAGTCTACTCTAGTCAGTCAATTGCCATACGTGATACACGCTTTGGGCGATCATGTCTCGAAAGAGACATGACTTACTGGACAGAAGATTATCTTACAGCAGGTTGCCATTTCTTTCTGCGGTGGACTGGTTGCCAGCCAAGACTATAGAACCCAATCTGTCCTGTTATAGCCACAAGGGGAAGGGATGTATTTTATTATTAAGTAGTAATTATTGAGGAATCAGTTTATTACTTCATAACAATAAAAAGGCTGATCCCCCACTTTATGCCCAGTAAAAGTTTTAATTATGTTTCCAACTATTATATTCAGTCAGTCAGTTAAGAGCCATACATGATACACTCTTTGGGTGATCATATCTCGAAAGAGACATAACTGTCAGGACAGAAGATTTTGCCGCAACAGGTTGCCATTACTTTTTGCGGTGGACTGGTTGCCAGCCAAGGCTGTAGAACCCAATCTGTCTTGTTGTTTAACACATAACTGGAGGGAAGAGACGGATTAATACCTTTCCCAAGGGTATTTGTGCGTAAGTGAATGAAGGAATTCGAACTCAGTTCCCCGATCTCTCGTTTCGAGTCGATATCCACTGCACCACAACGCACATCCGTCAGAGAAAACTATTACGACAAGAATAACGGTATTTAACCTCAAATATCTAGGTATCTTTAAAGCAAAGAGCTCATCTGAACAATTACAATGAAAATATCTGTTGAAAAGTCACAGAAAGGCAACCTTGTAGAAGTGCGAAAGTGACTGCAGCCGACACCCCTGATCAGGATATTCATAGAAAGAAAGGAACGATCTATTCATAGAAAAATAATTTCAATCTTTTTTTCCGTAGATCGTAATATATTAATGCTACGATGACAAGATGAAAAGCAAGTTTCTTTCGTTGTTAATTTTTCGTTGCTCATGTGATCAAAGTATTCGTCGTAAACTGAATTTTGAAGGCTAAATAAGTCCTCTGAGTAAATGGTATCATGGCTGAGACTAAGAACTACAATTATACCTACTTAGAGCCAAACCCGAAGCAAAAACTAAAATAAAAGGGTTGACAAAATACAGACATAAAAGCAGATAAACAGACATACACACAAGCCTTTTATATATATATATTATCGATTTTCTGCATTATTGTAAGAACTGCGACCTTGAAATTTCTGAATATCGTTTCTTATGTCTTTGTATATGAGTGTATCAAATTTGATTAAACTCGGACCACTACTTCTATAACCCGATTTTTTCGATTATCGATTTTCGATATTTATCGGTGGTACCTCCACACAAAACCTAGATAAGAACAATCGCAGACGCTTATATTACAACTGTGTAAATTTTCAAGAAAATCTGTTAAGCCGTTTCAGAGTCTATAGGTAACGGACACATACACACAGACACACACACACACATACACATAGACAATGTTCCATTTATAATTAAGTTTAGATTTAGATTTGCCCCAAGCAAGGGATTTAACTGCTACTGGCGTTTACATAGGAGGAAAGTTAAAAGAAAAAGTTACAGGTTATAGGGGGTGTCAGGAAGTAGGTAAGAGAAGGATGAGAATACTGATGAGAGTGAAGTGGACGGAGAAGGGAGCATGAGAGAGAGAAAGCAGGTTAGTGAGATAGGACATTATTATTGACTTTACATTTAAATTCTTGGAGATTGTAGCTTTCATGAAAGCAATTAAATGGAAAGGAATTCCATAGCGGGAAAGTGCGAGAAAACAAGCTGTTGGAGTAGAATTTGCATTTACATTTTATTGGTTCTACAGTAAAAGGGTGGGATCTAGTTGCTAATCTTGTGGCTCGACTAAATTCATATACAGGAATACTAGAGAGCTAAGTTTATCGGAGCAGAAGCCGTGAAAGTATGAGTAGAAGAGACACAGGGAAGCCACATTGTGCCGCTGATAAATTGACTGTATCCGAGCTGCCAAGTCGGAATCGATCGTATTACAGATCCTCCGTTGCATTTTGTCAAGGACCCCTAGGTGGATAGCAGGAGCACCCGACCAGATATGGCAGCAGTATTCAATGTACGGGCGGGTGGTGGATTTATATATGTGCAGAATTGTTTCAAACGGGAAAATCTTTCTTAGCAGCGGATTTAGCTATGGATTCTATATAGTAATTCCACTTGAAGTCTGTTGTGAGAGTTAACCTGAGGAGGTGCAGTGTTTTGCTTTCAGGGAGACTAGCCTGATCCATGCTAATGCTGGGTAGGAACGATTGTCTGTGATGGTTAATAGACAGCAGATTCGTCTTGGAAACATTAAAATTCACGAGCTATTTCTTACCCCAGTCCACCACGGATAGGAGGTCTTTCTCAAGCTTTGCAGCGAGGTTTGCTTTGTCAGCCTAGGTAGATTTGTGATCGATGCGAGAGTAAACCGTAGTGTCGTCAGCGTATATGTCTACTAGGGATCTTATTACATCTGGGAGATCGTTAGTGTAGATAAAGAAAAGCGTGGGACCTAGAATAGAGCCTTGAGGGACACCCACGTTCGCATGATAATATTGGGAGTCATGTCCGTAAAATACTACCTTCATCGTAATATAGTATAAGATAGAAACGACCATCAAGTGTAATACTTTTTATGTTCCTTATTTTGGACATATTAACAATTATTCGGTTTTCATCGGTTAAGAACTCGCTGATTACACACAAGTATTTATTTATGCCTCAATAGTAAATCTGATCGATCTCATGATGTCAAATTATCAACAGATCCCCAAGAATCAGTCAGGTGCCATAAGTGTTACACGCTTGGGCGATCATGTCTCGAAAGAGACATGGCTGACTGGGCAGAATATTATCCCGCACTAGGTTGCCATTGTTTTCTGCGGTAGACTGGTTGCCAGCCAAGGCTATAGAACCCAATCTCTCCTATTATTTGACTCATAGCTAGAGGGGGAAGAGATGCATTATATTATTAAGTAGTAATTAGTGGGGGATCAGTTTATTACATCATAACAGCAAAAACTGATCCCCCACTTTATGCCAAGTAGAAGCCTTAATCATGTCTCCAACTATTATATTCAGTCACTCAGTTAAGTGCCATAAGTGATACACGCTTTAGGTGATCATGTCTCAAAAGAGACATGACTGACTGGGCAGGAGATTATCCCGCAGTAGGTTGCCATTGCTTTCTGCCGTAGACTGGTTGCCGACCAATGCTATAGAACCCAATCTGTATTGCTATTTAACCCATAACTGGAAAGAATAGACGGATTAATACCTTTCCCAAGGCTATTTGCGCGCAAGTGAATGCAACGAATTCGGCTGGAATTCGAACTCGACTCCCCGATTTCTCATTCTGAGCCGATATCCATTGCACCACAACGCACATCTACAAGAATACCTGTCTTTAATTCATATCTGGGCATGGCATGGATTGTTAATCCTAACATCTCCAAAATGATACTGTTTAAATTTTTTTTGAGACACATATTTGCCTTCCATCTTCAGGGCTGATGTTCACCTCTGTTGAAAGGAATTCACCATGCCTGCTCGGGTTAAAGTTTTCTTTACAATTAAATGTTCATATTGAGTCAATTGATTGATCTGATATTAGGAAAGTTTATTCACATTGTTGTACCAAAATTGCCAGAATATATTATGCACATTTAAATGTCGACCTATCTTAGAACATCAATAGGTTTTGCGCAAAAGAATTTGAATGCAAACACAGGTTGTGACTGATTACTCTTCACTCAATCGCTTAATATCGAATGATCGTGTATCGCATAATGGAGCAACATATGATCTGTTGCTCCTGCTTTGGGTCTAGAGATTTCCAACAACACCCAAAGAAGAATCTGAAAGATTATTTACCGTGAACTTGCATCTCGAATGCAGTTCCTTTACCACCATAATTTAGCCTTTTGCGCCTTTTCGATAAATATGATTTTATGGTGATGAGCTTCTCTCATTGGCACCGAGACTTTATGAATCTAACGTTTGAAATTACTAGATGTAATCGTATGCGGAACTCTCTTCCCGATTACCACTTTATGAAAACTTTGATGTTTATAAAATTTAAATGAAATAACAATCGTCATCTTTTGTCTTCTTAACTCCTGTCTTTACCAAGCGACGATATGTCGTATGTATTCTACAATGGAAACTCTGGCGAAGAAGAAAATTAAATAAAATTAGTATCACAAAAAGAGCTACTATGAGTATCAGAAGCCAAGGCTAATGAGTCTTTTCTTCCTGTCTAACGTGGCCAATCAGAAAATCGCTCAGTGAATAAAGGTCTTTTTTTTTTTTTGCTTACCAGGGAGTAGGATTTTTGGAGCTTGGTGAGCGCAAGTGCATTTTTACTTTTCCGAAGGAAAGATTAGATTACTGACCCGGGTTTCGTTACCGCTTCGCTTGCAGTACGTTTAACAGCAGATTTGCGGTTGAACAATCCGTGTTCGCAAACGGATTTCTTACATTGTTATTCACTCTATTTAATGATGTTATTTTTTTTTTCACATATTTTTTCACACGTATGATATAATTGCTTCTTCGTAGCTTTTTTGCTTGTTTGTCGTGAAATTATTTTTTTAAAAGCCAGTTTTCAAATAAATAATATTCACTGTCATAAACGGACGTCCGATGAGCCAATTTAAGAAAATGTTTTCAATTCAAGTGACGTGGTATTTGTAGAAAATATAATAGAAGCTAGAAACAGTGATGCTGCGTCATTGTTATACATTAAACTGAATATTATGGTGAATCAGTGTAATATATCCTACCCATGATATCAAAGGTTATATAAACATATGGTATAATAATATTAATAATAATAAATCATGTGTTAAAGAAGTGTATGTGCGTGCGTGTGTGAATGCTTGTGTGTGTCTGTGTGCTGTTATCATTGAGTGTATGCGTTTTGGAGCCTGCAAATTTGTCGTCTTGAGGAGTGTATCGTAGCACGTCTGTAAGTTTTGCTCATAAGGATTTGAATTCGATGCAAACACAGATTGCGACCGCCCGCTGCTCTCTCAATAGCATCATGTCGAATGTTTATTTTGTTCAAAAGGCCACATAGAAAACAAACACACCATTCATACAACCCGCCACATTGTTCCTGTTCCTATATATATATATATATGTGTGTGTGTGTGTGTGTGTGTGCGTGTGTGCCTGTGCGTGTGTGTGAGTGTGTGTGTGAGAGTACGAAAGAAAGAAAGAAAGAAAGAAAGAAAGAAAGCGAAAAAAGAAAAAGAAAGAGATACAGATATATAGACAGAAAGAAACATGTCCGCTGGATGACTTTTATTGAAACGTATCACAAATATATGTTTGAATAGAACTACTATTGGGGTATACCAAAATACCGTATTTACTGATTTATATATATATATATATATACATTACCGGACATAATTATTAGTCCACCCCAGTTTTAAAAGAAATGGTGTATTTCATACTCTTTTTAGTGCCAGGAGGATAATTCTAAATGAAAATAGAATGTTTTTTTTTGTTATTGTTAATTTGCAAGATTTTACAAGGCAAAGAAGCAAAGATGAACTCGTCCGAATCACCCTAAATTTTCTTCATTATTCTGTATGCCGTCAGACTAGGAGGTGCTCTTATTAAATATTTATAAATTCATTTGATGCACATGTTATTGTGCAGTATTAACAAAAGAACCATTCTATTTTCATTTACAATTATTCACTTGGCAAGAAATACTAAAAAATAGTAGGAAGTATATCATTTTTAAAAAACATTGGGGTGGCCTAATAATTATGGCCGGTAGTATATATATATATATATATATATATATATAGTCATCCGCAAGGCAGATCTCTTTCGCTGTATCACAGCTCATCAGTACGGTTTGACAGCCGATTGTTTTTTACCCAGGATTGGAACCCTACCGAACTGACGTCAATCTAGATATATATATATATTTAGTATATCGAGGCAGCAAGTAATTTTCTACACATATGTTGTTAAATATAAGTGACAATGAATGTCTATTATGTTTAATCATGTGCCGTTCTAAACGTCGTATTTTTGCTTTAATTTCAGTTGAAAATAAAGACAAAAATTCTCCAACATTTGGATAATTATTTATTGGATTTCTTCTAAGCTTTCGGCTCACATTAGCCATCTTCAGAGAGGTTGTTTAAACTGAAATATTATAAAATCCACCATCACCGACGGTTTTATTTTGTGTTGACATAAAACTCCGCTTGGCAACGGCAAAAGTTACCAAAAATAATAAACGCAGTTCACAAAGTTGCAATGCAGTTCTATGACGTTACACCGTGTGATAGCGCGAAATGGCAACAGAACGATATATTCAAATGTAATGTAATATGTTATTTCCTGTTTTGAGTTGATTTTATTGAGTGTTGGTTGTTTCGATTTGATGTACATGGCCTCCAATATCGGCAGGTTCCTCTTACTGTGTGTATGAGTAAGCATCACCGTATTGTTGACCAAAATCTGTCTGATATTACCTACATGTTTATGTTTTTCAGAGAAATGTTTTTAATAGTACTCTCATCAGAAAGATGACATGTAAGTCTACGGGAGAGCGTGGTTGTAGTAAAACCAATATATGCACTTGGTTTTTGATTAGTATCAGAGATGCAATCTATGAATGGGCATGTAAATTGGTACACTACATTGTTTTTTTTATAGAGAATTTAGTTTAGTGCTTGTTGGGTTGTTATAGACTATGAGGTCAATTGTTTTAAACTTTTTATTGTATATAATGAGTTTAATTTGATTATTACTTTCCACTGGTTTAACATTTCTACGTATTATGTTTTTGAGAGTTTTTTCATCTTGTTTATAATTGTTATGTATTTGGTTGCAATAGTATAAGTTAATAGTGTTATGTTTATTTTGATGTAAACCATTATTATTAATATTATCATTATTGTTAGAGCTATTGTTAATTTTGTTGAGATACATTTTAATTTGTTGATCAATAACGGAGTTAGGAAATCCATTATTGACTAGTATTAGCTTAATGTTGTGTAATTCTTTATAAAATATAGATTTGGAAGAAGATATCATTTGTAGTAAATTTATGTGTGCTAGAATCAATGAATACATCAAGGAATGGGAGTTTGTTATTAATATTAAGTTCTAGTGTAAATTTGAGGACGGAGTGACTTTCAAATTTGTTTTTAAGATATTTAATTTGATCGATATTCTTAGCTAAAACAAAGATGTCATCTATGTATCTTACATATATAGAGGGTTTATTGTTGTCATTAATTATTTTATTTTCTAGATTTGCCATATAATAATTAGAAAAGAGGGGACCTAAAGGAGATCCCATCGCAATACCATCTATTTGTGTATAAATATTGCCTAAGGGATCGTGAAAGGGTACTTGTGTGGTGCATGGTAATAATAGATTTTTTATATATATATTTATATATATATATATATAAAATATATATATATATATATCAAACAGTCAGTCGGTTAAGTGCCATATGTGAACAACGCTTGGGCGATCATGTCTCGAAAGAGACATGACTGACTGGGCAGAAGATTATCCCGCAGTAGGTTGCCATTGCTTTCTGCGGTAGACTGGTTGCCGACCAAGGCTATAGAACCCAGTCTGTCCTGCTATTTAACCTATAACTAGAAGGAATAGACGGATTAATACCTTCCCAAGGGTATTTCCGCATAAGTGAATACAATGGATTCAACTGGAATTCGAACTCGGCTCTCAGGTTTCTCGTACCGAGCCGATATCCACTGTATCAAACAGTATGGATAATTAATTTACTGTTGTTTAGCATAATACTATAGTATTATTAACCAGATAAACCAGAATTATTTTGATAATAAATTTCTGGACAGTTAACGTATTGTTTTGTCTTAAAAGTAATATTAATTAACTGTGTAGTCATAACCTGGAACTAGGACAAGTGAAGATTTTGATTTTTAGTGTTTTCACTCAGACTAAATCCAGCTATTAATAAAATATCTTAATTTAAGTACGATTTGATATTTATTTGTTAGAACTGCTCTTTGCAATCCTTGCAACAGATATTTTACGGATTTCTTGATGAGTTATTTTCTCTATTAGACCCAAGGCTTGAACCACAACAGGTACAGTTTTAGCTTTAAACTGCCAGGTATCTTGAGTTTTTTATTTTATTTTTATTTTATTTTTTTTAACTACGGGTTTTTTGTATTTGCTTAGCTTTAAAAAAACCAACGCAAATGTGTGTTTTGTTTTTTACTTGGTATTATCATATTAATATATTTTAAAGTGTTTTGTCTTTTTTTTTTTAAGAATAATGTATAGGTGATTTGTTTGTATTATTTGAACTGTGTTGACAGAAGAGTCCCAGATAATAACATATTCACTCTCAACGACAAATTTAGATTCAAATTTCATACAAATTAGAAGCTGTTTTTATGTGCATTGTTGCGTAGTGGATATCGGCCCGGAATGAGAAATCGGATAGCCAGTTCGAGTTCCAGCTGAATCCGTTGCATTCACTTCCGCGCAAATATATTTGAGAAAGGTATTAATCCGCCTCTTCCCCCTACAGGTTTGGGTTAAATAACAGGGCAGATTAGGTTCTGCAGAAAGAAATAGAAATCTATTGGGAAAATCTTCTGCCCAATCAGTCATGTTTTCCAAAGAGACGTGATCGCTCAAATGTGTATCACGGATGGCCCTTAACTGACTGAATATCATAGTTAGAAATATAATTAAAAATTCTACTGGGCATAAAATGAGGGATCGGCTTCCTTTTGTTATGAAATAATGTACTGATTCCTTCTAGAATTAGTACAAATGAATATAATTAGAAACGAATAAAATTAAATCTTCTGCTGAACATAAAGTGAGGGATATGTTTTCTACTGCTATGAAGCAATCAACTGATCCCTAACTAAATACTAGTTATTAATAAAATAATATAATACGTCTCTTCTCCCACCAGCTATTGGTTAAATAATAGGTAGATTGGGTTTTATAGCCTTGGTTGGCAACCAGTCTACCGCATAAAGTAATGGCAACTTAGTGCAGGAAAATCTTCTGCTTAGTCAGTCATGTCTCTTTCGAGATATGATTGCCCAAGCATGTATCACGTATGACATCTAACTGAGTCACGCTAGATATGCAGATATTAACGGCTTATGTACTCATTGAATGTGAATTTGAGCATCTAAATCTAAACTTATTTACAAATGGAATTTTCTGTGTGTGTGTGTGTGTCCGCTACCTACAGACTCCGAAATGGATGAACCGATTTTCTTGAAAATTTACACAGTTGTACTATAAGCGTCTGCGAGTGTTCTTAGCTAGGTTTTGAGTCGAGGCACCACCGATAAATTCGAAAATCGATGATCGAAAAAATCGGGTAACCGAAGGATGGTCCGATTTTAATCAAGTTTGATATACTCATAGACAAAGATATAACAAACGATATTCAGAAGTTTCAATGTTGCAGTTCTTACACTAGTGCAGAAAATCGATAATATATATATATATATATATATATATATATAAAAGGCAAGATGTTTGTGTGTGTGTCTGTTTATCTGCTTGTATGTCTTTATTTTTTCAGCCCTTTTATTTTAGTTTTTGCTTCGGGTTTGGATCTAAGTAGGTATAATTATAATTCTTAGTCTCTGCCATGATACCATTTACTCAGAGAAGTTATTTAGCCTTCAAAATTCAGTTTACGACAAAAAAAACTTATTTGATATCGATACCAGGAAATCAAAATTTGACTTACATCCATTCATTTTTCTTTCAGTCTACGGTTTCACTTTAACTGGAAACAACTATTGCTTTTTAGTCTTTCGTGCCAACGTCCAAAGAGTCTGACCTCCAGTACCATGGATTAGTTTTAAAGCGTTCATTACACCGGAGCAACGCCGGGCTATACTGCTAGTTCTAATATAAAATGATTAATATTTTCAATGAATTATTCACAAAACTTTCATTTTGGGTTCGTACTTATATACAAGATTTTAGATTGATTGCTGGGTTTAAGCCGGCCGTAGCGCTGTGCAACAACAACAAACTCTTCAGTCTCACCCTTGATTCCTGAACTCCTTAGCCACTGGTGCGTTCCAAATTGAACTACAACAGAATGTTTGCTTAGAAAAAGTAACTGCCGAGAGAAAGGCTTTTGAATCCTGTTTTCTTTTGTATATGTTTAGTAGTGTTATTATGACCAGAAAGTATCGAAAATAGTATATTTTTTCACAATCCTACTCAAAGTAATTTGTAAGTCGAAATAACATACATGGATCTATATTATCAATATTGTTGTATCGATTTCATCATAATTCTATTTCTACTATGGTCGCACTACCTACCAAGTCTGCTCCATTTCATTTGCTTTTCGATCTCCCATAACATCACAAGCGTTACATAGACAAAGTTTTTCTTAATGTGTGGGCTGTACTTATCAAGAGAATTTTTTGTATATCACTTAATCTAGGGTTTCCAGGGATTCTTTTAATCTGTTTTTTTTTCCCTTCCATTTTTTATAATTCCAAGCGCACCTACAATCAATGGTGCTATTCTTGTTTTCATTTTCCATTATTATGTTGTCATTTTTCCTCATATTTCGATTTCTGCTATGGTCGCACTCTCTGCCAAGTCTGCAGGATGACCTAAGGCAGGTCGTGGTGTGTTGTTATAGCACCATTTCATATCGTTTCTATCTCCTCTAACATCCCTAGCGTTACATAGACAAAGTTCTCCTTAGTGTATTGGCTGTACTTAACAAGACAATTTTTTGTATATCACTTTAGCTGGGGTTTCCAGGAATTCTTTCAATGTATTGTTTTGCTCCATGTTTTATCATTCCAAGTGCACCTACTATCACTGGCAAGATTCTTGCTTTCAATTTCCACATTTTTTCTATTTCAATTTCCAGGTTTGACAGTTTTTCGAATTCTTGGTTGTTATGTTACAATCCGCTGGATAAGCCATATCAATTAATAGACAAGTTTTTTCTTTCTGGTTTTTAACAATAATGTCCGGCCCATTTGCTTCAATTTTTCTATCTGTGTAGATGATGTGATCCCATAGAATGGTGACATCTTCTATTTCTGTAACCGGTTCATACCAGTGTTTGTTTACATAAGTTTGCACAATGTCCAATATACATATTGCCCCTCTCTATCGTGACGATTTTTATATTCATTTGGGGCAAGTACAGAACATCCTGAGATTAGATGGTCTATTGTTTGATGGTATTTATCACAGAACCTGCATTCTGGATCCACATTATTATGTATAATATTTGCCTAAAAGTTCCTAGTGAAAAGCTTTGGTCTTGAACAGCAAGAATAAAGCCTTCAGTCTCAGACTTTGATCCAGATGCACGTAACCATCGATGAGTATTAACTGTATTAATATTGGATTTATTGGCACTTTCTGGATATTGGCCATGCAGAGTTTTCTCTTGCCAGCGTTGTTTCATCTGTTCAATCTATTATTATTATTATTATTGATTGATTGAAAGATCAGCCTCTCCACAAATGGGTATTCAGAGTACGAATATTCAAAGCTCAATATTCCTTGGAATATATTTTTGTTCTTCTATGTGCCACTGTTCCTTCAGGACGCAGGCGATCATGGTTCTCCACGTCTCCATATCCCTTGTGACTCTTAGTATGTTTGTTTCTGTTACCCCTCGCAACCCCCGTTCTGTCATCCACCTGATTAGGCCCTGCAAGTATGTTATCCGCTTCTTTCCTCTGTCTCTCTTTCCTTCTATCTGGCCTGTCAGTATCAGGTTCTCCAAGCTCTCCTTCCTTATTGCATGTCGCAGGAACTTCAGTTGTCTCTTCCTGGTGCTCAGTATTAATTTCCTTTTTGTTGCCATTTCTGATGGGACAGGGCACATAGAAGAAGATACTTGTAGAAAATATTATCCTAAACACGAGCTCCATTCTTTCTTGCCACCAGCCCATCGCACCCTGTATAAATCCGCAAATTATTTTCGGATAGAGTGTATTTGCCAAGGAACAGAATGAATAAAACGAAACAAGAGGACAAACTATTCTTAATCGACGCGTTTCGTCCTCGGCATGAATAAAGTCCTCCCGAGGACTAAACTCTAAGCTTATCAATAGTTTTCCCTCTATTATATTTTAATTCATATATATATATATATATATATATATATATATATATATATATCAGCATGCAGTGTGGGTATAGAAGAATCCAAAGAAGTATCCTGTACATACAGTGGTAGGATAACTCTCTAAGAGAGCTCTAAAAATATATGCATATAAATACATATAGAACAAATATAAGAAAAATTAAGACAGACACGTTATTTCATGGTGAACCTGAAGTATGGCCTACTTCAGGCGAACCATCGTCAGCTTCCGTCTTTATTTAGCAAAGGATTTTACACGAATTCGTCTTAAAAACGGAAGCTGACGATGGTTCGCCTGAAATAGGCCTACACTTTCGATTCACCATGAAATAACGTGGCTGTCTTAATTTTATATATATATATATATATATATATATATATATATATATATATATATATATGAAAAGTGGTTGTCTGGTCTATTTGTTTAGCGTTCACTGTCTGTTTGAGATTTCGTGCTAAACTTTGTTACAATAAGCCAATCTTTTTTCTTTTTTTTTCTTCAGCAGCCGTCATCTTCGGTTCTTGTCACGGTAAAAAAAAAGGAACAGAATAATGGTAAGCACCTTGAATGTATTATATCGCTTGATTGTCCCATGAAACAGGAACCAATTACCTACCGCATGTCGGACTGTCGATAGTTGGGGAGAAAGTTTCTGTCTTTATTTACATAAGGTCGTTTTACATATTTGCTTTCTTTTTACTTATATCATTATTTTGTTATTATGACCACAGTTCATAGAATGGTACACGCGTTCACATGCAAATATCTGGCTCTACGTGCATGTACGTTTCTAAATGTATGCTCAATATAGATATAAGTACGTATGTGTTTTGTGTACATATCTTCGGATATATATTGTATATATATATATATATATATATATATATATATAATAATAATAATAATAATAATAATAATAATAATAATAATAAAACCGACTCTGTACGTATTCTAATCTTAAAATGTTACACAAGTAATTTTTAAAGACCACGAATAACCAGCAGAATCTAACTCCGTTATTGTACTCGGCTATAGAGCTTTGGACAAAGAGGGGAAAAAAAAAGAAAACTGCGTAGGACCGACAATACATACAGTTCTTCACAGCAAAGAAAAAAAAACCCTCCAACAGAACGAACCACAAGGAAAGAAAAGTGCTCCATACAAAACTAACCAAAAAGGGTTAACAAAAAGGCAGTCACGCAGAGCAAAAACACACGAAAAAAATCGCAAGATTGCCAAGACCTACCGCGGTTTCGCACAACGGCTCGTCATTATATCATAATGTATACTGTATACAATGTATACATACATTATATATATATATATATATATATATATATATATATATATATATGTATGTATACATTGTATACAGTATACATTATGATATACACCTATGCGTGTATAATATAGAGACGGAAATATTAGTGTCAAAGGGAAAGTCTAATGAATTTTCCAACTAACGCAAAAATCAAAAAGTAGGCAAAACATGTTCCAAATTAGAACAATTAGTAAATTATAGGCAAATAATTAATATCACACACACAAACGCACGCACACACACACTCACACACACACACACAGAGAGTGTGTTACTTTACTGAGCAGAGTTATTATGACTTTGAAGTATCGTGAAGGCACCACTGTGAAGTTTCCACTCCTTATGGCTTATTCTTGGCTACATTAATTTCGTTAATGCCGTAACTCTATCTCGATTTTGAGCACTTTATGACAAAAATGACTTTCTATCAGTGAACCACTGCAAAAACGCCAATCTTGGCATTCAGTCTAGTGCCATACGTGATACATGTTTTGGGCGATCATATCTCAAAAGAGACATGACTGACTGGGCAGAAGATTATCCCGCAGTAGGTTGTCATTGCTTTCTGCGGTAGACTGGTTGCCAGCCAAGGCTACAGAACCCAATTTGTCCTATTATTCAACCCATAACTGGAAGCAAGAGATGGATTAATACCTCTCCCAAGGGTATTAGTGCGTAAGTTAATGCAAGGAATTCAACTGGAATTCGAACTCGGCACCCCGATTTTTCATTCCGGGTCGATATCCACTGCACCACGACGTACATCAATTTGATGGGATACGTTGACTATTTCCTGCCATAATTCATCCGTGCGTCTAAATTGGCGCCCCTTGTCATAAACACTTCGCTTTAGAATGCTCTTCAAGTTTTCAATTGGGTTTAAGTCTGGAGAATCGACCTACCAGTTCATCTCCCGAGGTCTACATAAGCTTACTTTTTGTAGATACTCTGTAGTTTTATGCGCTGAATGAGAAAAACGATTATCTTGCTTAAATATGGTGGTTCTCCTGAAGGTGATTCTTTGCTTTTTAGCCAAGATTTCAGATGCTCTTTGTATATGTGTTTTGTGTATCTATCAGGCGCAAGGATTTTAAGGAATTACTTTAAGCAAGTTTGAAATTCAATGTATATCATTTCGCCAAAGTGTAAACATCTTTGTTTTTCATAGCGTCAAGCTTGTCGGATTTCGTGCTAAAAAAAAGTGTATTTGCGGGAATCTTAGTGCACTACTTTATTCAAAAGAAATCTGTAGGTGAAGCGCACAAAACTCTTGTTGAGACTTACAACGACCATGCTCTCTGGGAAACAACATGCAGAGATGGGTTTGGACGTTTTAAAAATGAAGATTATGGTGCAGATAAAGAACGCTCTGGCACATTGAAAAAGTCTGAAGACGAAGAACTGGATGTATTACTTCATGAAGACACATGCCTGGCGCAAGCTGAACTTTCAGAATCATTAGTATTTGATCACACAACAGTTTTGAAACGCATGAAAGCATTAGGAATGATTCAAAAGCAAGGATATTCGGTGCCATACGAGTTGAAGCCGAGAGATGTCGAACGGCTTTTTTTACACGCGGGAACATCTGCTTCAGCGTCAGAAAAGGAAAGACTTCCACATTGTATCGTGACCGGCGATGAAAAGTGGAAACACTACGATAACCTCATAGAAGATCATGGAGTAAGTCCGGTCATGCATCAACATCAGCGGCAAAGCCGAATATTCATGGTTCGAAGATTCTGCTCTGCAATTGGTGGAATCAGCTGGGTGTAGTTTATTAAGAGCTGCTCACTCATATTGAAACTCTCACGGAAGATCGTCGGTGACTAAAATTGATGTGTTTGAGCTGGGCATTAAAGAAAAATTGGCCGCTATACGAACAGAGACACGACAAAATAACTTTGCAACATGACAATTCTAGGCCACATTTTGCAAAACGGGTGAAAACTAACTTGGAAACGCTTAAATGGGAAGTCCTACCACACCCACCAACATATTCACCAGGTATTGTCCAGTCCAATAATCACTTGTTCCGTTGGCACAGCAGCACTTTCATTCTTATAAAGATGCAATAAAAATGGGTCGACTCGTGATTAGCCTCAAAAAACGTGTCGTTTTTCAGACGTCGAGTTCAAATGCTGCCAGAAAGATGAAAAAGAAATTAGTGGTTAACGATGGACAATACTTTCAGTGACATGGTTCTTACTAACATTTTTAAATAAAACATTACTTTTCATAAAAAATTAGTGATAACTTCCCATGTTTGCTTCTCCGACGGCTACAACCTCCAGGACTTTAAATGTAAGGTCAATAAACACCTCCTAACACACTAACTCACACCCACTCTCAACAACTCTCTCCCCATGTACATCCTAAGTCGTCTATCCCCCTCCTTCTGACATTTCCTATACCCAATCCCTCTATGTAACCCCCTGTGCTATAGTGGCAGTGGACTGCTTTGCTATGAGTGACACGATTAAAAAAAAAAATTATTTAAGGTTCTAATATAACAACGGAAAAAAAAACAGGTGCAAAACTTTGGAGTTTTATACGTAACTGGAATGGAAACCAGGGAGATAGTCTTAGGGTGTATCAAAAGCTTTTTGGTTTTTATCAACTCTTAAAAATTTAAATTTATATTTAGTCTTCTGAGACATTTTCAGGGTTCGTGATTATCTTTCACTCTGTTAAATTTGTTACAAAATGCGTAGATTAGCAAAAAATTGGAAACCCAACAGAACACTGACGCCTCGAACTGAAGTGAAATCCTAATAGTCGTGGGTAACCTATGTTGAAATTTCATGTGAGAATATCACATGAAAACTACGGGTTGCAGCCAAATAAAAGGATACGCCACTCTCAGATTCCTTGACGTGAGAGGCCGCCAGGTGGGGATGGGTAGTTGGCAAATCTGTTGACACCTGCTCTCTACATCTTCTTTTTTCCCTCTTGCTTCTGCCTAGAAACGATGCGATTCTAGCGTGTCTATATTTCGTATAATGCGAGAAAAATCCTCAGAAATTTTCAGGGTATTAGTTCAAGGTCAAAAACAATTTTTCTTCCATTTTCGTCCCTCCTCCTAGATTCGGAAAGCTGCTTCTTTAAAGCTGAAGTCTATTTTACTAGCATCTCGTTGATGCTATTGGCTATTAAACAATAGTAAGCCGAATAGTATTAATAATGATATGATATTGTAACACTATTTTAGCACAACGGTATTATTAACTATGCAGATTAATTGTTCCAATATGAGCGGAGAGAAAAGTAAGTCTAATAGATATTAAAATTGTTTATTTGGTTGCAATATGAACGCAGCTAATGAATTGTGAAGAGAGAAAATATTGCAAAATGAAATATTGAAAACTAGCTGAGTGAATTAAAAAACATTTGCAGGTGTAGGCAGCCGGTCAGACGAGGCCATCGCATCGGTCGTCCATTATTTGACAAAGCGGAAACAACGTGACTAACAAAATTACCATTGAAAGCATTGAGCTTTAGATCTGGTAAAAGTGGAAAGTAAGCCGTAGCCAAAACATTGTTTTGGATTATTGAAAAGAGATTGTCACAAATCTTTGATGAAACCAAAAGGTTGAATCATGAAATTTTCAATTTTCTTGTGGATAGATTTAAAACCTGAAAAATAAATGATGTAATCAGTTGTATCAAAGAAGAGGACGGAAAATAGTGATATCACTAGAATTATTGCTGCTTCATTGGTTAAACCAAGGGAAGGAAGTAACTGAAAATAAACTTTGAAGGAATTAACTCAAAATGTGAAGGCGGAAGTGATTTCATTGGTTAAAGATTTGATTTGCATGGACACCAAGAGTTAAAGTCAAGCAACGAACCAACCAGTTGAGAAGACAAATTACCGCCGCCCCTACCAACCACACAAAAAGATCAACCTTTGGCAGTTTCCGTAAAGCTTCATTGAAAAGCTCGAATAGGATATTTAGAATCGTCACAAACTTGAAAACTAGAGTGAACATACATAACTGACCAAAAGCTTGAATAAATGTTAAGAAAACAAACACAATTCTTAGAAAAAACTTCAAGTCCGTTGTAAAGATAAGGGTTTGACGATTGTTATATTCTGTTTCTTTTTATTTCTTTTTGTTTGTCTATAAAGACTTTTTCCACAACTTATTCAGGCGTCCTTCAATTTATTTTTGGTGTCGTTTTCATTTACCCAAATGTGCGCGCGCGTCCGGTCTGGTTCAACTTGGTAAAAAGAGAGCTCGCAAGATTTCAGCGTGACTTCTTTGAGATCAAATTTCACAGCGTAGGTGAGGAAGAACACCGTTGTAATAGACGACTTGAAGACCAGCTACTGTGTCGAAGCCATCAACGACAAGCGGCCAGAATCTGTCGTCGCAATATCATAATAACATTAAAAATAATGCTGCTCTTCAGAAATATTTGAAATATTATTAGTAGTAAAGACATTTTTTCTCCCCCAGACCTGATGATCTAAAAAAAAGTAAATACTTTCGATACACTTTAATAACAATAATTACAATAAAGAGAAGCCACAGCATTTCGATAATGGCCAAGAACGCATTCCAGAAGGTGAGAAGATTATTATGAGACAGGGAATTTTTAATAAAAACAAAGAAAAGACTTTTGGATTGTTATGTGATGTCAGTTCTTCAATATGGCAGTGATTGTTGGACAATATTATCAAAGATGAAAGAAGAACTTGAAGCAACTGAAATGTGGTTCTACAGAAGGATGCTGCGAATATTATGGATCGAGCATGTGAGGAATGATGGGGTTTGGGAAATGATAGAAACAAAAAGGAAATTAATACTGAATATCAGGAAGAGGCAGCTAAAGTTCCTATGACGTGCAATGAGGAAGAAGGGCTTGGAGAACCTGATACTAACAGGTCAGACAGAGGGAAAGAGAGACAGGGGAACGCAGCGGATAACATATTTGAAGGGTCTGAGCAGGTGGATGGCAGAGCGGGGTTCGGATGGAGTAACAGGAGAAAGCATGCTAATTTCCACCTGGGATAAAAAGATGTGGAAGACCATGATCGCCTACGTCTTGAAGGGAAATGGCACAAAGAAGAATAAGAAATAAACTTTGAGAAAAGTTCAGTGTACAACTAAAATAATGTCTATACACATTACTGCTACTATTAATAATAATGACTTGATGTTACAATGTGAATGTCTCACACGGTTTGTAATCTTACTGATGTGGATGTGTTAATATGTGCCTATTAGGCCTTCCTAAATTAAATTACAGAGTACTAATTATCCCATTCTGTGCCACTTAGCTTTCTAGTGCCCCCTATATATGAATTTACTCGATTCACAAGATTAGCAAGTAGGTTCCACTCATTTACTGTGAAACCAATAAAATGTAAACGCAAATTCTACTCCATCAGATTCTTTTCTCGCACGCTTCCTCGACAGCTACAATCTCCAAGAATTTGAATGTAAGGTCAATAGTCATCTCCTATTTCACTGACCTGCATCGTCTCTCTCGTGATCCTTTCTGCCGTATTGAAGAACTGACATCACATAGCAATCCAGCACTCTTTTCTTTGTTTCTCGTGAAAGTTTCATGTGTGTTAGTACTTTATTCAGCTTCTGGAACGCGTCCTTTGCCATACCAATTCGCCTTCGGATCTCTGTGTCGCACTTTCCATCTCCTGTTAGAACACTTCCTTATGAGTTCTTATTTTCAAAATATAACTCAGTGGCTTTTATGCTTTGAACAAATTTTTATATGCAGTATGTGATGAATAAACTGGCGTTGAAATGAGGCAAAAATGAAAATAGCACTGACATCTAATTTTAACAGATATATTTAACAAAATTAATTTTAAATATCTTGAAATAATACAGATAAAAATTATTTAATAAAATCGCCATTGACTTCAAATTCAGACATCTACGGCTGTGCTTCGTGGTGCAGTGGATATCGACTCGGAACGATAAATCGAGGAGCCGAGTTCGAATTCCAGTTGAACTTCTTGCATTCACTTACTCACAAATACCTTTGGGAAAGTTATTAATCCGTCCCTTCCCTGCAGTTATGGGTTAAAATATAGAACAGTCTTGTTTCTATAATCTCGGCTGGCAACGCAGAAAGCAATAGCAACCGACTGCCCATTCAGTCATGTCTCTTTCCCAAATCGTGTATCTCGTATGGCACTTAACCGACTGACTGACGGAATCTTCAGAATCAATTATGGACAGTCACCTTGTTTAATTTGGTGTATACTGCCATAATCTTTATCTTCAATTCATCTTTCGTGTTACAAAGAGTTTTTTTGGTTGTTTGCTCAACTGCGCCAAGCACATAGTAAACAAGTCGATTGCAGTGTGGTGAGTAATGTGGCCATATATAAGGGGTAATATGATCGCAGAAATTGTCTGACAGCCATGACTTGTTTGTCCTTCTAGTTTAGCATGGTTCAGAATTCTGTTACCAGATAAAAAATCGTCCAGCCGCCACCCTCTTAACCCCGAGCAGGATTGCCCTCTCAAGGTACTTGATGTAGGTGCCTGTGTAGAGTCTGGGGCGCTGTAAAATGATAAATAGATGCATAACATCCCCATTACGAGTGAGCACCCCAAACACTTTTGTAATCACCTTTAGACTCATTCAACACTCCGAATTATCTGCACTCTATTCAAACTAATATCCAAACGCTTTGAAATGTTCAAATTAGAACTTCCTGTGCGAATGCCAAATATTAATACATTGTCCTCTTATTGTCACTGGCGGTGCCAACTGACCTTACTAGACAAAAAATAAAAATAAAAAAAACATGCGCGAAAAAGATATGACATTAAGACAATTTACCTGTCACACTCTTTATATATATATTCGTTGAGATGTCTAAGACGCGCCAGATCACATGTTTTCTTCCCCTATGTGGACAGGGGTTGCAGGTTCGAATCCTGCCGAATGTCAGACATTTTCGTAACAAAAGTTTATCATAAATAATCAGGCCGGTAGAAATAAATATATAATACTGTGTGATTATAAACAGAATATCTACTTAAGTACAAAAATCGATCAAAAATAATGTCCAGACAAATCATTACAAATTATATATATATATATATATATATATATATATATATATATATATAAGTATGTATGTATTAGAAAAGGAAATAGGGTTGTTCCACCGAGAGAAATTGGTATAGAATAAAATGTGTGACAGTCCGTGAACGTTTCGTTTAAAGTGTATATTTATTGTTGTATAAAAATATTATACATATTATGATATTTTTAGTGTCTATAGTAGTGTCCATAAAAGTGTCCATAATAAAAGGAACTCGATATGTAAAGCCACAAATTTATTCACCTGAAGAGAGTCAATCTTAGACTCGAAACACGTGTAGCATCACAAATACCATTATGGACACTTAAAATATCATAATATGTATAATATCTTTATACAACAACAAATACACACACACACACACACACACACACACACACACACACACACACACACACACACACACACACACACATATATATATATATATATATATATATATAATAATCAATTTCGAAGTTCAAAACCGTTGTAATATCATTTCTACATGAAATCCTTAAGAGAGATTTCACATTTCATAGGCAACTATTACCAGCGGAAGTTCAAAAATTTATGTCACAGAAAAAATTAGAAGGGTGGGATTAATAAGTAGATAGTAATCAATGTCTATTTTTAGATTTTGGACAACATTACATTTAGACTGAATTATAAGTGAAAAATTTAAAAAATTGGCTTTGTCTAGCTCTAAAAAGGGAATGGGGGAGTAAAGGAAGAAATCGGAAGTGGTGTTTGACAGGGAAGGGGGCTAATTAAGATCGGGTCTTTGTTATTTACCTTCCTGCTTTTCCTGTTGGATTAAAGTTTTTTATATATATATATATATATATATATATATATATAATATCAAGCATTAGTTTTATATCTGGCCAAATGATTTCTGCGTTTGGGAAATATATGTTTGCCTATATTTTAATAAATGTTTCCATATATCTGCATGCATCTGAGACCAGTATCATGATAGGCAATATGCCATGGTGATACCTTTTTGATATCATCGACCTATGGCTGTGATCGCATCATACGGCAACAACGAAAAGTACCTGAAAACCATCCCACGGGTTGATCCGAACTTTGTGATTGACATTAGATTGGCGGAACTCTTTCAATGTTGTCAAAGATAGTGTTGACCCGAAATCAGATGTCAACGTCGTCGAGAGATTGAGTGCAATGGCTTTGTACGAAATGGTTATGACGTGCTCTTTCACAGAGACTGAAAGTAACTCACGATCAGTAGAAACAGTAGGTGAGCTCTGTGATTGTAAAAGGAGCACAAATGTAGCTGAGCTGTAGTTGGTGCCAGGGATTTGTTAGCCATTCTAGCAGAAAAGTAGGGTCAAGAACAAATACCCGCTTATATATATATATATATATATATATATATTAAAAAAGGATTAATTCAAAGATGTTGAATGGCCATTTCGATATGAAGATCCCCACGGGGAACGACACATCACCTCAGCAACAGAAAAAAACCTTTCAGAAACCCTATATATATATATATACATATATACATATATATATACATATATATATACATATATACATATATATATATATACATATAAAATTAAGGTAGACACGTTATTTCATGGTAAATCGGAAGTGTGGCCTATTTCAGGGTAACCATCATCAGCTTCCGTCTTAAAATAAAAATCCTTTGTAAAATAAAGACGGAAAAAAAACTTTGTAAAATAAAGACGGAAGTTGATGATGGTTCGCCTGAAATAGGCCTAAACTTCCGATTTACCAGGAAATAACGTGTCTGCATTAATCTTTCTTATATTTGCTCTATATGTATTTATGTACATATATATATTTAGAGCTCTCTTAGAGAGTTATCCTACCACTGTATGTACAGGATACTCCTTTGGATTCTTCTATACCCACAGTGCATGTAGATATATATTAATCATGTCACCCCAAGCAAGGCATTCCACTGCCACTATAGCGCAGAGGGTTACATAGGGCGATTGGGTTTAGGAAATGTCAGAAGGAGGGTGATAGACGATTTAAGATGTACATAGGGAGAGAGTTGGAGGGAATGGGTGTGTGTTAGTGTGTTAGGAGGTGTCTATTGACCTTACATTTAAACTCCTGGAAGTTGTAGCCGTCGGGGAAGAAAGTATGCGGAAGGGAATTCCACAGGCGGAAAGTGCGAGAAAAGAAACTGTTGGAGTAGAAATTGCGGTTACGTTTCATCGGTTTCACTGAAAAGGGTGGGACCTAATTGCCAATCTAGTATCTCGCGCAAACTCACACCTAGGGGGCACCAGTGATTTAAGTTTATCAGAGCAGAAGCCATGAAAATATGTATAGAAGAGGCACAGGGAAGCCACGTCACGCCGGTGTGAGAGTGACTGCAGGCGGTCAGCTAAGTCGGTATCAATCACATTACAGATTCTTCGCTGTATTTTGTCAAGAACCCCGAGGAGAATAGCAGGGGCATTCGACCAGATGTGGCAACAGTATTCAAAACACGGGTAGATGGTAGATTTGTATAAGTGCAGGATAGATTCAGACGGAAAGAATTTCCGGGCCCTGCAGAGAGAGCCGACTTTCAAATCAGCAGATCTAGTAACGGATTCGACGTAGTTATTCCACTTGAGGTCCGCTGAGAGTGTCAGGCTAAGCAGGCGTAATGTTTTACTCTCTGGGAGGCAAGCCTGTTCCATGCTAATGGGAGGGAGGTGCGGTTTTCTGTGGTGGATAATTGACAGTAGCTTCGTTTTGGAAGAATTGAATTTTACGAGCCATTTCCTACCCCAATCAACCACGGATTGGAGGTCCTTTTCTAGCTCAGCCGCGAGGTTCGCCTTGTCATCAACACTAGATTTTTGATCGAGGCGACCTTAAACTGTGGTATCATCGACGTACATACCTACTTGTGATCTTATTGCATCGGGGAGATCATTGATGTAGAATAGAAAGAGCGTAGGACCTAGGATAGAGCCTTGGGAGAAACCTGCGTTTGTAGGGTAGGTCTGGGAGGCATGTCCGTTTAATGCCACCTTCAGTGTGCGGTTAGAGAGGAATGACTGGATAAATCCAACAAAAGTCCAGTATATATACTCGGTGATGGTCATTAACATATATATATATATATATATATATGTCAAAATTTTCAGAAATTTAATTTAATTGAATGGAAATTTCAGCGAGAAACTTCTCGCTTCATCAACAACAATCGAAAACAAAAATTAATAAATTAAATATGTTTCAAAATTTCTTAACCGGAAGAAGCCTGAAATCGTATCCATACGCAGGAAGTTAGAAAAAAAAGTTAGGGGATTAAGAATAAAACAAATTATTTTATTTAAACTTGTCAGCACGACATAAGAAAGGGAAAAAGCAGACAGAAATTCATGATTGGATATTAGAAGACTTTATATTATATCTGAATGAAAGAATCAAATGTGAAAAATTAAATTAAATTGTGTCACGGTGAAAGAAGTGGTAGGCGGAAAGGAAAGGAAAGAAAAAACAAAAGGGGTAGACAGGGGAAAGTTAAGGAAGAAATAAAATATCAAAAAATATATTAAAAAAATAGGGAAGGAAGAGAAAGAAACCGATATATTATATATTTTTATTCTATTAGACTTTGTTAAAAATTTACCACCAAAAACTTTGTTTAAATTAATAATAAAAGAAAAACAAATTATAGGAATTTTTGGATATATAAAAAAGAAGGATAAATTTATGGTAGATCTCAATAAAATGCTATATATATATATATATATATATATATATATACAATTATTTATGAAGATAGGTGTGATTTTGTGACCCTGGGTTTCACGCTCTTGCGCCCGTCAGGGTTACAAACTCACATCTATCTATCTGAATATGTCAGCTCTATCACTGGTATTGAGCGCTTTCAAATAAGTACCACGCATATATAATATATAAATAATATAATATATATATAACAAATTGCATACATATATATATAGTCGCCGACTGACGCCAAATCGATCGGGTTTCGAGCCTGGGTTGTGTAGCAATCGGAGTCTAACCATACTGATGAGCTGTGATACAGCGAAACAGATCTGTCTGCGTATGACAACAATATATATATATATATATATACTTTTCACATCTATATATGATTATATATTCATATATATATATAGTTGAGTGAAGTTAATATTTAGCACAAGGATTGTTGTTTGTTTGTTTTTTCTAATAGTTTTACTGATAAAAGTTATTTTGTCAATCAGGTTTTGTATCATAAAGTGCTCGATATCGAAGCATAGATAGAGTGTTAATAGGATTAATGCAGAGAAGTTTGTCACTTAACTGCGAAGATTCATACTTGAGGCACCGTTATGATGTCATACGTGAGGGCTAAGTTTTCACAGTTTTCCGATTTGAAATTTCTGATGAATCTTAATTCCCAATTTATTGATTGAACAATCTTATGGCGAATAATTTAACTATAAAATATCTGTAGAAATTTCCCTGTCGCATCGTAAAATATTTGATCTACAAAACTTTAACAAAACATATTTATAAGAGTAATAAATATGAATGCTGTTATTTTAAGAAGTAAGTGGGTACAAATAAAATATTTGAAATTGATTTTTTTCCACTGTTAAGAAGGTTGGGTCATTCTGTCGGGCCAGGATGTTTTTCCCGCCTGAATCTATCCTGCATATATACAAATCAACCATTCGTCCATGCATGGAATACTGCTGCCATATATGGTTAGGCGCCCCTGCTGTTCATCTCAGTGTTCTCGACAGGCTCCAAAGGAGAATCAGTAATGTTATAGGTACCGACTTAGCGGCTCGACTACAGCAACTTCCCCACCAACGAAATGTGGCCTCCCTTTGTCTATTCTATTAATATTTTCATGGCTTCTGCTCCAACGAACTTAAGTCACTGGTGACCCCGCAACAGGTGTTTACTCGTGCAACAAGATTGGCAACTGGGTCCCAACCATTCACAGTTAGATCAACCAAATGCAGACAACAATTCGACTCCTGCAACTTCTTCTCTCGCACTTCCCGCCTGTGGAACTCGCTTCCATATTCTTACTTTCCTGACGGCTACAACCTCCAGGAATTTAAATGCAATGTCAATACTCATCTATTAACCACTTGACTAGTTCTTTCACCACCCCGTATATCCTTTTCTTTCTCTCCACCTTTGCAACTGTCATCACACCTGTATTCCCATCCTTCTCTTGCTCCTTTCTAACTGGTTCGTCTTCCTCTTCATTCTCTTCTACTTAATATTTTACTCTTATGTAGCCCCCTGCACATCAGTGACATTACCGCCTTGCTCGGGGTGATACGATTAAAAAAAAAATTCACTGACGCAGATGTTAAAGATTCTTTTTTCCTTCTTTCTTTTTGTTATTGAAACCAAGTAGCATGTCTGAAATGCATTTCTTTATTGAAATTTGACTGTAGAAATAAATACTTACGCGGTCAGTTGTATGTTTCATGATCAAGAGTAAGTAACTGTTGTGGAGTAGTTTTTGCACTGAAGGTTATAATCGTACTATGTCGGTTGCTAATTGACTCAACGTACCCAAAATGTTAGGAATTTGGTAATCTTCCACTGATAGCTGACTCCTTAGTATTCGGCTAATATCAACTGCCTAGTAGTCCTACTGAACTCCAATAGAACTCTAAAGAACTCCTATGAACTTCCTGTTAACAGTTATTAATATAAAGGGATAGTCTATTATCTGAGGAATAGGTGCGTTTCACCATAACAGAGGGAGAGTCCATTATCTGAGGAATAGGTGTGTTTCCCCATAACAGTAAACATGAAAATTTAATTTTCGCTATTAGAAAGGAGAAAAAGAAATGTTCTTCAAAAAATTATTTGCCACTAAGTACTATAAAATTAGATTAAATTTTAAAAAATATGAAACCTTGAAGTAGGGTCTTTGTCGAAGAAATTTTCAAAACAAATCACCTTATTCAAATTTCATTGATTGGTTTACAAAATTAAACGAACCTTAGAGTTGATAAGTCATAAGAAAAAAAATGTTAGCTATACCTTAAATACTGTAAGAATTTTAACACCCATAAGCCTATTGCAAAACTTTCCAGTCATTCAAATCTGGATCTGATTCAGGGTTCTTCCCTCTCGTTTAAGGAACTCCTCACTTGATGACTTCCACTGTGTTGCTCGTGTCCGTCATTTCAGGGGATGTACGGTACACGCCACGCTTGGTTGGTGAAGACTATTTAAGCGATAATTGCTTGCTTGGGTAGGTAGCCGTTGTCTCATAGGAGCTCTTCCACTTTTTGACAGGTCTTGTTTTTAGTCCTGCAGGGTTCCTACAACACACTCCTCATCGAGTTTGCACCCAGGGGAGTTGCTAGTTTAGTCGCCGACGACCCGACCCGCGGCAGGTAGTACTGGGTTACGCAGTAGCATTAGCAGACATAGTCTGACCTGATATTGTTAATCAAATAATAAAGAACAATTAAGAAATGCAAGTTAATTGTTCACCAGTCATTAGAAATAATGATGAATATATAATTGAGTAGAACACAATTGTTCTTTAATTATTTTAATAAAATAATAATTAGCAATTACATTTTACTCAGTTCGTCAGTTTTTCCAATGACTGGTTGCCAATTATCAGGCAGTTTTTTTATAAAAAGTCAGTCAGTTAAGTGTCATACGTGATAAACACGCTTTGGGCGATCATGTCTCAAAAGAGACATAACTGACTGAGCAGAAGATTATCCCGCAGTAGGTTGCAATTACTTTCTGCGGTAGACTGGTTTCCGACCAAGGCTATAGAACCCAATCTGTTCTGCTATTTAATCCTTTTATCCATATTAATTAGTTAAGTAATTAGTGGGGGATCAGTTTATTACTTCATAAGAATAAAAACCAAACCCCCACTTTATGCCCGTTAGAAACTTTATATATATATATATATATATATATATATATATATATATATATAATCGATTTTCTGCACTGATGTAACAACTGCAACTTTGAAACTTCTGAATATCCTTTCTTATGTCTTTGTCTATGAGTATCAAATTTGATTAAAATCGGACCACTCCTTCTATAACCCTATTTTTTCAAATTTTCAAGAAAATCGGTTCAGCCGTTTCGGAGTCTATAGGTAACGAACACACACAGACACACAGACACACACACACAGACACACACACACACACACACACACACACACAGAGACAAAGTTCCATTTATAAATAAGTTTAGATTCCTGTCAATCCATAGACGTTTACGTTGAACATTGTCTTGGGGAACACATTTTTGTCATCTCTTCTGATATATATAAGTAATGGTTAGTTAGGAACAAATGTACTATATTACAATGGATTTCTAAAATTCTCAGGCAAAAAGAAAGAAAGAATTCTATGTAACTACTTGGTGAAATTTCTGAAAAACACATCATTATTTTTTGGTCTCGTGAGAAAAAGATCTGGATATTTACCAGAAACCTTCCCACAGAGTTTGGAGGTGACCCAAGGTCAGTTTTTAACGTGGGAATTCCGAGCGAAAAAGATTTGAATGGAAAATAATTCATTGCTTTCCGAGTGGGGTGTATTCGCTTAAAAACGGTCGTTTACCCTTGAAAAGTATATATATATATATTCCGGTTCACACTCCACCCACGTCTATTGAACAGATGAAAGAGGTTCATCCCTTGTTTCCTATTTAGGATGCGATTTCCGGTTTTCTCTTTTCCAATCATTTTACTCTTACGTAGACCCCTGCGCATCAGTGGCGTTATCGCCTTGCTTGAGGTGATATGATTATATATATATATATATATATATATATATATATATATATATATATATATATATAATAGTACAGAAATTTATTTTGATTTTAAAGACAAGATTTATTTTGACTTTAAAGACAAGATGATTGGGCATACTAAATTTTAAAACAAAACCAAAAGTCAAAAGCTTTCGTCTCATCAGAACTGTAAACGGGGAAAAATTATGAAAAGCAAATTTGTTATGGGTGACATGAATGATCAGGAGGGGAAAATTCTTTTTTTATTTTACTAAAATGTATTACAACAGCAAGCTCAAGCAAATACTCCCTTTGGTTACAAAAAGAGGGTTGCCTAGACTTAATAAGCAGCGTCTACAACACCTTCAGATGAAACGATATGTGTCATCTGGCCAAAACAGAAAACCAGTTCACACTAAAATTGCGCAGCACAACTCGGATTATATATTTAATTTTGATGAAACTTTTATGTTTTCAACAATGAAACGGAGGTTACCCAAATCTTCTCCCTACTCAATGGTGATCACCCTGCTCTTAAATTTACGGTAGATAAGGAGGTCAGTTGTTCTTTGCCTTCTTAGATATTCTGGTTCATAGAACACCTTCCTCTTTTATTATTTCAGTCTATAGGAAGTCTACTTTTACGCGCCTTTACACTCGATGGGATAATTTTTGTCCTAAACAACAGAAGATTCATTTGATTAGAACTTTCACCCATAGAGTTCTGATGATTTGTACAGACGATAACTTGAAAGATGAAATTAATTGAATAACTGGTAACTTTGTAATCAATAGTTATTTGTCAGACATTGTTCAATCGGTTATTCGAAGGAAGATTGTTGAGTTTAATAAAATTAAACTTGCAACGGTTGGAAAATGTCCTGTCTATCTTAGAATTGGGTAGGGTTAATGATATGTTTTCCAAGCGAATGTCATTAGGTCCACGTGAGTGTTATTTTGCAGCCAATGTAGGTGTTTTATTTAATACCAAATCTGTCCTTACATCTATACGAAAAGACGTTCTACCCCACCACCATATTAATTTTGTTATTTATCATATAAAATTTAGTTCTGGAGTGGATTACAAAGGTAGAACGACGCAGCATTTGGATGTTAGGATTAAGCAACATATGCCTGCTAAAATACTCAATAAGAATTTTTCGTCTGGTGGTATCATTTGAAATGCATATGGTTCTTCCATTCCGGATTATTTGATCCGCGTTAGGCTTCTGAATTTACTGTGAACTGGTTTTCTGTTTTGACCCGATCACATTCATTGTTCCATCTGAAGATATTGGAGATGCTGTTTATAAAGTTTAAGCAACCTTCTCTTTGTAAACAAAGGGGGTGTTTGCTTGGGCTTGTTCTTCCGAGTCTCTTGCATCTTCAGTTGGAATAACTTTTGGTAAAATCAAAAAAGTTTGTCCCCTTCCGTTCATTCATGTTACCCGTATTTAATTTGCTTTTCATAATTTTTCTCCGTTAACACTTCTAATGGGAGGGTACGAAACCGATTGACGGTTGTTTTTGTTTTAAAATTTAGCATAGCCGATTATAGTAAAAACGTCTTGTCTTTAAAGCCAAAATAAAATTTTGTACCATTATATATATATATATATATATATATATATATATATATATATATATATATTTCAATGCCAATAATCGTTTTTTAATATGTAATACGCTAAAATTTCTCCTCACTCATTCTATGCGCCTTAGGGAGTACGGACTCCGACTGACATCAAATCGGTCGAGTTTCGATCTCGGCTGGAAGCAAGTGGATGTGTCTAGCCACACTGATGAGCTGTGATACAGTGAAAAAGACTTGCATGTGGATTACTAATATATATAATAAATATTTTGTTTAAACGTACATATATATAAAAAAGTAAAGTTTTTCTTTATATATATAAATATAAAGTTTTTGCTTGTATATGTATATATATATAAGCAAAAACTTGAATTATACACACATACACACGCATATATATATATATATATATTCAAAAAAGAATCTGATGGATTGATAAATATATATAAAGGGAAAATTAGGTAAAAATGACTTCGTGTGGCGTGTTGATTATGTACTTTAGGGCTTCATTGGACTAAAGTGATGTTGACCTTGATTCGACCAGGTTACAAATCTGACAGGAGACACTGAATGTATTTAAATGTAAATCAAATTATATATATATATATATATATATATATGTGTGTGTGTGTGTGTGTGTGTGTGTGTGTGTGTGTGTGTGTTTTTGGGGGGGATATAATCTACCCAGCCAGTAGTATATTAGTTTATTTTTGTTTTTCTTTTTATTATTTTGGTTATTAAATATCCCACATTGTCATGATAGAAGATCTGTGAAGAAAGGAGAAATGTTGTAAGAAGCTGAATGCAAATCTACTGTGGATGATATAGCAATTAAAGCACTTTCTGTATTTTTTTGCTCGTAGAAAATTTCGTTCTTTTTAATTAGAGTAGCATTTTTAAATGAAAATTATGGTCTGAATCCATACAGTGAGAATCTAATGAATGTGCTGTTTTTTAAAGTATCTTTTTGTGTTCATATATTTTTATTTTACTTCCTTGAGGTTATTTCTATTTATTCATTGTAGCAATTAAATCAGATAATAAAGTGAATTCTTCCTTCAGGTTTTTAGCTTATTAGTTTGTTTTGTAATAATTCATTTAAACAATTTATGTTGATGTTGACGCTGATTGGTTGGCGAAGTATTTCAAGATATTTTTTAATCCAAATTGTTATATATATATATATATATATATATATATATATATATATATAATCATTTCACGCCTAGCAGGGCAAGGACTACCACTGGTGCGCAGGAGGTTACAGTGAAAGAAAAAACAGGGTACAGGTGATGCCGAAGGAAGGATAAAAAGTGGATGAAATGTAGGTATGTGGGTGGGGCTTAAGGAGATAGAAATTGGCAATTGTCTTTGCATTTAAACTTTTGAAGATTATAGAAGTATACAGAAGAAAGTTCCAGAGACAAAAGTGCAAGAAAAGAAACTGAAATAGTAAAGGTGGTGGTCATATTTGAGTATTTTGATGGGCAAAGAGTGGGAGCTATATATATATATATATATATATATATATATATATATATATATATAGGGAGTAGCGACTCCGACTGACACCGAATCGGTCGAGTTTCGATCCCGGCCAGAAGCAAGTGGATGTGTCTAGCCACACTGATGAGCTGTGATATAGTGAAACAGGCTTGTATGTGGATGACTAATAAATTATGCTCTCATTACGATTGAGCTCTCTGGAGAAGAAAATTTTAAAAACAATTTCCACTTCTGCTATATGCGTGACTCTTCAGAAATGAATTGAGTTCTTTCGGTGACTGGCATGTGTATACACTGTTTCTATATTACACGTTAAAATTTCCCTTCTCTGATTCCATGTGCCTATGGCTTAGGGAGTAGCGACTCCGACTGACACCAAATCGGTCTAGTTTCGATCCCAGCCAAAAGCAAGTGCATGTGTCTACAACGAAACAGGCTTGTATATATATATATATATATGCATAGTAAGAACTGGTGACAATAAAACATTGCCTGATGTAGAATAATAGAACTAAAATATATATTAATATTAAATATGCGAAACGTATATATATATATATATATATATATATATATATAAGCATGTGGAGTAGATATAGACGGATCCAAACGAGTATCCTATATATATTTTCTCTCTCTCGCACCTAACCCACTTTCTTTATTTTTCAAATTTACGTGTCAGCAGTCTAACTGACTTTCTTAATGTGTCTTTAAGTTTAAGTTGACATCTGCTCTTACGTGTGCTCTTTGATTATATGTTGCGTATATATATGCTTGTGTATGAATGTGTGTGTGTATTCGCCGAACTGAATTAATGATGTATTCTTTCTTAAATTTTTTTCTTTTAAGCGAGCAATCTTTATTGTTTTTCCGTTTTATTTTTTTTTTGGGGGGGGGAGGGTCTTTGTTTGTGAATTTCATTCGTGTAGAATCTTTTGTACAATAAAGACAGAAGCTGATGGTGGTTCGCCTAAAATAGGCCTAAACATCGGATATACCATGAAATAAGGTGTCTGCCTAAATTTTTCATACATATATATATATATATATATATATATATATATATATATATATATGCAGTTTGTTATATATACAATATTATTTATATTTTATTTATGCGCGGTACTTATTTAAAAGCGCCAATATCAGTGACAGAGCTAACATATTCAGTTGGATTGGTGTGAGTTTGTGACCCTGGGTTTCACGATTTTGTGATCGTCAGACAAACTGAATAAATTTTTAAAATTTGGATATAATTGGAGTAGATAGACTAAACTATCACCCGGTTCACACTCCACCTACGTCTATTGAACAGGTGAAGAGGCTCATCCCTTGTTCCCTGTTTAGGATGCGGTTTCCGGTTTTCTCTTTTCCAATCTTTTCACTCCTATGTAGCCCCCTGCGCATCAGTGGCGTTAATGCCTTGCTTGGGGTGATATGATTAAAAAAAAGGTCGGGTTGTGTATTGTGATGTTTTTGTGGAAGTGGGAGGAAAATTTGGAGAAAACTTTGTCTATGTAACGCTAGGGAAGATGGGAAAGATAGAAAAAACATGAAATGGAGCCATAACAACACGCCACGACCTGCCTTCGGTCTTCCCGCAGACTTGGTTGGTAGTGCAGAAATCGAAATATGATGAAAAAAAAACATAATAATAATAATAAAATTAATAATTCTTATAATATATTTCAATCCGTCTCGAAAATCCCACCGAGTATAGACGCGGATGGGGAAAAAGTGGAAATAAAAAAGAAACAAACTAAGTACTTGAACATACGTCAAAATACTCGTTGAAAAGAAAAAAAAAACCGAGACGAGAACCCTAACACTAAAGCGCTCAATACAATAGTAGAGCAAACAACTTTTCCTCTTTATCATCACTCACCTCTTATGTAGCCCCCTCCCCCCACCGCGCACCATAGGTCGTAATTCCATGCTTGAGGTGAAATGATTATATATATAAGTAAGAATAAATCTAACTAACCAGAGTTTCACCGAACGGATCGTTAGGGCAAGTCAGATGAGAAAAACTTCCTGGCACTACACAGTGAAGAGACATTCATAGCAACAGATTTACTTATGAATTCAATGTAGTCTTTGCACTTGATGTCAGCTGAGAGATTTAGGCCGAAGAGGCACAATGTTTTGCTTTCAAGGAGACTAGCCTGATCCATGCTGATGGAATCGGGTAGTAGCGATTGTTTATGGTGGTTAAAAACAGCTTTGTTTCAGAAACATTAAAATTTCCGAGCCATTTCTTACCACTGTCCACAAGCAGCGACGTTTGCATTCTCAGCCTCGGCAGATTGTTTATCGAGGCGAGAATAATTGGTGTCGTCAGCGTAGATGCCGACTTGGAACAGTATTACATCAGGGAGATCGTTGATAAAGATCAAGAAAAGCATTGGACCTAGAATAGAGCCTTGAGAGACACCCGCGTTCGTATGATATTAACTGAAAGCATTCTCATTCAATAAAACTTCATTATGCGATTTGAAAGAAATGAATGGATTGGATCAAACAAGCGTCCACTTACACTGTGACGGCGGAGTCCGGCCGCTTGTCGTTGATGGCTTCGACACAGTAGCTGGTCTTCAAATCGACTATTAGAATGGTGTTCTTCCTCGCCCACGTTGTGAATTTTTGATCTCAAGGGAGACACGTTAAAATCTTACTAGCTGTCTATTTACCTAGTTGAACCAAACCGGACGCGCGAACAGATTTGGGGTAATGAAAATAATAAATTGAATGACGCATGAATAAGTTGCAGAAAAAGTCTTTATATACAAACAAAAAGAAACAAAAAGAAATAGAATGTAACAATCGCCTTTCACTTATCTCTACAACGGAGCGGAATTTTCGTCTAAGAGTAGTGTTTGTCTTCTTAACATTAATTCGAGCTTCTGTTTGGTAATGTCTGTTCCCTCCAATTAGAGGTTTCATATTTGTGATAATTCAAAATGTCTTATTAGGGCTTTTTACGGAAACTGTCGAAAGTTGGTCTTTGTGAGTGGTGGGTAACGGCGGCGGTAATTCTTCTTCTCTGTCTTAGCTCAGCACAAAAACTGGTCTCTGGCCCCTCTGGGCACTGTTTTATGCTTGGTGAAAGCATGACGGACGCGGGGTGTCCATGCAAATCATATCTTTAGCTAATGAGAGTACTTCCGCCTACGCATTTCGAGGCGAAGAAGTTACTTCCTTCCCTTGGTTTAACCAATGAAGCAGCAATAATTCTAGTGATATCACTGCTTTCCCTCTTCTTCCTTTGATACAACTGATTACATCATTTATTTTTCAGGTTTTAAATCTGTTCACAAGAAAATTGAAAATTTCAGGATTCAAACTTTTGGCGTCATCAAAGATTTGTAACAATCTCTTTTCAATAATCCAAAACAATGTTTTCGCTACGGCTTACTTTCCACTTTTACCTGATGTAAAGTTCAGTGTCTTCAATGGTAATTTTGTTAGTCACGTTGTTTCCGCTTTGTCAAATAATGGCTGGCCGATGAGATGACCTCGTCAGCGCATGTGTTGATATTGAAGTAGAGCTGGGATGATTGCAGTTCGATTATATCAATCGAACAGTAATCTCATTTTCTTACTTTTGTTTATCATTGTCTATTTGTCATGATCTAAGAGAGATAACCCGTATCTGTCCATAGATGTGTAAATGTAAATATTCCCGAATCGACATGTAATCATCTTGATGGTTATCGTCGAGGCAGGTATATGACAATACTCTGTGATGGACGTTAACATATCAGCAGTGGACCTAGTGAACTGGAAACCATACGGTTGATCGAAAAAGAGGTTGCGCGAACCACTTTACCAAAAATCAGTAGGACGTTAATAGAACGATAAATTGAAGACTTTGAGGGTTCTCCAGAATTCTTAAATGCAGGAACCAGAGAGGACGACTTCCAGCAGGTAAGAAAGCAAGAAGCCGGGAGTCACTTGTAAAATTTAGAGAGGACAAAAGAGATTTGAAGGGCACATTTCTTCAGCACAATTATTTGGATTCCGTCACCTTCATTTCCCTTTTGGGGGTCAAGAAATTGAAATTGTTAGAGACCAGCAGGGTGGGTATGTGAACGTCACTCAGTTTAGCTTTAGTTCTACGTGGGAAGTCAGGTGCGGATACCCCAAACATATCAAATGTTGAGTTGATGGAGATCCTGCAACAAAGCACTCGGCTTTGAAGATGTGAGGACCTCAGATTTATTGATTAATGCGGGTATTGATGGCTTGCTGTTATTTAACACATTTTTACAGATCTGCCAGTAATCTTCGGAGCCGAACTGACGGGATGCTGTACGCTGCTTCATTCTGTTAGCAAACAACAGTTTAGTATCCTTTAGGATCCTCTTGCACTTATTACGGGCAGAGGCGAAAATGCGTTTATTATGGTCAGACGCTTTGCTCCGATAAATCCAGAAGTGATTCCTGTGAGCAATGGTGGTCGAGCAAGCAGAGGAGAACCAGAAAGGAAAGAATAGGGTTTAATCGTAACTTGCTGACAGGGATGAAAGCATTGATGGCAACTTTAATCCAAGAGGAGACCTCGGATAGAGTTGCCCTAGCCTTCAGGCTGGGTACACCTAAGACAAATTATGACCGGTTTTGAACCAGTCCACCCGCGGTGGATAGGTAATGTTTGACTAGTACCTGGGTGTACGCGCTCAGGTTCCCCACGTTAAAAAAGACCTTGTGTCACATCTCTCAAGTGGGGGAGAAGGGTAAATATGGGAGTTGTCCAAGACTTCGGGCTGGATAAACCTAAGACAAGTTAAGACCAGTTATGACCGGTTTTGAACCTGACCACCGCGGTGGATAGGTAATGTTTGACCAGTACCTGGGTGTACGCGCTCAGGTTCCCCACGTTAAAAAAGACCTTGTGTCACATCTCTCAAGTGGGGGAGAAGGGTAAATATAGGAGACCTCGGATGCACAGTCTTCAACGGGAAAATTAATTTTTGTTTTTCCAAGTGATGTCACACAGGAAATTGCGGAACGACTCTTAGTCTGTTTTTTTTGGTAAGATATTCTGCTAGTCGGAGTTTCCTGGGGTTAGTCGATATTAACGGAAACCACGGTATAATCAGAGTTGCCAAAAGGGGAAATCCGCATGACAAGCCAAGACTCAGGGATAGAAATGAAAGAGAAATCCAGCAGTGAGTCAGTTCCATTAGCGCTATTAGGGAAACGTGAGGGAAAATCCACCACTTGCGTAAGCGTTTGAGTGATTGGAACGTTCATGGTATGAAAACCAGCACGATCTGTGGTAGGGTTTTCCAGCCACTTGGTGTGATGGGCATTAAAGTCTCCAAACACAGATATATAAGCGAACGGATGAGAGGAAACGGCTTATTTATATTGTTCAATTACGGAACAATCAGGAGATGATGGGGAGCGATAGACAATGAAAAGATAGATAACCGAACTTAGTAGAGAGAGAGAGACGGAGACACATGTAGGAATGATCTGGAGATTCAAGAGAAACCCCCCTAGCTAAAGGGAGACGGACGTTGGAGTCCTTCCTAAAGAGCGGAAGGTAACCAGGGATATAGAAATAAGAAATAATAGAAGCATCGAAAGTGCGTTGTGGTGCATTAGATATCGGCTCGGAACGAGAAATCGGGGAGCCGAGTTCGAATTCCAGTTGAATTCATTGCATTCACTTACGCACAAATATCCTTGAGAAAGGTATTAATCCGTCTCTTCCCTCCAGTTATGGGTCAAATAACAGAACAGATTGAGTTCTATAGCCTTGGCTGGCAATCAGTCTACCGTAGCAAGCAATGGCAACCTAGTGCGGGATAATCTTCTGCCCAGTCAGTCATGTCTCTTTCGAGTCATGATCGCTTAAGCGTGTTTCACGCATGGCACTTAACTGACTGAATAGAAGCATCGAGTTTAGTTTCAGTGCTAAGATATCAGGTGAGTTTACTTGGAGGAACGATTCAACGCTGCAAAAGTTGTTACGAATACCACGGATGTTCGAGAAAAAGATATTAACAGGTTTTTGTTAATTTTGGTTTAGCAGGTTTAGTTTTAATTTTTACTTTGTGTGATGTCATAGTTCGAGATTTTTTGGTAAGGAGAGTTAGTAGTATCAGTCGGTCGTCAAATGCAACATGTGTAAGAAGAAAACGTGTCAGGCCATGTCGCGCATGGATAGGTGTCCCTGGAAGCGCTTTCGGTGCGCAACCCGGAGACCACAGCCCGTGCCAGTTCGCTTCCAACGCAGTCGCAGATTATCATGAAAACATGATTAAAGCTTCTGCTGGGCATAAAGTAGGGGATCAGTTTTCTACTGTTATGAAGTAATAAAGTGATCCCCCACTAATTACTACTTAATAATATAATGCATCTTTCCCTCCACTCCAGCTATGAGTCAAATAAAAGGATAGATTAGGTTCTATAGCCTTGGTGGGCAACCAGTTTTCCGCAGAAAGTAATGGCAACCTACTGCGGGATGATCTTCTGCCCAGTCAGTCATCTCTTTTTCGAGACATGATCGCCCAAAGCGTGTATCACGTATGGCACTTAACTGACTGACTGAATGTAATAGTTGGAAACATAAAGTTTCTAACGAGCATAAAGTGGGGGGTCGGTTTTATGTTGTTATGAAGTAATAAATTGATCCCCCACTAATTACTACTTAATAATATAATGCATCTTTCCCTCCACTCCAGCTATGAGTCAAATAAAAGGGTAGATTAGGTTCTATAGCCTTGGTGGACAACCAGTCTTCCGCAGAAAGTAATGGCAACCTACTGCGGGATGATCTTCTGCCCAGTCAGTCATCTCTTTTTCGAGACATGATCGCCCAAAGCGTGTATCATGTATGGCACTTAACTGACTGAGTGAATATAACAGTTGGAAACATAAAGTTTATAACGAGCATAAAGTGGGGATTTGGTTTTTATTGTTATGAAGTAATAAACTGATCCCCCACTAATTACTTACCTGACTAATATAGATAAAGGGATTAAATACCAGAACAGATTGGGTTTTATGTCTTTTGTAGGAGACCAGTCTACCGCAGAAAGTAATGGCAACCTACTGCGGGATAATCTTCTGCCCAGTCAGTCATGTCTCTTTCAAGACATGATCGCCCAAGGTTGTATCAATTATGGCACTTAACTGACTGATTGAATATAATAGCTGAAAACATGATTAAAACTTCTGCTGGGCGTAAAGTGGGGGATCGGTTTTATATTGTAATGAAATAATAAACTGATCCCCCACTAATTGCTACTTAATAATATAATGCATCTTTCCCTCCACTCCAGCTATGAGTCAAATAAAAGGATAGATTAGGTTCTATAGCCTTGGTGGGCAACCAGTTTTCCGCAGAAAGTAATGGCAACCTACTGCGGGATGATCTTCTGCCCAGTCAGTCATCTCTTTTTCGAGACATGATCGCCCAAAGCATGTATCACGTATGGCACTTAACTGACTGAGTTAATATAATAGTTGGAAACATACAGTTTCTAACGAGCATAAAGTGGGGGGTCGGTTTTATGTTGTTATGAAGTAAGAAACTGATCCCCCACTAAGTACTTAACTGACTAATATGGATAAAGGTATTAAATACCAGAACAGATTGGGTTTTATGGCTTTTGTCAGAGACCAGTCTACCGCAGAAAGTAATGGTAATCTACTGCGGGATAATCTTCTGCCGAATAAGTTATGTTTCGTTTGAGACATGATCGCCCAAGCGTGTATCACGTATGGCACTAAACTGGCTGACTGAATATAATAGTTGGAATAATGATTAAGGCTTAGATTGGTCATAAAATGGGGGATCAGTTTATTACTTCATAACAATAGGAAACCTATCCCCCACTAATTACTACATAATAATATAATAGATTTCTTTTCGCTTTACCTATGAGTCAAATAACAGGACAGTTTGGGTTATATAGTCTTGTTCGGCAACCAGTCTACCGCAGAAAGTAATGGCAAACTACTGCGGGATAATCTTGAAGTCTCTTCTTACCAACAAAAAACATAAAATGAATAAACTTACGTACAAAAAAAAAACTTAACCAGTCAAAGTTAAATCACGTAAATCTCTTAACATTTCCTTCTCTAACATCCGAGGTATTCGTATCAACTTCTGTAATGTTTCCTCCACGAAAAGTCCCCTGACATCCTAGCGCTCTGTGAGACTAATCTCAACCAGTTAATTCCCTCCTCAATTCTCGGTGTCTGCCTATCTTCCTCTCTTAAGGAAGGACTCAACTGTCGATATGCATCGGCTGGGGGTTTACGTTAGTCAACACCTCCCTCTAGCTAGGATGACATCTCTCTAATATTCTGACCACTTATATATATATGTTTCGGTACCTTTCCTTCTTCTCTCCCGACTGCTAGACAGAAAAGCGTTCAGTCTCCCAGTTGATGACTGCGCCTCTCAGATTTCTTCCTGGGTGAAAGCTGGCATTAATACCTTCATAAGGATCAGGAAGTTTCGTCGTAAACCGCATTCCTCCCCCTGGTTCCGGCTATTCTGCAGCCATGCATCTGATGACAATAGGCGCCTATTTGCCTCTGCACGTAATGAGTGTAAGACGATCCTGAATGACGATAAGCGGTTGTTCTCTGAGAGAAGGAGGCAGGGCATAGCGGCTGTGCAAACGTTTACTAAATCCCGCATTCTTCCCTTAATCAACGAATTCGAGGTCCTCACGGCATCAGTATACAAGGCGGAGTGTTTTGCTTCGCAGATTCTCCTAAAACTCTACATTTGACTCGTCTGGAGTACCCACACTCGACTTCTCTCTTAGAACTGAGGCTCAGCTGAAAGATGTTTACATTACCCCGTCTCTGGTATTTAAGGTAATATCAAAACTTGACCCGCATAAGGCGAGCTAAGTTGATGTAATCCCGGTCATTGTTCTTAAGAAATGTGCCCCTGAACTCACATCTGTCCTCACTAAACTCTATAATTATTGCCTTTCTGCTTTCTGTTTTTCTGCATACTGGATGTCCACTTCTGTGGTTCCTGTATTTAAAAACTCACGGGAACCCTGTGACCCATCCAACTATCGGCCTATCAGCCTTCTACCAATTTTCGAAAAAGGGTTCGAGGCTATTACAGTCAGGTGCCATACGTGATACACGCTTTGGGCGATCATGTCTCGAAAGAGACATAGCAATGCTGAAATAGTTCAACATTTTATTGTCCATAAACTATTCTTAGATAGGCAGTACGGCTTCCGCTTCGTCAGGTCTACGGGCGATATGCTAACGACCATCACGGAGTCCGGCGAGGCTAGCGCTGTTGCCCTAAATATCTCCAAGGCTTTTGATGTGTTTGGCACGCTGGCCTTCTACGCAAGCTACAGGGCTATGGTATCACCGGACGCGTGCTTGATCTGATTCAATCTTTCCTTTCTAACCGCATCATGAAGGTCGCTTTGAATGAACATGCCTCCGCATCCTACTGCACGAACGCTGGTGCCCCCCCAGGGCTCTGTCGTAGGCCCGAAGCTCTTCCTGATCTTCATAAATAATCTCCCAGATGTGATGAAGTCTTAAGTAGGCATCTACGCAGATGACACCACAATTTACTCCCGCTTCATTAAAAACTCCGGCGAGGCGAACAAACATAACCTTGCTGCTTTTCTTGGGAAGGATCTCCACTCAGTAGTGGACTAGGATAAAAAGTGGATTGTAAATTCCAATGCTTTTAAAACGAAACTGATACCTGTCAACCATCACAGGCAACCTCTCCTGAACCCCATAAGCATGGACCAAGCGAGTCTCCCTGAACGCAATATACTGCGCCTCCTCGGCCTTACCCTATCTTCTGATCTCAAGTGGAACCATTACATTGAGTCAATAGCTAAATCCACTGCTAGAAAGGTTGGGTCACTGTGTCGGGCCAGAAAGTTTTTTCCGCCTGAATCCATCTTGCACATATACAAATCAACCATCCGCTGTCATATCTGGTCAGGCGCTTCTACGTTTCATGTTAGTGTTCTTGACGGGCTCAAAAGGAGAATCTAATGTGATAGGTCCCTACTTTGCAGTTCGACTGCAGCCACTTTCTCAACGGCGGGATGTGGCCTCGCTCTGTCAATTCTACAAATATTTTTATGGCTTCTGCTCCAACGAACGTAAGTCACTGATGCTGCCGCCACTAGAGTTTACTCGTGCAACGAGACTGGCAACAAGGTCCCACCCATTTAGAGTTAAATCAACCAAATGCAGCCGACAATTCTACTTCTTCAGCTTCTTTTCTCGCACTTCCCGCCTGTGTAATTCCCTTCCATATACTTTCTTTCCTGACGGCTACAACCTCCGGGAATTTAAATGTAATGTCAATACCCATCTCCTATCCACTTGACTCTAGTTCTTTCTACATCACCCCGTATATCTTGTTCTTTTCCTTTCTCTCTACCTTCGCAACTGTCTTCACACTGGTGCTCCTATCCTTCTATTGCCCTTTCTCTGACACCCACTGTAATTAGTTCGTCTTTCTCTTCACTCTTCTCCTGACTAAACTTATATTCTTATGTAGTCTCCAGGAATTTAAATGTAATGTCAATACCCATCTCCTATCCACTTGACTCTAGTTCTTTCTACATCACCCCGTATATCTTGATCTTTTCCTTTCTCTCTACCTTCGCAACTGTCTTCACACCTGTGTTTCCATCCTTCTCTTGCTCCTTTCTCTGACATCCCTTGTAACTGGTCCGTCTTTTTATTCACTCTCTTCTGGTTTAAACTTTTACTCTTATGTAAGCCCTTGCGCATCAGTGGAGGTACCGCCATGCTTGGGGTGAAACGATTAAAAAAAAAACACAGATGAAGTGAAAGCAATAATAGAGCAACTTAAGCAAGGCGAACCTTCAGAAGAGTTGCAGAAAATTTCAAAGTCGTCGGGATTTGAATCCAATGGCGATTTTATGAATATATTTACTCTTTAGTATTTCAAGATATTTTTATGTAATTTTGGTAAATAGATGTTAACATGAAATGCGCTATTTCAGCACCGTACGATTAGTAGCTTCTACATGAACCAGTGGTCAAAATACTTCAGATTTAATTCCACTAGGTAACACAGGTTCAAATCCTACCGATGGGTGTAAATTTTTCTTACAAGATTTCTCGAATATTTTGGCCGGCTAATGTGAATAAATACACATTGAATTCTTGGAATACAGCGATCATATCTGGTAGAGCTGCCCTGCCATTCATCTCAGTGTTTCTCGACTCCAAAGGAGAATCTGTAACGTGATCGGTCCCGATCTAACAGCTCGACTCCAGCCACTTACCGACTGTATATGGCTTTCCTCTATTTTGTGAATATTTTCAAGGTTTCTGCTCCGACAAGCTCAGCTCACTGAAGCCCCCTCAACAAAAATTTACTCGAGCAACCAGACTGGCAACCAACTAAATGCAGCCCTCACATCTACTCCACCAGCTTCTTTTCTCGCACTTTCCGATTGTGGAACTGCCTTCTGTATACTTGCTTCCCTGACAGTTACTACCTCCAAGAATCTAAATGCAACGTCAATTCCAATCTATTTCCCAGCTGACACGCCTTCTCTTGTCCTTCCCCTATCAACACCTGTATCTAGTTATTTTCCTTTCTCACTCTACCCTCACATCGGTATTCCCATCCTTCTCTTGCTCTTTCTCCGACACTCCCAGTAACAGTTTCGTCTTTCCCTTTGCTCTCCCCATGCTTAAATTTTTAATCTTCTCTTATGTAGCCCCCCTGCGCACCAGTGGCGGCACCGCTTTGCTTGGGGTGAAGTGATTGAAAATATATATATGTATAGTTTTAATAATAACAAAATAGATCATCTACTTAAATATGCATAACAATTAAAAATAACTTTTAACTAAATAAAATAATAATATATCGAATATATATATATATATATATATATATAGATATATATATATGTGTGTGTGTGTGTGTGTGTGTGTGTGTGTGCTTGTCCGTACGTGTTTGTGTCTCATGGATATAAATGTACATATATAGACGAATGTAGCAGATATATGCTTAATATGTAGACACACACAAATATATATGATTATTCTAGTTCAACTCGTGCATCTATACTGATACACATATACACACATCATTTATACAGTAATCTATCTATCTATCTATCTATCTATCTATCTATCTATCTATCTCATTATTTTCATATCTATCTATCTATCTATCTATCTATCTATCTATCTATCTATCTATCTATCTCAGCCTGTTCATATCTATCTATCTATCTATCTATCTATCTATCTATCTATCTATCTATCACAGTTTGTTCCTATCTATCTATCTATCTATCTATCTATCTATCTATCAGACTGTTCATATCTATCTAAATATACAAATACACACTCTTATATATTTATATATATTTAAGAAGTAATTTCTACAGTAATCGGCACACATTTCAGTCTGTTCATTATCTATCTATCTATCTATCTATCTATCTATCTATCTATCTCATTATTTTCATATCTATCTATCTATCTATCTATCTATCTATCTATCTATCTCTATCCTATCTATCTCCCTATCTATCTATCTATCTATCTATCTATCTATCTATCTATCTATCTATCTATCTATCTATCCTGTTCTATATCTATCTATCTATCTATCTATCTATCTATCTATCTCAGCCTGTTCATATCTATCTATCTATCTATCTATCTATCTATCTATCTATTTATCTATCTATCAGACTGTTCATATCTATCTAAATATACAAATACACACTCTTATATATTTATATATATTTAAGAAGTAATTTCTACAGTAATCGGCACATATTTCAGTCTATTCATATCTATCTATCTATCTATCTATCTATCTATCTATCTATCTATCTATCTATCTATTGCTTTTAAATACTTTCTCGACAATACATGACCCAATCTGGTTATTGTATATTTTTGCAGTTTTCTCTCCTGTTTACTGCCAACGACTTGCTTGGCTCAATTTGTTTGCACACTTGAAAATCTGATTAAAATTCGAAGTTTTGGAATCATATTCTTTGAGTGGGTCATCGAAGTAAACGTAAGTTTTATGAATACAATCTGCCTCAATTAAGGGAAGTAAATGCCTACATCAAGTGGCGATCTCATGACTGGTCTGGCCATAATCCTAGGGTAAATGCAAATACGAAATAATCTATTGGGTAAGTCAAAACAAAACATAAAAACAAAAGAGACGATCTTAATAAAAAAAAAATGTTCTCTGTTTTTGGAAGGGAAAGATACGCTCTGTTAAATGTTGTTTGTTCGTGAGTGGTGTGGTGATTAGGTTGCGTCCCGAATGAAAGAATGACGGATGTTATGAAATAAACTGCGAAAACGGAAGAATATGGAGACCGTGTTTGGAGGATGGAGAGAAGTGAAGGGAAAATGTAACGAGGAAGCGCTAATCGGCTGCATGATAGTCGAAAGATTAAGAAGACAAATGTTTATAAACATTTGGAAGTTAAAAGAGAATAACTGACGACCAAATGAAAGGATGGTGGCAACGTACACGAAAACGGATTGGGGAAAAGACGTTAAAAACGAATAGAGAGGATTATGTTCCTCAGAAGAAGACAAGAATATAATGAAATTGAAGTGTATGAATGAACTTAAGTAAAGGTGATGGTAATAAAAGCACTGGCGTTTTGCATGAAAAATGGTGAGAGAAGGAAAGTATTATGTGAAGGAATGAAGTACTTTAGTAATGAGAGTCGGTAAAAGTAAGAGGAAGAATGAGAATTTGAAATAGCGACGTAAGTGGGGAGAATGATGAAGAGAAAAGAATAAGTGAGAAGCATAAAGAGTAGAGGAAAGAAAAAAGGAAAAAAATTAGCTAGAAGAAAAAAAGAAGAAAACGGTGATGAAAAAATAGAAGGAAGAAAATAGAGAGAAGAAAATAAAGAAGGAAAAAAGAGAACAATACGAAAAGAAAGAAAAAGAAGGAAGAAAGAAAAGTGAAAAAATGACAAAGTACCCAAAATAAATGAAAAATATTGTCTGAAAAGATGGGGAAATGATAAAGAATGAGAATTTGAAAAAGCGGGGTAGGTAGGGGAGAATGATGAAGAGAAAAGAATAAGTGGAAAGCATAAAGATTAGAGGAAAGAAAAAAGGAAAAAATTACCTAGAAGAAAAAAGAAGAAATCTATGATGAAAAAATAGAAGGAAGGAAATAGAGAGAAGAGAATAAAGAAGAAAAAGAATACAATATGAAAAGAAAGAAAAAGAAAGAAAAAAGATGAGAGAAAAATGACAAAGTACCCAAAATAAATAAATATATATATATATATATATATATATATATATATATATATATAATCATTTCACCCCAAGCAAGGCATTCCACTGCCACTGTTGCGCAGGGGGTTACATAGGGGAAAGTGATGAGAAACAGTGGTTAGTTATAGAAAATGTCGGGAGGAGGGTGATAGACGGATGAGGATACCGAGGATTGGGGTAGGGTAGATTGGAAGTGAGTTTGAGAGAATGGAGTTAGTGAGATAAGAGGTGTCTATTGACCTTACATTTAAATTCCTGGAGATTGTAGCTGTCGAGGAAGCAATATATGGAAGGGAATTCGACAGGCAGGAAGTGCGAAAGAAGAAGCTATTAGAGTCGAAACTGCGGTTACATTTTATCTGTTTCACTGTAAAAGGGTGGGACCTAGTTGCTAATCTAGTATCTCGTGCAAATTCGTAACTAGAGGGCACCAGTGATCTAAGTTCATCGGAGCAGAAACCGAGAAAATATATATAGAAGAGGCACAGGGAATCTGCATCATATTTTGATATGAACGGATAAGAAAAAGAAAGAAAAGAAAGACGAAGAAATATTTTAGATTTAGAAAAAATAGGAGGGAGATCTAAACTTATTTATACATGGAACTTCGTTTGTGTGTGTGTGTGTGTGTGTGTGTGTGTGTGTGTGTGTGTGTGTGTGTGTGTTAACTATAGACTCCGAAACAGCTGAACCGATTTTCTTGAAAATTTACACAGTTGTAATATAAGCGTCTGAGAGTGTTCTTAGCTAGGTTTTGTGTCGAGGTACCGCCTATCAGTATCGAAAATCGATAATCGAAAAAATCGGGTTATAGAAGGAGAGGTCCGATTTTAATCAAATTTGATACACTCATAGAAAAAGACATAAGAAACGACATTCAGAAGTTTCAAGGCTGCAATTCTTACAATTGTGCAGAAAATCGATAATATATATATATAAAAAAGGCAAGATGTTTGTGTGACTCTAAGTAGGTATAATTGTAGTTCTTAGTCTCAGCCATGATACCATTTACTCAGAGGACTTATTTAGCCTTCAGAATTTAGTTTACGATGAAAAAACTTATTTGATATCGATACCAGGAAATCAAAATTTGACTTACATTCATTCATTTTTCTTTCAGTCTACGGTTTCGCTTTAACTGGAAACAACTATTGCTTTTTAGTCTTTCGTGCCAAAGTCCAAAGAGTCTGAGTTCCAGGACTATGGATTAGTTTTAAAGCTTTCATTACGCCCGGGCAACGCCGGGCTATACTGCTAGTAGTTAATATAAACAGAGCTGTCTCCTTTTGAAAAATTTGCTTTCTCAATTTATACTGAATTAATTCATTAATCATTCATGGATTCCAACATAACTCTAACTTTATAACTACTACCTCTCTGCTTCTTGCTTTCCTGCCTGCTGGATGTGCCCCCCTGTTGTTCATATGTATAAAAATACTGGGAACCCTTTGACCCCGCTAAGTATCGCCCTATCTGCCTACAACTAATTTTTGGCAAATTCTTCGAAGCCATGATCAATGCCGAGGTGGTTCAACATCTCACAGCCCACAGTCTCTTCACAGACAAACAGTAGTGTTTCCGTTTCACCAGGTCTACTGCCGATATGCTGACAACCATCACTGAGCTCGGACTGTTGCCTTGGATATCTCCAAAGCGTTTGACAGAGTCTGGCATGCTGTCCTTCTACGTAAGCTGCGAGGCTATGGTGTAAGTGTACAGTTGTTTGACCTAATCCAGTCATTCCTTTCAAATCGCACAATGAAGGTACTATTGAACGGACATGCCTCTCAATACTATCTTACGAACGCGGGTGTCACTCAAGGCTCTATTCTAGGTTCCTACGCTCTTTATGATCTTCATTAACAATCTCCCCAATGTAATAAAAACACCAATTAGGCATATACACTAACGACACTACGGTTTACTCTCATCTCAATCAAAAATCTACCACGGCTGACAAAGCAAACCTTACTGCCGAGCATGAAAAGAACCTCTAATCCGTGGCGGACTGGGGTAATAAATGGCTCGTGAATTTTAATTCCTCCAAAGCAAAGCTGATATCTGTCAATCATTACAAGCAATCGCTCCTACCCACCATTAGCATGGATTAGGCTAGTCTCTCCGAGAGCAAAACACTGCATCTCCTCGTGTTAACTCTCACAACAGACCTCAAGTGGAACGAATATATCGAATACATAGCTAAAGTCGGTTCTCTGTGTAGGGCCAAGAATTTTTTCTCGTCTGAAACTATCCTGGTCATATATAAATCTATCATCCGCCCTTGTATTGAATACTGCTTCCATATCATGCCGGGTATACATGCTACCCAAATAGAATCTGTAATGTGATCTATCCCGACTTGGCAGCTCGGATACAGTCAATTTCTCACCAGCGCAATGTGGCTTCTCTGCGTCTCTTCTACAAGTACTTTCACGGCCTCTGCTCTGATGTACTTAGCTCTCTAGTCTCCCTATACATGAATTTGCTCGAGCCACAAGATGTATCAGCTTCTTTTTTCGCACTTACCGCCTGTAAAATTCTCTTCGTTTACTTGCTTCCCCGACAGCTACAATCTCCAGAAGTTTAAATGTAAAGTCAATAGTCATCTCCTATCTCGCTTTCACCCTCTCTCTCTCTCTCTCTCTCATGTTCCTTTCTCCGTCCAGTCTACTCTCAGATTCATAACCTTTCTCTTACCTACTTCCTGACACCCCCTGTAACCTGTCACTTTTTCTCATAACTTTCCTCCGATGTACCCCCCTGCGCACCAGTGGCAATAGACTGCCTTGCTTGGGGCGATATGATTATAACAAAAAAAATAGAATTATAATTCGGTATTGCTTAAACAAATATGTCGCTAGAATTTGCCACTTTTGATACGTTATTATGTACACTGTCAGTTATATCTTTTTTGAGACATGATCGCCCAAAGTGTGTGTCAGGTATGACATTTAACTAACTCTGGCAAGCACAAAGTTAAGCAGAAATTTGATTATTTTAATAGTAATAGGATTTTTCCTCGTGTCGGACAAAGGTAAGTAAAACAAATGTCTGTTTTTCATTTTTATTATTCATTTCACCCCAAGCAAAGGCATTAATGTCGCAAAAATGGGTTACGGTGGGTGGTAGAGAAGAAGAAGAGTTTTTTTTAGGAGAAAGGACCATGAAAGAACAGGATTCGGAAAGACAGAAAATTCTGATTGACTTTGCAGTTAAAATTTTGACGGTAATTAAATGACTTTATATTTCCTCTTTCTGAGATCTTGAACCTTCTTTTTTTTTTAATCATATCACCCCAAGCAAGGCTATAACGCCACTGATGCGCAGGGGGCTACGTATGAGTAAAAAGATTGGAAAAGAGAAAGCCGGAAACCACATCCTAACCAGGAAACAAGGGATGAGCCTCTTCAACTGTTCAATAGATGTGGGTGGAGTGTGAACCAGGCGATAGTTTAGTCTACCTACTCCAATTGAAAAAAAAGAAAAAAAGAAAAGAGTGAAAAGATTGGAAAAGAGAAAACCGGAAACCGCATCCTAAACAGGAAACAAGGGATGAGCCTCTTCACCTGTTCAAGAGACATGGGTGGTGTGTGAACCGGGCAATAGTTTAGTCTAAACATTATGTCAAGAAAGTAACATCTTTATTTTCATGCTTTATAGTGATTTTAAAGGAGTCACCCTTCCAACCAAAACCAATACGAAAAAGGACATCAGTTAAAAAAAAATAATTATAAAATGAAAGGAAGAAATACACGGTGTCCATAAATTCGTGGGTACTTTAAACAATTTATAACTATATTTGTATTTGTGATAGAAATAATCTGTAAAAATGTTATAAAGTTTAATGCTTCATAAAGATGTATCTTCTTGAGTTTTTGCTCTGCGTGTTAGACAATTTCTAAATCAGGCATTTCATGACATATGGATCGGAAGAGGTGGACCATTTTACTGGCTTCCACGTTCTCTAGATTTGACTCCATTAGATTTTTGTTATGGGCACATGTGAAAACAATTGTGTATGCGACCAAACTTAGTTTAATATAAGATTTGAAAGCTAAAATAACTAATGTGATTTCAGGCATTACTGTAAAATTCCGTCAACTTCAAAATCGTATTTTGTATTGCTAATGACGGAGGACGTGTAGAAACTTGTTAAAATTTCAATAAAACCTTAAATAATATTCAGTTACTTCTTTCTAATCCTTTTTACAAATTATTTCTATCGCAAAAGCAAATACAGTTATAATTTTTTAAAGTGCACACGAACTTTATGGACATCCTGTGTATGTCTAATGTTGTAGGACAGAAGTCCGGCTGTTAATCAGGGTAATCAGGAAGGTTTACCCGAAAGATATCGCAGGCATATGGCGCTGGGTTAGCGTCAAGATAGTGTCGATAAGCATTTCGGTTTATCTCATAGAAAAGGTTAAGTAAGAGCGAAGATTTTAGGGTAGAAGATGCGACAGGAAAAGCGTAAGACTTAAAATTGCTGAAATTAATAAATATTAGATTATTAACCCTACTAGTCTTTCCATCCCCACCTGTACACGAAAGCAACGAAACATTATATATATATATATATATATATATATATATATATATATATATAACCTGTACCACTAAACCCCAAGAGCGAATCCACGCAAGGCTGATAAAGCCGAGGTGCATCAGGGCGTGTTTTATAAGTCTAAACGTCGTGTTGTGCTCTGGTACTGACGCTAATAGGTTGATAGTGTAAAAAAAAAACTGATAGGGTGCGATAAGTAAAATACGGCAGAAGTGCACACACTTGCTTTTACGGCACCCAGCCGGTGCCAACACTCTCCACCCGCATGACTTGTCAATCTGAACGGTGACGTGTTACTTACGTCACTGCAGGTATTCTTCTAATCACAAGTCGATGGCGTCGCAAAGGTGCCTTGAAGAAATCTGTGTCTACATTATGTACGCGCGAGGAGAAAGGTAAAGTGAAAACGGAGTTGATTTGGGACGCAAGTCTCTTGTCATTTAATATCATCAGAGAGTTTATGATGTAGACTCAGTTTGCTAAAACTTTCTTGATAGAAATGAAGGATTGATTAATTTATTGATTAATTTGTTCATTTAACGGCATATCAACATCTCATGGGTTATTTAATGCCAAAATTCAATTTTCTCGGGTGCTTTGAAGAAATAAAAGTAAGATGTGTTATTCTGCTTTCACAAGTGAATACATGGTAGATAATACTCTGCTTTTTTGCATATACATGTTTGTGTGAACATAATTACTAGAGGCAGTGATATGTGGTTTATGTTGTATTTTTGTTAAAGTTATATTTTGGAAAACCTGAACGATATTTTGAATTTGAAAAATACATCATTTAGATGCAGTTAGGACACATCATCAGTGATGTTACCCTGGTTCATTGACGGTTTCGGTCCTTTAAAAACATCATACCTTCTCCCCAGGTTGACCCAGCCAAGGTGTGGTTTATGTTGTATTTTTGTTAAAGTTATATTTTGGAAAAACCGAACGATATAACGGATGTGATGAAATAATTTTTTGACTTTGATCATTTTTGCTGTTTGATTTTGTTTGGCGGTATATCAACCTCTACTGGTTATTTAATACCAAAATCCAAATATTTACAACATAATTTTATGGCTTCAACCAAATACATATTTTAAATGCAGAGTATTATACGTAATTTTGTTTTAAAATATTTTGTTCCTAATTTTCGTAAAAATATGCATTGTTGGCAAATTTATTATAAATAATTATTGTTGGTAATTTTATTTTAAATACTATTTATAATTTCATAGTGTTTTGTTAGAAAGTTCAAATCGTAATGCTTATCAAAAGAAAACTTATAGAAATTAAACTATCGCCCGGTTCACACTCCACCCACGTCTATTGAACAGGTGTAGAAGCTCATACCTTGTTCCCTGTTTAGGATGTGGTTTCCGGCTTTCTTTTTTCCAAACTTTTCACTCTTATGTAGCCCCCTGCACATCAGTGGCGTTACCGCCTTGCTTGGGGTGATATGATTGAAAATATATATATATAATGTATTATTTCATTGAAAGATTCTAACCGTTAATATTTTATGATAATTTATATATATGGTTCTTATTTATATAATATTATTTAATTATGTTATTATAATAATTTTAATACGTAGTTCTTTTTATTTCATTGAAAGATACAAACCGTTAACGTTAATTAGTGATTTATTATTTCATTAAAAGATTCTGTTAACATTAATTTCACTAGAATTTTGACATATCCTGGATAGAAATATCAGTGTAAAGATTAGTGGAAGAATGGTTCTCAACACAGAAATACGATATAACGGATTTATTGTACTTAAGTACAATTAACAATAAGATACAGATAAGCAATCAACGAGTCGGAGCGGAATAAACTATCAAATAGAGAATGCCTTCGCCTAAGATGTTTGCTGTATTTACTAGCCTTCCCACGCAAGGCCAGATGTGACACATGGTCATTTTATAGTGGGTATTCCCGGCCATATAGCCGGGCCAAAAAAATGTCTGTCTATTTTTACCGGGTCGTGGTTCTGCCCTTCGGCGGAACCAGGACTGGGTTTGTGCTCTCTGCTCGGAAGTAGAGAGCACCCTCTACCCGAAGGCAGAGTGCTGACAGTGATATAGAGCAGTCATCCTAAGATGTTTGCTCTCCCTTATACCGCTTGTCACTGTCCTTCATATTTTAGATCATTCCATTCTCGGTAATGGCAGAATGTTCCTCTATTACAAATTTAAACGGAAATATATTACATTTATGATTTAAATATATAATTTTCACGTTATTTAGAATAAAAATCGTTCCATCATTTGATTTCTCTCAACGCATACATTCATAACTGTTTACAGTATTTACATTATTCGGTCTATTGTCATCATCTTTGTTGTCATTTGTACGACGTTTCGGCCTTTGTACAGCCCGGCCTTCTTCAAGTGCTAAGAATTTCGTATCGAACTCTTTATTACAATCACTGGGGTATATGAACTCCATTCCTTGCCTAAAGCCGCGATTGAAAGTAATGAGTTATCTCCCTCTAACGATGCAAGTTACTTGTTCACCACTGCTGGTATTGAACTGACAACTCAAGAGTCAAGTCAGGAACGAACCAACGTCTATATCACCTGGGCCATGTGTCCATAACAGTTTTATTTTATTTTATTTAAAATAACGTGTCGACACAAACAGTTAAACAAACACAAGTTTTATCTTCTACATTTAATATTCACCATTTGCTTTATCACACGTGACACGTATCTGACCTATGAAACTATACCTCATATTAAAAATACGGACTCTCGGCTTTTTAAATCATTCATCCATAATAAATCTCTGAAGAAGCTTGTTATAAGTAAAACATGTTAGATTAAAGTTGCTTTTTCCTTCTTGTCTTTATTTATTCTATTCATATATATATATATATATATGTACGCATCGCTCATTCAGTAAAATGAATTAGAGCACTCTGGCTATTGGGCGCGTATAATTATAATATACATGCTAAAAAGTCTGCTTTCTTCTACCGAACGCCCATAGCCCAGAGGTAGAATCGCCGACTGAAGCCAATTCAGTCAGGTTTCAATCCTGGGTTAAAAAACAATCGGATTCTAACCGTACTGATGAGCTGTGATACAGCGAAACAGATTTGTCTGCGGATGACTATATACATATATATATATATTCGACTTTTATATACATATATTTATATATATTATTTACACATAAATATACATACAAATATTATTTGTTTTACAGATTTCATATAAAGTGCTTGAGATTAACTATTTTTAATAGACTAATTTCATACTTATAGTGACAATATTTTCATTTATTTACCCATTTAAAACCTGTTTCATGTAAAACATTTTTTTTTAAAAAATGGGGGTTTGTTTATCTTAGACACACCCGACATCTAATTTGTTTTCAAATCTTTCAAGTGGAATGCGTCAGCGTGCCGACAGTTTGAAATAAATTCATCGCTTTTGTTTATTATACCATTTACGTTCTTGCAGTCTATGATTTTTGGGTTCTTATTCATATATAGGTGACATTTTTTCTTTTATTCCTCTTTATTCCTTTTTAGTACATACCATTTTATTAACGGTGTCTACTCTTTCATTTTTCGCTGTTTTTTCTTTCATTTTTCTTTCGCATATATATTTTGACAACAAGATATTATTTCTATATTTTTCGTCATTGCAAGATGGCATGTGGTTTCCTATATAGATCTCGGAGCGTTCAAGATAAACGAACGCCTATTTTTTTTTAATTTCTCTCCATGAAACAGGCGGTGAATATGTCACTAAATAAAAATATTATTTTGATTTATATATATATATATATATATATATATATATATAGTAGCATCATAGCCCGGTGTTGCTCGTGCAACTTACAACATTTTAGTTGTAGGACTCGGTTATATAAAAAAATAATTATATAAAACATTGTTGTTTAAAAATTGTGAAAAAATCCCATTAAAAAATATATTTTCTTTTGTTTTGCGTAAACGTGATTTGATGTTTTGTGTAACATTGTAAACAGCATTGCGTTTGTTTTTCTTTCAAAATTACGGGGGAAAATATTTAAATTTTTTGTGGACTAAATGAATTCAACATAAAAATAAAAATTATTTATTTTGTTTTACTTAAATTAGAAATATAAAAACTATTACGCTTTCAGTTCAGAAATTTTCGAAGAATATTTAAAAATGTAGAAATATAAAAACTATTAACCTCTCAGTTAAGAAGTTTTTAAAAAATATTTCTTTTGTTTCAAAATTACAGGGAAAAATATTCACATTTTTTGTTGACCAAATGAATTTTTAAAAAGTCGGAATAAAAATTAATAATAAAGGCTCATTCTTTTTTAGTCGCGTTTGACACGTGTGATTTGGTTTCTGTGACGTAATCTAGCAACCATCTTAGATCTTCGAGGTTTTATGGAGCAAATGCAAACAATCTGTACCATTGACCAATAAGTGCGAAAGAGAAAACTGCTGAACTTAAACTCAAAAAGTATGTGTCGACCTGGCTTCCCTTTAGATATGTGTCCCTAGAAAGTTTGAATGGCGTAGCTTAAAAAATGTAGGCGTGCATAGGGAACAGTCACACACAGACTGACAGATTTTCTTTTACATACACACACACACACACACACACACACATATATATATATATATATATATATATATATAGAAATAAATAAATCCAAGTGAAGAGGACTCAAGGTTATTTTGAGCGCCCTGGCATTTACTTTATTATGGACAGTGCTCAATATAATGAGTATTATAGAGCTTAATATAATTATATAGTTATGAATTAATTGTACATTACGTAACGGAAATTTCTATGTTTCGAGATAGATTATCATCATCAGGCAATGTTGATGCTGGTTGTGATTTATATTTAAATGACAAAAACTTCGGTTTGCTGTGTATGTATGTGGGAAGATATGAAATTTACATGTGTGTTTCTTTTGACTAATTTGAGTTGAGATTCATTTTGGGATTTAAACTTTTTTTTCTTTTATTTATTTTTCTTTTTTTCTCCCTCATCCAACCCTTTTCCCTTGTTTCTTTTCCCTCCTTAACGGTCAAGATGTTAACCTGCCCTTAACCTGATCTTATCATTTTCCCTTTTTTCCTCTCTTCTCCCTTCAGTTTTATTGCTTTTGATGTGATATTCTCATTCAGTACCAACTGTATATTTTTCACTTATTATTTTTAGTCTATTTATTTATTTGTTGTAAATTTGTAGCAAAAAGAAACACACAAATAAATTTTATATCCTTCCGCATACATACACAGCAAATCAAATGCTTTTGTCATTTAAATCTTCTGCACAACTAACAGCAACATTGCCTGATGATGAGAATCTATCTCGAAACATAAAAATTTCCGTGTCGCAATGTACCATTCATTCATTACTATATATATATATATATATATATATATATATATATATAGTCATCCGCAGAAAGATCTGTTTCGCTGTATCACACCTCATCAGTACGGTTAGACTCCGATTGCATTTAACCCCGGATTGAAACCCGACCGAATTGGCGTCAGTTCTACCTCTGGGCTATGGGCGTTCGGTAGAAGAAAACAGACTTTTTAGCGCGTATATTATCATTGTATTTTATCATATATATATATATATATATATATATATACTCACGAGCGCTGATCGAAAAGTATCGGTACTGGTGCTATAAAAACTACCACACACATCATCAATTGTGCATTTAATCTCTTTCGAAGTAATCCTCTTCTGTACACACACAATTTATCCAGCGTTGTTTTCATTGATGGAAGTATTTCATTTTTTTAGCGAGCAGCTACCTCGTCGAATTCTCTTGGCTTGCCTCGATGTCTTGCAATCATTTTCTTTTTAAGTGGGATTTTATTTTAGAAGAGGAAAAATCACAAGGAAGGTGATCCTAGGAATATGGTTGTCGGACCTGAGAATATGTGTGCGCCCGTGCATGGATATAGTGCACGACATAATAAAGAAAATGCGAAAACCAAAAATAAAGTTTATGTATGTGCCCAAATACGAAAAAAAAAAAGACAGCAGTGTTATTTTTCGGTAAAATAAGCTTGCCTAATTTCTGCTTCACTTAAACGGCGTAAAATTAACTGTCATTTCATATGTTTCAATTGTTTTTTTTTTCATCACTGTGGCTAATGGTGCCATCGGGAACTTGCATGGCATCATGCGAGGTTCTGGAAAATGTTTCTCATTTGAGGCGACGGTTCGGCGATCAGTAGCTTTAAAATAGATAATTGAGCGATATATTCAGCTTGGAAGCCATATAGTTTCAAATGAGTTGAATGCGTTTTCTGGGATTCAGAAAATCAAGGACGTGACATACCCTTATGACATCGTTATTCATCATCAGTATTTTGTGGATCATGTCGTACAAGAGAATTCCTGTGTTTTCAGCATTTAGCAGTCGACAATCCCGTTTGTAATATTGTTTAACTGTAAGACAGCTTAATTTTAATACAGATACAGGGTGACCCAAAAAAACGAGAACATTTTATCAATCCAATAAAACCAAGAGTGATGGAAGAAAAAGGTTTTATTCTAAGTAATTGAAACCTTAAACCATGCGATTTAAGAAACAATGATGGAATTTTTATTTTTTTAAAAATACCTCCTATAGAGGGCGTCCTCCTCTATGAATGCATTCTTGAAATCTGCTGTTGAGACAGTGACAGTGACTAAGATCCCCGGTTCATTTTAAAAAAAATAAGGTGCGATGATTCCATGTAATGAAACAGCACACCATACTGTCACCTTACTAGCGTGTATAGGGCGCTCATGAAGTTCATTAGGATTTGTGTCTGACCAATAACGGTAGTTCTGCTGATTCACGTAACCTGTGAGATGAGAATGGGCCTCATCTTACATCCATAACTTGCTTAGAAATTCATCCTGATCCATGGTTACTAAAATGGCAGAGTTTTTACTTCGTGAGGCCACTGTTTCGCAGTGCTGCCACTTGATCATGTGTGCCATTACACACGTAAATATTCCTGAATTTTTGGTTACCATGTACAATAAATGTAAAGCACATTAATCGAAATAAACTTAGTAATTTAATAAGGTAAAATATATTGAAAGTGCACTAATTCCCGAGTTTTCTATAATAAATTTACATCTCAATTCCTATATATCCTTTCCAACCAAAGAGCTATTATAATGAGGGAATGTTCAAAAACAATAAGGACAAGAGTGGGAGAAAGTTGAATGCAGTTGGCTCGGTGGTGTATCAGATACCATAGGCAGAAAAATTTCAATATAAGATGAAGCATCCATGTATCTTCAATGTTTCTCAATGTAAAATTATTTTAATGAATATTTATTGCATTTCACTCTAACCACATAAAATGCTCTACCAATAAAATATCTATTAGTCTGAAGTAATTTTGAAGAACAAAATGAACAGGGTGACCACAAACTTTTGAAGAACAAAATGAACAGGGTGACCACAAAATTTTGAAGAACAAAATGAACAGGGTGACCACAAAATTTTGAAGAACAAAATGAACAGGGTGACCACAAAATTTTGAAGAACAAAATGAACAGGGTGACCACAAAATTTTGAAGAACAAAATGAACAGGGTGACCACAAAATTTTGAAGAACAAAATGAACAGGGTGACCACAAAATTTTGAAGAACAAAATGAACAGGGTGACCACAAAATTTTGAAGAACAAAATGAACATGGTGACCACAAAATTTTGAAGAACAAAATGAACAAGGTGACCACAAAATTTTGAAGAACAAAATGAACAGGGTGACCACAAAATTTTGAAGAACAAAATGAACAGGGTGACCACAAAATTTTGAAGAACAAAATGAACAGGCTGACCACAAAATTTTGAAGAACAAAATGAACAGGGTGACCACAAAAAAACGAGAACTTGCTCATGTCTGCCAATACTCACTTAAAAAATTCCCGAACTTTTGGTCACCATGTATATACATTGGTTTTAGTTATTTTACGCCGTTTCGTGAATGGTAATTTATTTTACGCTGTTTAAGTGAAGGATTACCTATTTTTTAATAAAAAATGACCACAGTAGTGGTGACAATATCTATCACAGCCATAGAAGAAACACATGCACATAGATTCAGGTGATTGATTCTCATGGTAGACAATGCTTTTATATTGCCCACCCCATATATATCTCCTGAGCCCCAGGACCTTCACAGCCGTTATGAAATCCGTGGGCCGCACTATAGTGTCTGCGTAGACCAACCTGCCATTCATTCTGTTTAACTGGTTACATCCTAAAACATGTCTATCCTCGAGTATCCTCATCATCCTCATTTATCCATCACACCCAGATGGTGCATAGGGCAGCAACTTTTTTTTTGTTGCTGTTTCTGTAACAAACTGTTTTTACGGGGAGGGTTGTTATCCCTGCACCCAACCCCCAAACCTGGAGGACCGGTGGACCATTCTTGGTCCTTACATTTACAGCACCTGGTACTCCCAAATGGTCACCTATTTAAGTACTGACCAGGCTCGATGTTACTTAACTTTGGTGATCGGACGGGAACCGGTGTATTCAACATGATATAGTCGTAGACAATATCTCGAGTATATATGCAGGTAACTAGTGCCACAAATAGGACTTTTTATTTTTTGTATTAAACTGGAAACAGACTCAATACGTTTTAAAACGATTTCGGAATCTCTTGAAACTCTTCTGAACAGTTTCCTAATTTAAATTAGTATATTCTGCCATTATGCTTGCCTTCAGCTGATCTTTGGTGTTTCGTGGATGTTTGTTAGTCTCTAGATCCACTGCACACACGCTTAATAAAAGTGGTTGCACTATGGGGTGTTAAGTGGCCAGATGTAAAGTGTTGTTATCGTAAAAATTATCTGACATCCCTAACTGGGTTCTCCTGCTACGTGTCATGGTGCAGAGTCCTGTTTTCAGACATAGTGCCCTCCAGCAGTGGCCCTCTTGACCCAGGACAGCACAATCTCCTCAATACACTTCCTGTAGGACTCCGTGTTGATTCTTAGGCCCTGTGAGAATATGAATGGAGGTATAACCTCGCCATCACAAGGGATCACTCCAAATACCTTCGTAGTTATCATGATACTCATCCAACTCTTACTGAATTTTATGCACTCTCCTCAGATCGACATCTTGTTATTCATTTTCTCAAAGACGGTGCCCAACTAACCTTATTATAGTGTGAACTCAACACAATATATGAACACGGCCACAATGTGCTGATCGTGTGTGGAAAAAATAGCACTAGTTGCATATATAAAACACAATATATTTATTCAATTACAGTTTAAACAAAATTTATCCTTGATAATGGTTAAGAGTATCGATAGCGCTATAAATAAAATATTCGGACAAGTTTTATTAAAATTATGTTCTGAAAAGTAAAAAATTAAGATCACCTGAAAAACTATGTACAAACTTGTCTGTCATTTTTAACAAGACGTGCGTAAAAGAGGGATTGCTGTCTAAAAACATTATTTTATATATATATATATATATATATATATATATATATATATATATATATGCTTTTATATAGAGACAATTTACCAATCGCACCAATATATATATATATATATATATATATATATATTCTAGAAAAACTAGAAAAACTAATCGACCGTTTTAAACTGTTGTGAATTTATAATTTCAAAATATAATTGGAAGTTTCGCATCGCATTTTCTATTAAAAAATCTACGTTTCTGATAAATACCACCTATATATACTACCGGCTATCAATATTAGGCCACCCCAGTATCATAAAAAATGATGTATTTGATACTACTTTTTAGTATTTATTGCCAAGTGAATAACTGTAAATGAAAATAGAATGGTTCTTTTGTGCATCAAATGAATTTATAAATATTTAATAATATTTCTTGCCCATGATAAGAACTGACAAAGGGCCATCTTCAAGATTAGCTGTCACTTTAAATTCATACCGAGTCCAAGCGTCAAAGTATAATGCCCATTCGTCATATGTTTTGTGTGATCGATAACATGAAAGTCTGTTTTTTGTGTTAGACGATTGCGTTGCATTAGTGCTGTGGCTCCTTCGAAACGCGAAAGTATCTCATTAGCTTCATGGGTTAAGTAAACAAATCAAGGGTTCCACTTGGTGAAGATGACATGTCTTATTCTGTGAAGAAAGGTCCGCATATCGACCAGAAAATCTCCAAAATGGCACGAATAATTCTCAGCTAATTTATTCGCGTATTAGCTAGTTATAAAAGCTGTTATCAACTAACCACCATAGACAATCGCATCTACCTCCCATTAGCACGGGACAGGCTAGCCTCCCAGAGAGTAAAATACTACGCCTCCTTGGCCTTACACTTTCGGCGGACCTCAAATGGAATGACTATATCGAATCCATTGCCAAATCTTCTGCTATGAAAGTCGGCTCTCTGTGCAGGGCCCGGAAGTTTTTCCCACCTGAATCTATTCTGCACATATACAAATCTACCATCCGCCCGTGTATAGAATATTGCTGCCATATCTGGTCGGGTGCCCCTGCTGCTCTCCTTGGGCTTCTTGACAAAATACAAAGGAGGATCTGTAACGTGGTTGATACTGACTTGGCAGACCGGCTGCAACCACTCTCTCACCGGCGTGATGTGGCTTCCCTGTGCCTCTTCTACAAGTACTTTCATGGCTTCTGCTCCGATGAGCTTAGATCTCTGGTGCCGCCTAAGCATGAATTTACACGAGATACTAGATTAGCAACTAGGTCCCACCCTTTTACAGTTAAACAAATAAGATGTAACTGTAAATTCTACTCCAACAGCTTCTTTTCTCGTGCTTCCCGCCTGTGGAACACCCTTCCACATGTCTGCTTTCCCGACAGCTACAATCTCCAGTTGTTTAAATGTAGGGTCAATAGACACCTCCTATCACACTAATTCCCAATTATTCTCAGAACACTCTCATCTACCCAACCCCCATTCTCTGTATCCTTACCCGCCTATCACCCACCCTCTGACATTTCCTATATTTAATCATCCTTTCTCTACTCTATGTAGACCCCTGCGCAGTAGTGGCAGTGACATGCCTTGCTCGGGGTGAAACGCTTATAAAAAAAAAAATATATATATTATGTTTATTGCATATATTTGCAGTACAAGACCGAATTGGGTGTGAGTGGCGGTCGGTCGACCCTTAACTATCCTATACTTAGCGAAGCGGGTTCACAACACAAGTGCAAATGCGAATTTACTACAGGATAACATCTATTATCTCTCAATCCTGCACCCACCACAGTACCACTTTTCCCAGGGAAAAATAAAAATGGACACAAAACAACCAGGATTAAAATTTTTCTTTTTTTTTTTTATAAAATACTACAAATCTAAACTTATTTATAAATGGAACTTTGTCTGTATGTGTGTGTGTGTCCGTTACCTATAGACTCCGAAACGGCTGAACCGATTTTCTTGAAAATTTACACAGTTGTACTATAAGCATCTGCGAGTGTTTTCAGCTAGGTTTTGTGTCGAAGTACCCCCGATAAATATCGAAAACTGATAATCGAAAAAATTGGGTTATAGAATGTGTGGTCCGATTTTAATCAAATTTGATACACTCATAGACAAAGACATAAGAAACGATATTCAGAAGTTTCAAGGTTGCAGTTCTTACAATAGTGCAGAAAATTGATAATATATATATATGTATATATATCCACAATGATCAGCCAAGATGTTTGTGTGAGTGTCTGTTTATCTGTCCTGTATATCCTTTATACAAATCCACAATTTTTATCAGATTCTTACCAAACTTCACACAAATATTCTTTAGGCTGAGTCTGAGCTCCAGGACTATGGCTTAGTTTTAAATCTTTCATTATACCCGAGGAACGCCGGGCTATACTGCTAGTATATATATATTAGGTGCGATTGGTAAATTATCGTAATTATTTTATTATTTCAAATATTCGGTAGACTGAGTCTGAACTCCAAGACCATGGATTAGTTTTAAAGCTTTCATTACACCCGAGCAACGCCGGGCTATGCTGCTAGTACAAATATATACTTGACTTCATGTCACTCAGCTGTTTATGTAACACTGGACGAGATAAATTTTCTGGCTGTGGAAGTTATCTAATGAGGCTTTCCATTTCTAATCTACATACTCCCACTCTGCTCTGAGTACAGGACGGATTGACGTGGTCAGTTGAAAGTTTGCTTCAGCCTACGTGCGCTATTATCCTCGCATTCGTGGAGATAGAGTTCAAGGTTCTCGCGAGTTGCGACCTGGTGTCGTCCGGTATTGGTTGTTTTTTTTTTTGTTTTTTTTTTTGTTTTTTGTTGTTGTTTTTTTCGTCCGGTATTTATTTTTTTTTTTGTTTTTTTTTTTTATTCGTCCGGTATTGTTTTTTTTTTTCATTTTTTGTTTTTTTTAATTTAATTTTTTTTTTTTTCGTCCGGTATTGTTTTTTTTTTTCAGTATTATTTTTGGAGCTAATGAGTTCGCACTGACGTCAGTTTTCATTTCTTCTTATTAATTACTCACGATATTTGCATACATATAACGTTGTGTGTTAAGGGATTATAATCTGTGTCCATGACCATAGAGAATTCACCCGGTCGCTTTGGCCGGACCCCAGAAACTCAGAGGTATCATCAGGCCCTAGCCTAGATAAGCTTAATATATTTTCTCCTGTTGTTATCTTGAACCGACTGTAAATCAAGGTGCCATGAGGTCAGGAGAACCCACCTCCTAGGCAAGAATGATGTTAGACGTCAATAACTGGTTGGATCTTACGAAGTAAGCAACGGTTGCTTACCCGATTGCTTCCATCCACTTGCACAAGGTACTGCCGGTTACCGAGTATCTCCGCGGTTCTCCCTGCTTTCGTCCATCGACGAGGTTTAGGGCCATCTTGATTTTGGATTTGAACAGAATTTCAATTTTTATTCCTGAAGAGGGTGACAGTATTTATTGTAAAAATACTCGTTCCGCATGTGTCTTTTAGCCTCCCTCAGTTCTCTCCAGTGTTTAAGAATCTGGTATTTGTCCCGTAGGACAGGGAGGTGGTCTTTGATAACACGACTGTATAGCATCATAGCAGGAGATATTTCAAGATCCTCGATGGGAATGTTGCGTTTGGTCAGCAATGGACGGGTTGCAAGATCATTACATAGACGGTCACAGCTGTCTATGTTGACCGCAAGTAAAAGCTTAGTAGTTTTGACGGCCAGTTGTACCCGGCCTTGCGTTGAGAGTAATTAGCCGACGAAATACATTTCCATATTCCCCAATTCTTAAGGAACTAATCGTATTATTGGGCTCCCTGTCGGAAGAAAGTTTTTCAGATGCACCATATGTGATGAACCAAGTTCGCAAATTGTCGCATACTGCCCTGTCCACTTCTACCCAACCAGTGTACTGATCTGCGTATATATAATTTCTACCATGTACTTCGAAAATGTCTGTCACAGTTTATTGCAATGGGAATTCATGGTTAGACGGCGGGATCAAGCGCTCCTTAGGCTGTGTTGGGGCGACAGAGTTACATATCTGGCAAGGGCTCTGGTCTACCGGACGCTGGCACCAAACCCAGGCCAATATAGACATTGTCTCGCCTTTGCTGGCATTTCATTTACCGTCTAGTGAAGAAAATGTAAGAATTCAGTATTTCCGCATGAAGTATAAAGATGCAAGAATTTTATTCTCTTTGATACTCTTTCGACGCAGTACATAAAAAAAGGAAAAATGACGTGAATTTAAGCAAATAAACAAACCGACAGATCAGCGACGGGAAGTCATGGCATCATTTGCGGAAACCAGTTCGTAGATATATCGTCAACGTCGAAAATTCTTCATCAATCCTATCCCATGTGATAACCCTCAGTCTGAAGTCATGCTCGTATATGGACATAAATTTAGCATTGATTGCACTGTTGATTGGTTCGACTGCATCAGTGGTAGTCGCCTCGTAGAATGACCGCCTACGCTTCTGTTGTAGATATGCGCATGATATATGATGACGTTCTGTCGAGTTCTCCGATAGGGTCCCTGATGGATACAGGGAGGCCCAGTTAGGCGAAGCATTAAATTTTCCAGGGATATGTTTAATACTGGATTTGTAGATTAGTGTGCGTTTTTTTTTTAAATTAAAGGGGCGTGGGTTATATATGTTTTCGAGGGCCTTGCCCAAGAAAATTCTTATGAGTGGTTGATAATCAACAGCCACTAGCAAATTTGGGCATTCCGATATAAACATCCGATATGATTCTAGTCCATAGAAAAGAGACAGGGCTGCACGACAGACAGATGCATAGCATGATTCTGCGTCCTTGGTAAAGTGAGATCAGTCTAAAATAATTTTCCATCTACAATCATTCGCAATTTGTGTCTGCTTCGTCAGTGCAATTAGAACATTTTTGGAAAAGAAAGTAACCCATATCTATCTACCTGTAATCTGTTGAAAGATATTTCGGTTTATTGATCTCGAATGTATTGATTCTGTCCTCAATTTTCCGAATGTTTTCTGGCTTCGATTCCTGAAAATGTTGCTCAAGGATTTCATTAAGCGCAGTAATTTCCAGAAGCGGGTTCATCATCTCAGCTTGCGAGAATGACTCCCGTGATACTTGTAGGCGTAGGAAATTCAAGGATATCTTCATTCATTTTCTTCGTTGGTTTCATACCATCGGCAGTTATTATGAACTTGGCAAACATTATCTCATTTTTTCCAAAATCAAATTTTTCAGGGTTTGAAATAATCCCATTCTTCCCACATTGGTTTATATATTCCACTGTGTGACAGAATGACAACACAATAGAATCATCCGAAATGAGGCTATCGTCTATGCAACGGGTTTTTCGGCCCATGTCTACAGTGGTGTCGTCAAACTGACGGATGTATCAATCCCCAGACGCGTGAAGTTCTGAAGAGCACGAAGATATCTGTACCGGCCCCGTTCAGTGATAAATGTTGGAGCATCTTTTGGGGCTGGAGAAAGCCGTAAGCTGTGGTACCAGTTCCGTGTGTCCAGAACTGTTTTCATTGTCTGAGCCGGAGCAATGATGACTTGATTAAATAGGAACGTACTGAATCTAGTGATTCACCGTTCCTATCTAAAGTTCCATTGATCTTCTCAGGAATAGCCGTTGAGACATAGTTGACATTGAAAAAGAAAAAGGCCATATTACTTATCCGAAAAAAAAGTCCGTGAGAAGTGAGATTCTTAAACAATTTGGAGTTAATTATGGCGTCTAGTCAGTTAAGTGTCATACGTGATACACGTTTTGGGTAGTCATGGCTCGAAACAGGCATGACTGATTGGGAAGAAGATTATTCAACAGTAAGTTGATATTACATTCTGTGGTAGACTGGTTGACAGCCAGGGCTATAGAACCTAATCTGCCTTGTTGTTTAACACGTAACTGGAGATAAGAGACGATATATGCGCGTAAGTTTTTTTTTAATCATATCACCCCAAGCAAGGCGATAACGCCACTGATGTGCAGGGGGCTACGTAAGAGTAAAAAAGAAAAGAGAAAATCCGGAAACCACATCCTAAACAGGAAACAAGGGATGAGCCTCTTCACCTGTTCAATAGACGTGGGTGGAGTGTGAACCGGACGATAGTTTAGTCTATCTACTCCAATTGAAAAAAATAAAAATAAAGAAAGCAAAAGAGTGAAAAGATTGGAAAAGAGAAAACCGGAAACCTCATCCTAAACAGGAAACAAGGAATGAACCTCTTCACCTGTTCAATAGACGTGGGTGGAGTGTGAACCGGGCGATTTTTTAGTCTACTCCAAGTGAGAAAAAAAAAGTGAATGCAAGGAGTTCGGACTGGGCTCCTCGATTTGTCATTTCGAGTCAATATCCACTGCTCCACAACGCACACCCTTCCTAGTCTAGTCAGTTAAGTGCCATACGTGATACACGATTGGGCGATCATGTCTCGAAAGAGACATGACTGACTGGGCAGAAGATTATCCCGCAGTAGGTTGCCATTACTTGCTGCGGTAGTCTGGTTTCCCAGCCAAGGCAATAGAACCCAATCTGTCCTGATATTTAACCCATAACTGGAGGGAAGAGACGGATTAATATCTTTCCCAAGGGTATTTGTTCGTATGTGAGTGCAAAGAATTCAACAGAAATTCGAACTAAACAGGGAACAAGGGATGAGCTTCTACACCTGTTCAATAGACGTGGGTGGAGAGTAAATCGGGCGATAGTTTGGTCTATCTACTCCAATTGTACCATAGAAAAATATTATTATAGATTAAAGTTTTATGCATCATTGTTTAACGAATCTTACTTTATTCTGGGCGAATCATACATCATATATACTCAGAAATCCTGTAGTAGCAGGTAACTTGCACCACAAAATCGAAATATAATTTTTGACAAATCTTGAAAACTATTAATGTTTTAATCAGGATGTATAGGGAGCGTAACTTTTACCTGTGCAGGCAATCGATTCTCGATTACGATGATCCGAATGCCGGCTTAGTCAGACTTTTTTACTTTTGCACAAATGATCATTAGAAATGTTCTTCTGTTTATGAGTTGAATAGTAAGATAGAGTAGATTGTGTTGCTTTGCGTGGTAATCAGTCAAAGCGAAGAAAAATTCGACATTCACAAACGTGGAAAAAGCTACATGTCACTAGTAATGTTAAAGGAACCAATGAAGAACCACGATCGCCCACGTCGTAAAGGAACATGATATCTAAAAAGAAACATCAACAAAAGATTGAATCATTATCATCAATATCTCTTCACGATGACTGTCAAAATCCCCTCAACAACAATAACAACAAAACTATCACGATACACGCTTGGAAAATCTGCCACTTTGATGATTCCATCCTAGATGCCGTCATCTATTCCACCTTCTTCAGCACACAAGACAATCACCGTCTGCTTCTATGCCCGGTCCTATAGCACGAGCGCCTTCCAACCCGTTCCTTGTTCGCCTGTAGCTCTGCTTTTGCAGTAATGAAGCCACTTAGGCTGGCTGTGTGTGCCCATTGCGTCTAAGCCACGTATGCCTGTCCAAGGACTGAGAGTCACCATCCAGGCACCGACCTTCCATCCCACCTACTTCAATCAACGGAGCTCTTTCCTCCTGACATTCTTAATGCATTCAATGCTCTATCGAAATAAATGATTCTATATCTATCTATGCCATCTTACTGGGTAAATTTTCTTTCCGTCTATATATATATATATATATATATATATGTGTGTGTGTGTGTGTGTGTGTGTGTGTGTGTGTGTGTGTGGAGAGAGAGGAACATTTATTCAGACACCCTTACATATCTATATATATAATAAATAGAGAGAAACTCACACACACACATATATATAGATATACATACATTCATACATACAGATAATACACACACACACATATATATATATATATATATATACGTCAATGTGCGTGTGTGGGACCGTGTGTGTGTTGGGCACTTGGTAGTATAATGGTTAGCAAATGGTTTCGCTAAAAAATTACGACTGAATAGTGAGCTAGATATTCACCTAAGGCTCCATATTTTCGGCCTTTTGCCATATTTAAGTTACGCTTAAAAATTTATTTTATACATCTCGATGTAGTGCAATGGTCAGCAATGTTGCCTTGTGTTATGATGCTGTGTCATGGTGCCCTATCTATATTGGAATGAACTCTTCCTCCTTTATAAATACTAACCTGCGAAACTTCTTAGGCAGTCGAGACAGTATAAGTTGACAGTTCGGAGGGACAATTCTATCAGCTGACTAATAACACTCTTATTTTGTATATATGTTCTGTTATTCTGATACACTGGTTCAATCTAGTGTCTTCTTTTCGTGTCTTCCTTCCTGGTCCAAACAGGTCAAAACACCTTCCGAGAAGAAAAACAAATGAGTAATTAGTTCGATTCTCACGGGGTTCCTTATACTTTTGACCTTGTGCCAAACCTAATCTACGTTTACAATATCACCTGGGGTACTTTGACATGAGGATGTGGGTTGTGGTGCAGTGAATATAGGCTCGGAACAAGAAATCGGGGAGCCGAGTTCAAATTCTATTTGAATTCGTTGCTTTCTCTTACGCGTAAATACACTTGGGAAAGGTATTATTCCGCCTCTTCACTCTAGTTATGGGTTAAATATCAGGACAGATTGGATTCTATAGCCTTGGCTGGGAACCAGTCTACCGCAAAAATAATGGCAAATTACTGTGGAATAATCTTCTGCCCAGGCAGTCATGTCTCTTTCGAGACATAATCGCCCAAGCGTGTATCACGTATGGAATTTAACTGACTGACTGACTTTGACATGACGTAATGATTAGCAAGTTTGTCTCCCTAGTTCTATTAGGAATGAATAGTTAGATCCTCACTGTGTGCTCGATATTTTTATCCCTATAAAATCAGCATACACACACATGTAGCGGTGTGTTTGAAAAGTAAGTTTGCCGACCATGAGTTTTGGTTCGAATCTCAACTTGAACAGTTCATAAAAAAAGTGATTTCATAAACAACTGAGGTCACATTCTAAGTGTGCTACACCCCCATATAATAACCGTAATGGTAATAACCTATTTTTCTTTATAAGGAAACGTTTGGCATTCATTAATCGTCTCGTTACCCTAAGTGTGCTACACACATATAATAACCGTAATGGTAATAACATACTTTTCTTCATAAGGAAACGTTTGGCATTCATTAATCTTCTCGTTACTCTAAGTGTGCTACACCCCCATATAATAACCGTAATGGTAATAATATACTTTTCTTTATAAGGAAACATTTGGTATTCATTAATCTTCTCGCTAGTACAGCTTTTGTTTGAAATTTGTAAAATCTGTATAGATTTATAAAACGATTTTTGAGAACAAGTTTCTCATATCCAGTAGCTTTTATTTCTGAAGGCACAAGGTACATAAAAGAAGAAGAAGAAGAAGAAGGAGAAGAAGAAGAAGAAGAAGAAGAAGAAGAAGAATTAACATTTTCGAAAAGCAACTTCAGTTGTGCGTTGTGATGCAGTGAATAGGAACGAGAAATCGGAGAGCCGTGTTCCAATTCTCGTTGAATTCGTTGCATTCACTTACACACAAAAACTTTTGGGAAAAGTATCAATCCCTCTCTTTTCCCTCCAGCTGTGGATTAAAATCTGGACAAATTGGGTTTCATGGCCTTGATTGACAACTAGTCTACTGCAGAAAGTAATGGTTACTACTTTGGGAAAATCTTCTGCCCAGACAGTTTTGTCTCTTTCATGAATATGATTACCCAAGAGTGTATTACATATGGCACTTAAATGAAGTTTACATTATTTACAGTGAATTAATAGCAAAGATCCTTGATGTTTAGTCCTTACTTATCGCTTTCTTTTTCCTACTTTTCCTAAGAGTCACTAAGGTATCTAACGGAATTGTACTATTTCCATTCAAACTATTTTCGTCACTTTTGTTACTATTTCCACGTTTCAGTCGTTGTGTACTTCGGCATTCATCAGGAGATTGTAACCCTTAGGGAATTTCAAACTGAACAACAGAAAATATTCTCGAAAATTTGCAGATGTTCATGCGGGTCGACATGAAGTGGATGAAGACTGGAGCGTATAACGTCTGAAACAGATTAATAGCAAAAGGATAATCACAAAATCAAGGCATTAGTCCAAATGTAAATAATTTTAATTCCTTATCTAAAAAATTCAAACTCATTTTTTTGTGTATTGTCTTTACAATTATCCTGTTTAACCTTGTCATTTTCTAGTTTTATAAATAAAATATTTCTGTGTAGAAAGAAAGAGTTGATGATAAATTTAATTAAATTAGAATGTACGTTTTGTCCTATTGGAAATCGGCTCGGAAAAAGAAATATGCGCCGAGTTCAAATTCCAGTCGAGTTACATTCACATAGGCGCATCTACAGAAATCCATCTCTTTTCCCTCCACCTATGGATTAAATAGCAGAACAGACTCGATTCTATAGCATTGGTTGGCAACCAGTTTACTGCAGAAAGTAATGACAACTTACCAGGAAAAAAAAAACAGTAAGTAAAGTTTTGTCAGATGTCCAGAATTAATGATAGCATTAATCTTAGAATAGAGATCATTAGTTGCCTAATGAAAATTAAGTGCTAATGTTCTTTTTTCTACAAAATTACATGAATTCATTAAAATTGGATTGTCCAAAATTCATACAAGCTTCACTGATATATATATATATATATATATATATATATATATATATATATTCTAAACATATGCTATTAAATATAAGAGACAATGAATGTCTATTATGTTTAATCATGAGCCGTTCTAAACGTCGTATTTTTGCTTTAATTTCAGTTGAAAATAAAGACAAAAATTCTCCAACATTTGGATAATTATTTATTGGTTTTCTTCTAAGCTTTCGGCTCACATGAGTCATCTTCAGAGAGGTTGTTTAAACTGAAACATTCTAAAATCCACCATCACCGACGATTTTATTTTGTGTTGACATAAAACTCCGCTTGGCAACGTCAATAGTTACCAAAAATAATAAACGTAGTTCTTAAGTTTGCGATGCGGTTTACTATATATATATATATATATATATATAGTAAATAGCTAAACTAGAGAGCCAAGGAACCTAAATTATATTTTAGAACAAGTACTATTTTTTTTATATATCCACTACAAATCGTACATTTGTTCCGACATTGAAACTACAATGTCTCCTCAGGTGGTGTGGACAGGAATGGAAAGCCTCTTTTCTTATATTTGGTGAGTTGTGTGTGGGATGTTGGTGGGGGCCAGTGATAAGAGAACAAGTCTTGTGAATTGTCCGTTTGAATTTTGAAGAAAGTGGTGTAGGTAGTGAACACAGCTGATTAATGAGTGTCTTGGAATCCTGCAGACAGATTTAACATTAGGAGATAGGAGTGTAAGTTTTATGATCTTACGATTGGACTTTATCCTTTGGCTTTCTTAGAGAAGCAGAGTGGGGAGGTGTAAGGGGTGGGGGATTATATATATAATGTCAGATTAAATAAATTGCAAATATTGTGCTTATTTTTAATAAAATATGTTCATACTCACGGTTAATTTTTTGCGTATTATAACTAAAAGTTGTAAAAAATTGGATGTAACTTTGACAGTTGATTTTATTATCCATTTCTCGATGTTCCCAATTACTTTCAATCATCTTCCGAAATTATCTTCAGGGATGTGAATGCATGACAAAGACATTACAACATAAAAATATTCCATTTTGGATAATTTTCACGTTCTAATGAAGGCTAAGCAATTTGTTACATTTGAAACAAGAACAAATCTTTCAATAATTTATAGCACTACAGATTTGCAGTTATTGTTGGTTACCACAACTCACACCCGTATATGCATAGTGAGATGGAGAAAGAGAAAGACAGAAGTTTATTTTAAAATAATATGCTTAAAATAAAAATAAGGTGTTTATTTAAAATAAATATATCCGCTATAATCACTACAATGAAGTTTGAAACTATATACGCTGCGTTCCAAAAATATTAACGTGGTTATTTTTTTTTCACTTTGTTTGAACACTACTGTATAAAACCTGTATAATTTTGTCTAACAAGTAAAAAACATTGGCTATTTGCAATATTAACAAGATATAGAAATGCTTCAGACTATAAACGAGTGTCGTTATAATCGTGTAGTTATAGGTCGAAAATGTGACTTCACTCCTTCTGAGAAAGATATTAGAACATCTGAAATTTTTAAAGGCAAATCTACATAAGAAATACCCAAACTAATTTGAGGGTAACACATGAAAAGATGTTTTATTTGTCACGAATGAAACGTGAAGCTGTAAATCCAGGCCTGTGTAATAAAGCATTTTTAGGGGTACTGGTGAAGCAACATGTCCAGGAGTTTTCGCTATCGTCTTTTTTTTTTAATCATTTCACCCCGAGCAAGGCAGAAACGCCACTGATGTGCAGGGGGTTACATAAATATAGAAAGATTAATTAGAAAAGAGTGAGGAGTACAAGCTAGTTAGAAAGGAACAATAGAAAGCTGAGAAAGCAGGTGCAATGACAGATACATAGGTGGAGAGAAAGGGAAGGTTATACAGGGGAAGGGAGAGAGCTAGAGGCCAGTGGTTAGTAGATGAGTATTAACTTTGCATTTAAATTTCTGGAGGTTGTAGCCGTCAGGAAAGCAAGAATACGGGAGCGAGTTCCACAGGCAGGAAGTGCGAGAGAGGAAGATGCAGGAGTAGAATTGTCGTCTGCATTTGGCTAACTTGACTGTGAATGGGTGGCTTCTGAAAATAGTTGGGACACCAGTGATACCAGTAACAAAGCATCGATTGACTCAAGTGCACATTCAAATGCGTTTAAAATGGGCAAAAGAGAATATGAAGGCTGATTTCTCGAAGGTTCTGTTAACACATTTAAGCCATGCAACACTTGACGGCCCTGATGGTGGGAGCAAATGTTGAGTCGTAAATAGACGAGATCGTCATCAACGCTTGATACGCCAACAAGGAGGAGGAAATATTATGATTTGGGCTGGTATTATTAGATAATCCTAATTGGTCCGAGAAGAGTGCCTGACGCTACGCAAATAACCATGGATGAATATATAGACTTTCTTAAAGAGCATCTGGTAGCTTGGCTAAAAATGCAAAGAATCACCTTCAGGAGAACCACCATATTTAAGTAAGATAATCGTTTATCGGTTCGAAACGACAAATCGAGTTCGAAATCCAGTTGAATTCCTTACATTCACTTACGCACAAATACCATTGGGAAAGGTATTAATCCGCCCATTTTCTCCAGTTTTGGGTTAAATAACAGGACACACTGCGTTCTACAGCCTTGGCCGGCAACCAGTCTACCGCAGAATACAATGGCAACCTACTGCGGGATAATCTTTTGCCAAGTCAGTCATGTTTTTTTTAAACATGATTGTCCAAGCATGTATCATGTATGGCATTTAACTGACTAACTGAATATAATATTTGAAAACATGATTAAGGCTTCTACTGGGCATAAAGTGGGGGATTAGTTTTATATTGCTTTGAGTAATTAACTGATCCCATACTAATTACTACTTCATAATATGATACATATGCTATGAGTCAAATAACAGACAGATTGGACTCCTTCTACCGACCGCCCATAGCTCAGAGGTAGAATCGCCGACTGACACATAATTCAGTCGGGTTTCAATCCTGGGTAAAAGCAATCGGTTGTCTAACCGTACTGATCAGCTGTGATACAGCGAAACAGATCTGTCTGCGGATAACTATATATATGTGTGTGTGTGTGTGTGTGTGTTTTACGGAAAATCCTGAAATTGTTTTAACAACCGACATATTGGAATTATTTGCATGAACATTATTCTTAATCGATACATGTATTTGAGTAGATATTCTGTTTTTAATCAAACAGGATATTTCTATATTTATTTCTACCGGCATGATTATTTACGATAAATCTTGTACGAAAATCGATTGTAGGCTAACCCTACATTTATAGGGTCGCAGGTCTGAATTTTTCGTACAAAATGCATTGTAAATAATCAGGTCGGTAGAAATAAATACATAAATTTACTGTTTGATTAAATACAAAATATCTATTCAACTAAAAGTATCAATGAAAAATTAATGTTCAGACAAATCATTTCATTCATATATATATATATATATATATATATATATATATATATATTGTTAGATATTAAGACAAGCCTGGCTGACATAAAAATACCATATGTCTAATAAAAGGATCGTATTATTAAATCGTACTTTATTTCGTATCACTATGAAATTTATTTTAGTGAGTAGACATTTTTATGGAGATTCTCTTGACTTGTCCCAAAGACTTTTCTGACTAAAACGATAAGGCACACCTGTGAAATTTGGATTTCCAGAGTAAAGTGAATGCAGGTTCAATCTCTGCCATCAGATGCATTTCTCATCTGGTAAACATTGATTTTGAAAAAAAAAGTTGGGGACCGTTATCGAATGACATGCATCTCTTATAATAATGTTTATTGTAAAAATAGGTGAGTATAGATAAAAAAAACAACTTTTTACTATAGATTTGCCGTGAAAATAAAAGAGGATCGAAAGAAATCAGAGAAAATGTTATTAAAAGAACATAATTATTTAATGTATACTTAAACTTCTATTCATTTTTTTATTTTAGCTTTTTTAATAGTTCCCTATTCATATCTAAATCAAAAATTGATTTTTTTCTTTGCCCATACTCATTTCTCCATTTACGGCTAATTTTCTCTGCTTTAACTTTTCTTTTTTCATTTTTATACTTGCTGTTCTTCCTTCATGCTATTTTGTTCAATATCATAAATATCTGCGAGAAAATTCCTTTTATAATTCCTCACTTTAACAATTCCTGTTGGTCGCTGTCCCCGAGACCCAAGTCGATCGCCATTTTTTCATTCCTTTACTCTTTTCACCGGAAGCTGCCACAACGAAGGGCAGGTTCTAAAGCGGAAGTCAGCTGATTCCTACATCACATTTTTAGTTTCATTTTTTCCTTTGCGTTGGAAACCAAAATGCCTTATTAATGGTCGCTCCAAGGTAGTAATCGTTGTCACTTCCGCAACAGAAGCCACGAGAAACAGGAGATGATAACTTTAAGTTAAACACAATGACATGCAAATATATAGACGTTCAATTGCTTGCATTTCTGTCTTTTAGCAAGCTAATCTTGCAAGTTATCTAAATCTAATCTAAACTTATATATAAATGGAACTTTGTCTGTGTGTGTGTCTGTGTGTGTGTGTGTCCGTTACCTATAGACTCCGAAACGGTTGAACCGATTTTCTTGAAAATTTACACAGTTGTACTATAAGCGTCTGCGAGTGTTCTTAGCTAGGTTTTGTGTCAAGGTACCACAGATAAATATTGAAAATCGATAATCAAAAAAATCGGGTTATAGAAGTGTGTGTGTGTGTGTGTCTGTGTGTCTGTGTGTGTGTGTATCCATTAACTATAGACTCCGAAACGGCTGAACCGATATTCTTGAAAATTTACACAATTGTACTATAAACGTCTGCGAGTGTTCTTAGCTAGCTTTTGTGTAGAGGCACCTCCGATAAATATCGAAAATCGATAATGGAAAAAATCGGGTTTTCGAAGGAGTGGTCCGATTTTAATCAAATTTGATACACTCATAGACAAAGACATAAGAAACGATATTCAGAAGTTTCAACGTTGCCGTTCTTACAATAGTGCAGAAAATTTGATATCGATACCAGGAAATCAAAATTTGATTTACATCCATTCATTTTTCTTTCAGTCTACGGTTTCGCTTTAACTGGAAATAACTATTCCTTTTTAGTCTTTCATGCCAACGTCCAAAGAGTCTGAGCTCCAGGACTATGGATTAGTTTTAAAGCTTTCATTACACCAGAGCAACGCCTAGCTATACTGCTAGTATATATATATATATATATATATATATATATATATATAAAAGTTATTCCTAATTTAGTGTGTTTTGCTTCTTTTGTTCTAACCCCCACTTCTTGTGTTGGTATGGTTCCCCCCTACCTTAGTGTATATCTATTTATTTGCTTTTATCTTTAGTGTTTCAGCCTTTGCCCTGACGATCCGTAGTGTGAAACCGCGGTAGGTTTTGGCTCACTCTAGATTTTTGTGTGTATATATATATATATATATATATATATATATATATATATATATATATTATTTATTCATAAATTATAACATGGATATGTTACAATATGACTACAAAAGTAGCCATTTTGTTTCAACACTTTTGTGTCTTTTCAAGTGATATGATGGTTATTACGTGAAGAGATGTGTACTTGGATACTGGCAACTGCCAGAGGGAGTCCTCTTGGTTAAACTGTGGGGAAGGCCCTTCAATATATGCTCGGAGGACGAAATAGAATCTTTCTATTCAATACTGGACAGTGCCAACGCTCAGTGCAAAAGCCAAGAAATTAGGATAATAATGGGGGACTTAAATGCAATGGTAGGTAAAGATAGAGAAGGAGACAGGAACGGCAACTTCGGACTAGGAGAGCGCAACGAAAGAGGAGAAAAATGGATCCAATGGTGCTCAGCCAATGACCAGGTTATTACTAACACCTGGTTCCAAGAACACCCACGACGTTTATGGACATGGAGAAGTCCAGGGGGCGACACGAAGAACCAAATAGATTATATAACTATAAGCAAGAGATTCAGGAACGCAGTAGTCCAATGCAAAACATACCCAGGTGCCGACTGCAGAAGTGACCACGTCCCAGTCATCTGCAAACTAAATATGAAACTCCGAAGTCTGAAGAAGCCCAGCAAATCACCAAGGCTGCAATACGACACGCTAGAGGACGATTTAACCCTGCAGAAAGTATACAATAACAGCGTGAGAAAGAAATATGAAGAACAAATTGGAAAAGGGTACTCAAAATGGGATTCACTAAAAGAAGCGATGGTGACCTCAGCGAACAACATAGCCCCAAAGGAAATCAGACGCAGAAGAAAAAATGAGTGGATGACCGAAGAGATCATCCACATGATGCAAAGGAGACAAAAAATAACACCAAGATACGGAGCAGAGTACAAAAAACTCCACAGGGAGATAAGGAACAAATGCAGACAAGCCAAAAAGGAATGGCTCAACAACAAATGCGCAGAAGTAGAGAGACTGAGCAGTAACAACAAAGCAGAGATGCATAAAGAGATAAGAGAACTGACAGGACAAAAAACCTGCTCCTCAACAGGATGCATAAAATCCAAGGAAGGAACAATCATATTAGAGAAAGAGGAAATACTCCAGCAATGGGAAGAATATATAAAGGATCTCTTTTGCGACAAGAGAGAACAACCGAGAATACACAAGGAGATGGATGGACCGGAAATACTGAAATCCGAAGTGGAAGCTGCAATGGCCAAAATGAACAGAAACAAAGCACCTGTTCCAGATGGCATAGTAATAGAGCTGCTGACAGCCTTAGAAGAATTTGGCATAGAAAAGATTACCGACATAAACGAAATTTATAGCAGCGGAATAATACCGGACGACCTCTGCAAGTCGATATTTATAGCGCTGCCGAAGAAACCTGGTGCAAACGAGTGCGAAGTACACAGAACTATCAGCTTAATGAGTCACATTACAAAACTGATTGTCAGAATCCTGATGAATAGAGCGAGAAGCAGAATCAGGCCAGAGATAGGGCAGGAACAGTGCGAGTTTGTCAAAGACACTGGAACAAGAAACGCCATATCCATGATTAGGATGCTCTCTGAAAGGGCATTACAAATTAAGAAAGACTTGTACCTATGTTTCATTGACTACGCGAAAGCATTCGACAAAATACGACACAAAAATTGGAGATGCTAGGCAGTCTCGACATTTTCTGGAAAGACATAAGAATAATCAAGAATCTCTACTGGCAGCAAACGGCCTGCATACGGACAGCTAACGATCTCAGTAGATACACAAAGATAGAAAAAGGCGTAAGACAAGGATGTGTCTTTTCACCGGATTTGTTCAACCTATACAGTGCGAATATTTTGAGGACACTAGATGACACGCCAGGATTTGTTATTGGAGGCCACAACCTGAACAACATAAGGTATGCGGACGATACAGTGCTGATTGCGGACACGGAAAGGAAACTACAAGACCTCATACAGAAAGTAGCACTGGAGAGTGACAAGAAGGGACTACAAATAAACTTTAAGAAAACTGAGTGCATGGTCATCAGTAAAAGATACAACCCAAAATGCCAAATACAGGTGGGGGATAACAGAATCAAGCAAGTACAAAACTTTAAGTACCTAGGAAGTGTTCTAACAGAAGATGGAAAGTGCGAGATCCGAAGGCGAATTGGCATGCAAAGAACGCGTTCCAGAAGATGAGCAAAATACTAACACACAGGAAAATCTCAATAGAAACGAAGAAAAGAGTGCTAGACTGCTACGTGATGTCAGTTCTTCAATACGGCAGTGAATGCTGGACAATATCATCGAAAATGAGGACAAAACTGGAGACGACCGAAAAGTGGTTCTACAGAAGGATGCTACGGATATCGTGGACTGAGCATGCAAGCAACGAGGAGGTGTTGGAAAGAATGGCAACAAAAAGGAAATTGATGCTGAGCATCAGGAAGAGACAACCGAAGTTCCTGGGAAATGCAATGAGGAAAGAGAGCCTGGAGAACCTGATACTGACTGGTCAGATAGAAGGAAGGAGAGACAGAAGGCAGCGGATAACATATTTGCAGGGTCTGATCAGGTGGATGACGGAACGGGGTTGCCAGGAGCAACAGGCTCAAACATACTAAGAGCCACAAGGGATAGGGAGACGTGGAGAACCATGATCGCCTACGTCCTGAAGGGACAGGGCACATAGAAGAAGAAGAAGAAGAAGAAGAAGAAGAAGAATGTAGACCAATCAGATTATTAGCTCTAGTTTTGTACTGAGCACTTTCTTAAAAATAGTGTCTCTTTTGACAAGGAATATTATTCCAACAATACTTATATATATATATATATATATATATATATATATATATATATATATATTGTATTAATCTAGTTATTCATTTAACTGCATGCTAATCGTTCAAAAATGTTTTATTATAATCTGTTTTTTATGTCCTCCAGTCCAATGAATCTTGTAAATCAGATTAAATCGCATCCGGAAATTAGAAAATGCAAGAAACAATAGAAAACAAGTTTTACCACGTTTCCAAAATAATGCTGAGTCTTTGCCACAACAAGGACTTCCGTATTTTTCTACTTGTTGTGAACTATACAAATCTTAGAAAATATCTGCTCCATTAATTATTTTGTCCAAAAAAACTTTTGTATAAGTTTATAAAATTTTCTCTCATTAAAAGCCACAAGAGCCACTCAAGGTAGGGCTTACTATATAATAATTTTTTTATGAGTGCCGAAGGAAAATTATGATTTATGAGGATCAATCAGTTAAGTGCCATATGTGATACACGCTTAGGCGATCAAGTCTCGAAAAAAACATGAGTGACTGGGTAGAACATTATCCCGTAATAGGTTGCCATTATTTTCTGCGGTAGACTGGTTTCCAGCCAAGGCTATAGAACCCAATCTGTTCTGATATTTAATCCATAACTGGAGGGAAGAGACGGATTAATACCTTTCCCCAAGGGCATTTGCGCGTAAGTGAATGCAACGAATTTAACTATTATTCGAACTCGGCTCCCCAATTTCTCCTTTCGAGTCGATATTCACTGCGCCACAATGCACCTTTATGAGGATAGGCAACTGTTAATCCGATACTCTATGCTGTTCTAGGAATCATTCTTTTGGGAGGAACTTTCACAAGAAGAAACAAACGCGATAGAAGAAGTGTTATCAAAAAAAAAAAAAAAAGAAACTGAATTTAAATGTTTCGCCCCTGTGTATATTATTGAAAGCTTCAAGTCTGGATATTGCACTCTCACGCAGGAAAAAGAATGTCGGCACACTATGAAAATCAACTAAAGTTTGCATAGTGTGACGACACTATTTAGGCACACACATTCCATCCCGTATATTGTAGCCATAAATGCAGCATATTTTAAAATTTTATTTATATCATATATATATATATATATTGTTGACAATGCATACATCAGGGCATCATCTACCTGCAAAGGAAGATTAAAATTAATGACGTCATTACTAATAAAAAAGAAATATGACACATAACAACATCAATTATGAACACGGAAAGAAAATGTTTACCGTGTTCAGAACTTAATATACTCATGACTCTATATACACCATATAGACTATATATAGACTCTATTTACTCTATATAGACTTTACTCATATTTATTTACAAGTAAAATAAAATTAATTCTTGATAAAGACTAAAAATATCGCCGAATGCGCACGAAAATACAAAAACTTCAGATAATTCATATATAATTTCTAAAAAAATTCATAAGAAAACGTGAAAAATTACCTCAGACATTTTTAATGAAACTAGCATAAAAGAGAGATGGATGCTCGACCACACACACACACACACACACACACACACACACACACACACATATATATATATGTGTGTGGAAATATATATATATATATATATACATATATATATATATATATATATATATATAATTGTGTGCGTATGTCGGTGTGTTGATTGTTTAATTACTTATTTTCTGGTCATAACAAGATCAGACCAGTGTAAATTTGTATTAAAAAATGTTCAATACATCTATATTGTAGAACATTTGAACATTTTCTATTTGTAAACGATTTATTACGCTACACAGGTTTCTACTATGAGTAGTGTCTCCAGGCGATTTGCAATAACTAATAATATTATAATAATATTGAAAATAGCCTGAAGACACCTCTCATGGTAGAAACCTAAGTGACGTAATAACTCGTTTACAAATGAAATATATATATATATATATATATATATATATATGTATGTATGTATGTATGTATGTATATATATTTTTTTTTTCTAATATTTTAACGAAAAAAGAACCGTTGACAAATTAAGACGCTGTTGAATTAACGCATAAAAAAAATAAAAGTAAAATTTTATATATATATATATATATATATATATATATATATTGTGTGTGTATTTTGGCAGCATTTTTTCATTAATGCAGCTTTCATTGAATAATATAGACAAGTTTTGTCTATTAATATTTTGTAATATTCTGTGGCGGGAAGGATTTTTTTTTTCTAATATTTTGGCGGAAAAAAACCGTTGACAAATTAAGACGCTGTTGAATTAACGCACAAAAAAAATAAAAGTAAAATTTTATATATATATATATATATATATATATATATATATATATATATATATATATATAGTGTGTATTTTGGCAGCATTTTTTCATTAATGCAGGTTTCATTGAATAATATAGACAAGTTTTGTCTTTTAATTTTGTGTAATATTTTGTGGCGGGAAGGATATTTTTTTTTCTAATATTTTAGCGGAAAAAAACCGTTGACAAAGTAAGACGCTGTTAAATTAACGCACAAAAAAAAAAGTCAAATTTAATATATATATATATATATATATATATATATATATATATATATATATTGTGTGTATTTTGGCAGCATTTTTTCATTAATGCAGGTTTCATTGAATAATATAGACAAGTTTTGTCTATTAATTTTGTGTAATATTTTGTGGCGGGAAGGAATTTTTTTTTTCTAATATTTTAGCGGAAAAAAAAACCGTTGACAAATCAAGGCGCTGTTAAATTAACGCACAAAATCTTTCCCGCCACAAAATATTACACAAAATTAATAGACAAAACTTGTCTATATTATTCAATGAAACCTGCATTAATGAAAAAATGCTGCCAAAATACACACAATGTATATATATATTAAATTTTACTTTTATTTTTTTGTGTTTTTTTTTTCATATATGTAATAATATTGCCCCAAGCAAGGCAGTTTACTGCCACTGGTGCGCAGGGGGTTACATAAGAGAAAATTATGATAAAGAGTGACAGGTTATAGGGGATGTCAGAAGTTGGGTAAAAGAAGAATGAGAATACTGATGAGAGTAGAGTGGACGGAGAAAGCAGCATGAGAGAAAGGATGCAGGTTACTGAGAAACAAGATGACTATTGACTTTACATTTAAATCTTATCTGTCAGTGAAGTAAGTAAACGGGTAGGACATCCACAGATGAGAAAAGAAGCGGATGGAGTAGAATTTGTGTTTACATTTTATTGGTTTCACAGTAAAAGGGTAGGACTTAGTTGCTAATCCTGTGGCTCGAGTAAATTCATACATAGGGGGCACCAGAGAGCTACGTTCATTGGAGCAGAAGCCATGAACGTATTTGTAGAAGAGACACAGGGAAGCCACATTGCGCTGGTGAGAAAGTGTCTATATCTGAGCTGCAAAGTCGATATCGATCACATTACAGAGGACTCCTATGTGGATAACAGGGGAACCAGACCAGATATATATCTGTAGACACGCGAAAAAATACCTGCTTTGCTACAGAAGCAACAATAGATAACAACAAAATCAAACAAAAACAGAACATACAAACATTAAAAATAAAATTTATTTCCTTTTAAAAAGTTAAAAATAAAAAATATATATACAAAAATAAAGATACAAATACTCAATGACGATAATAAACAGAAAATAAAAAAACAAAACAAAAAATAATTATGAAAAATAAAATATATACAAAAACTTAATCACGTCAAAAAGCAGATAAATACCAGAACGACCACCAAACAAAAAACACACATAAAGCTCACGAACACAAAGTTACATAAAACACCCAAACATGACCCAGAAATAATAACTCGTCACGCAGAAAAACATAACAGCACAATTAAAAAAAAGGTCAAACCAATAAAAAGAGATCAATACAAGAAAAGTGTTTAACCTAATATCAAACAATTAAGCAGCCATTCACGTATACTAAAGTACAAGCAATATAAATAAAAATAAATCACAGACTTGCACAATAAAATAAAAGGAATATTAAACGTAAAAAATAAAAATCAACCAATCACAAACAAAATTAATCCTAGAAAAATAACACCATGTTCTATATAAACAAGAAAAACCTGACCCTAATGGCAAATAGTCCTGACGAGTAAGAACATCATAATGGTGTTCTTACAAAACTTCAAAGCCTGCTCAGTTAAAGTGACAAACTCCGTATATATATTTAGTGTATTGAGGCAGCAGATAATTTTCTAAACATGTACTGTTAGATATACGAGACAACAAATGTCTATTATGTTTAATCATGAGCCGTTCTAAATATTTTTCTCCATATCTCATTCTGTGATGAACCATTAATAAAAGGGAAAAAGCAAGATATATATCCGTTTTCTTTTTTACCCTTCATAAGCTCTCTATCGGATTCTTATCCATATGTCATCTGTATTTGACCCCAGTTCACCCCCCACCACACACACTTATATAAATTGCCGAATAAATTTCCTGGATTGTTCATCTACATCGGAAAAACAAGTAGAAATCTAAAAAGACGTATATATGAACACAAAAGAGACATCATTAATAATAATCTAACAAATGCATTAGTGATTCATAGAAATAAATTCAACCACAATTTTGATTTTAAAAATGCCACACAAATAAAAAGAGTAAACAATTTATTCAGAAGAAAAGTTCTCGAGAGCGCCGCCATCCAGTACTACCAAAACATCAATTTGCGCCCCGGATTTTTCCCAATCTCACCTTTACTTATGGAAATTATACTAAAACAGACTAACATACATAATAAAAACTTCAAAGAAAACGGTCGAATTCCCTTCATTTTAACATCTCGTGAATTTGCACTACACATGAAGCAAGTCTAAACAGACTGACACACGAAATAAACAGTTTTCAAAGAAAACGGTCAAATTCCTTCCATTTTCATATCTCGTGACTTTGCACTACACATGAAGAAATTCTAAAAACTAAAATATTCTGTTCATCTTTTGAAATGATTTGTGAGCGTCTTTGTGGTTCGCCAACATTGTTTGTTTATAGATACGTAATTTAGAATAAAGCTCATTTCGTCTTTTTGCCTTGAATAGGTCCATCACAGGACGAAACTCGTAGGCGATTTAAAATACAGTTTTCCTCTTGTCTTTATTTTATTTAACCACACTTATATATATATATATATATATATATATATATATATATATATATGACAGAGTATGAAAAGGTTCGCGGCATCTCAATCCGACAAAATTAACAAACATATATGTTTTTAGTTTAAAATAGAGTTTAAAATACAGTTTTCCTCTTGTCTTTATTTTATTTAACCACACTTATATATATATATATATATATATATATATATATATATATATGACAGAGTATGAAAAGGTTCGCGGCATCTCAATCGGACAAAATTAACAAACATATATGTTTTTAGTTGTCGCGGAAGGATTTCTGATCCGCTTATGAACTTTTAAAATCTACGTCCATCTATCTACATTTTCGTCTATTTCTCTTATCCACATATACAGGCAAACATATATTAACTTGGAAATCAATTTTTGTTTTCTGTACTCAGTTTTCATATATATATATATATATATATATATATATATATATAAGTTTGTGTGTGTGTGTTTGTGCGTCTTTTTTTGTGAGGCAATTAAAAGATTTTCTACTTTTTAACCCCAAACTCCATAACGTTGATATATTTTTCAGTGTAAACCGACAAGTTTGCCTTCGGCTCCCTTCGTAACCAACTTTCTTGTCCTCTATCTGACACTGCTTGCAAAAGAACCGGAGGCAAAGTAAAAAAAAAAAAAAATCTGGTGGCGATGTGTCGATCAATTTCACGGGTTTGAGGACAAGTGGCTCACCCAAGTGAATTTTAACGGCATTTTCATTGCAAATACGATGTCTATCGTTTAAAAAAATATGGAGTCATATTTTTTTTATTATTCAACGTTTCTTTCCCTTTTCTGTTATTCTTTATTTATTTTTATTTTTGTGGTTTTAATTATTTCAATTTTACTCCTGATACTCCCACTCTGACAGATTCATTCTTCTATATGGTAATAATTTCTCGTCAGTTTCTTGCCTGATTACTACTGAAATCGCTGTTCATTCGATTTTTAGTCGTAAACTCTCATGAACTTGACGAGTAATTAAGGATCGATTCTGAGAAAAAAAAAATGGCCGAAATATGCAAGCAACGCGAAAATAAACAAAAAACATAGAATAAATTCTAAAATCAGAAATATTCGTTTGAAATGCTTCAGATTCATAATAACTAAAGAGAATGTGATGAATTTTACACTCACATGATATACTTCATGTAACTCGATTCAAAACAATGTTAACCCTTGATTTGTTCATACATATTGGCAAAGAGCATGTGGCCTTTTCGTCCAGATAGGGTTTTACATCTCTTTGTGCTTTGTGGGAGATTCTTGCAGTAATTTTTACATTAATATTTTTGGTGAATTTTCAATCTGTGGTGCTTCCTAACAAAACCTTAAGTCAAATTATGTGTCGACATTCTTCTTTTTCTTTTTTTAAGTGTCGTGTCTCTTCAGGACGCAGGCAAACATGACCCTTCACATCTTCCTGTCTTGTAGCTCTTAATAAATTCTGCTATATATTTCCTCAAGTCCATCAAGTATGACACGGGCTGTTTTCCCTCTCCCTATGAGTATCAAATTCTCCAAGTCCTCCTTTCTAATTACATTAATTCTTCCCATAAACTTAACGGTCTCTTCCTGATGTTATAAGTTTCCTTTTTGTTTCCTTTTTGTTTCCATTCTCTCCAAAACCTTGTCTTTGCATATATGTTTGGTCCATTGAAACCTGATGGTGTTGACATTCACCTGGGAATTACATTTGGAGGTTCTTCATACTTGACACGATTCTGTTCAAAGTTTCTCTTACAATTGTGCACTGTTTCCTTATAGGATGAACGATCTTGAGCAAGGTTTTCCCAGTTATGATTACGGTCTTGTGTAAGTTTTTATCTTATTTTATTCTAATACTAGCACTATAGCCCGGTGTTGCTCGAGGGTAATGAAAACTTTAAAACTAATCCATGGTCCTGTAGGTCAACTTTTTGGACGTTGGCACGAAAGACTAAAAAGCAATAGTTGTTTCCAGTTAAAGTGAAACTGTAGACTGAAAGAAAAATGAATAGATGTAAGTCAGATTTTGATTTCCTGGTATCGATATCAAATAAGATATTTCATCGTAAACTGAATTTTCAAGGCTAAGTAAGTCCTCTGAGTAAATGGTATCATGGCTGAGACTAAGAACTACAATTATAACTACTTCGAGCCAAACCCGAAGCAAAAACTAAAATAAAAGGGCTGAAAAAAAATACAGACATACAGGCAGATAAACAGACACACACACAAACATCTTGCCTTATATATATATATATATATATATATATATTATCGATTTTCTGCACTATTGTAAGAACTGCAACCTTGAAACTTCTGAATATCGTTTCTTATCTCTTTGTCTATGAGTTCATCAAAGTTGATTAAAATCGGACCACTCCTTCTATAACCCGATTTTTACGATTATCGATTTTTGATATTTATCGGGGGTACCTCGACACAAAACCTAGCTAAGAACGCTCGCAGACGCATATAGTACAACTGCGTAAATTTTGAAGAAAATCGGTTCAGCCGTTTCGGAGTCTATAGGTAACGGATACACACACACACACACACACACACACACACACACATACACACACAGAAAGACAAAGTTCCATTTCCAATTAAGTTTAGATTATTATTATTTCATCCCAAGCATTGCGGGACCGCCACTAACTTGCAGGGGGTGGTTCAGTAAGAGAAGACTGGGTACAGGGGGTGGTTCAGTAAGAGAAGACTGGGTACAGTGGGTGTTCAAGAAAGAATAAAAATGAGCGGGTTTCAAGAAGACAGAAGATGGCAATTAAACTTGCATTTTTGTAGATTGCATCTATCAGGGTACCCGGAACGAGAAATCGGTGATCCGAGTTCGAATTCCAGTTGAATTCTTTGCATTCACTTACACGTAAACACCTTTGGGAAAGGTATTAACACGTCTCTTCCCTTCATTTATGTGTTAAATAATAGGACAGATTAGATTCTATAGTCCTGGTCAGTACCAGTCAACCACAAAAACAATGGCAACCTACTCCGGGATAATATTTTGCCCAGTTAGTCATGTCTCTTTCAAGATACGATCACCCAAAGCGGGTTTCACGTATGGTACTTAACTGATCTATCAGGGAAACAATTAAACGATAGGGAGTTCCGCACGAGAAGTGAGAGAAAAGAAACTATTGGAGTAGAAATGACGGTTATATTTATCTATGTTGAAGGTAAAATGGTTGTTTTTATGTTATATCTACCTCGGTGGGTCATTTACTGCCAACTAAATTTTATTTATTTATTTGCTGGAAATAACTTTTTCTTTCAACAATTTATTGTTGTTTCTTATATCTTTTCGAGTATCAAGATTCATTGGGATTTGTTTTTAAGTGCAGGATCCCCAATCCTACACTTGTTATTTAACCCCTAACTGGAGGAAAGGGACAGATTAATACCTTTCCCAAGGTTACAAGTGCTTAAGTGAATGCAGGGTATTCAACTAGAATTCGAACTCGGCTCGCCGATTTCTCTTTCCGAGTCGATATCCACTGCACCACAACGCACATTCGTCACTAAACGCTTACAGCACCTGGTATTCGCAAGTGGTCACCCATCTAAGTACTGACAACGCTCAACGTTGCTTAACTTCGGTGATCGAGCGAAAACCTGTGTATTCAACATGATATGGCCGTAAGTCCAGGTAAAATGATGAGAACTAGATGACGATCTAGAAGCATGTTTAAATTAACGTGGACGGGGCAACAGAGAAAAAACTCGTCAACAATTATACCTGCATCCAGGGTCGTGTTTAGGGCTCTCACTGACCCCGCAATTGCGGGGAGGCGCAAGTTCACCAGGGAGCACAAGGCCTCTTAAGGCTCCTGGGCCCCGACCATCTATTGTAATAAAGAAAAAATACCAAAATAATTATTAGGATTAACTGGAAAATTATCATCATACTTGTATCTCTCTTACTCTCTTTCTCTCTTTTTATCTAAACTTATTTACAAATGGAACTTTGTCTGCGTGTATCTGTGTGTATGTGTGTGTGCCTGTGTGTGTCTGTTAGCTATAGATTCCTAAATGGCTGAACCGATTTTCTTGAAAATTTACACAGTTGTACTATAAGCGTCTGCGAGTGTTCTTAGCTAGGTTTTGTGTCGAGGTACCCCCGATAAATAACCAAAATCGATAATGGAAAAAATCGGGTTATAGAAGGAGTGGTCCGATTTTAATCAAATTTGATACACTTATAGACAAAGACATAGGAAACGATATTCAGAAGTTTCAAGGTTGCAGTTCTTATAATAGTGCAGAAAATCGATAATATATATATATATAAAAGGCAAGAAGTGCGAGAAAAGAACCTGTTGGAGTAGAATTGTCGGCTGCCATTTGGTAGATTTATCTGTAAAAGGGTGGGACCTTTGTCGTTTCCTCCGTCGAGTAAATTCTTGTGGAGACGCACAAAATTGTTCATTTATTTTCCTCTCTCCTTGCTAGTATTCTAATTTAATTTGTTCAATATATATATATATATATATATATATATATATATATATATATATATATATATATATATAAAATTGTTTCTTTAAACATTATTTTAATGGTTACTAGTGTTTGAGTGGATAGTTTGTTTTTTTTTGTCTTTTTTTTTTCTATAATTAAACTCCATTTTATGTGAACAAAGTTTGACTTAAGCTATATAAATTTATTTACTGTGAAATTTTCCGATGACTTCACCTCCTCAGTGTTTAGGAGTTGCAGAATCGAATCCTGCCTGAGATAGATATTTTCCAAATAAAATTTCTCGAATATTTAATCCGGTGTATATTAAAAATGTTTAATTATAGAAAGAAAAACAGACTATCAACTCAATTAAGAGTATTTATTAAAATTAAATGTTCAAATAAATGTAGATAAATATGATGGTTAATACCGATTTCGTAATATACATGTTTGTATTTATGTACACTTTGAGAATATATTGAGTCTAAGCGAAAGTATTTTAAAAGTGGTTGGTAGATTGGTTTGATATTCGCAATTAAATTAAAGCCAGTACTTTTTTTAAAAAAAATCAACACAACCTTCTCAGTTAGGCTATTGTTTCAACACTTTCTTTTTTTCTGTAAATACACATCCCCATATACCTAACCGTGTGTGTGTGTGTGTGTGTGTGTGTGTGTGTGTGTGTACACAGGTTTACTGGAATCTCTGCGTAGGAATGCGTTTTAAAAAGAATTCTCAGATGTTCTCAAATAGAAATTGTCGAGAAAAATGGTGCCGAAGAACTTTGCCCTGGAGTCAATTAGCAGAATGGGGCATCAATGTGGAATCTTGGAAATTTGGCCCAGAATATTTTCCGAAAAACACTCAATTCATCACTCTTCTCTACAATGTCATCCGGGAAACGGACACAAAAAGCAAGAACATGTCGTCACGATAGCGCTTCTCCCTTTCTCTTCTTTCTCTTTAAAAATGCGGAAATGTTTTTTTAGCAATGGACATGAAGACGTTTCCGAGAGAAGAATAAAGAGAATATTTATGCTAAACTGTCTTGAATCACACTCATATATATATATATATATATATATATATATATATAACAGAAATTAACGAAATTTGTTATAAGCAACCGACAATTTGAAATGCTTTGTTTGAATATTATTTCTGATCGATACTAGTATTTAAGTAAATATTCTGTTTATAATCAAACATTATAATATATTTATATCTACCAGACTGATTATTTACGATAAATATTTGTTTCGAAAATGTGTGTCATTCGGCAGGATTTGAACCTTCGATTCCTATCCACATAGGGGAAGCCACTAATTGATCTGGCTGGCAAAGGTAATTATTTAAAGAAAATGTACTACAAGAAAAGTTATAAGGAAAATTATTATAAAAGCAATGAGAATAGAAATTTTAAATTTTGACATAAACAAATCTAAACTTATTTATAAATGGAACTTTGTCTGTGTGTGTGTGTATGTGTGTCTGTGTGTGTGTGTGTCCGTTGCTTATAGATTCCGAAACGGCTGAACCGATTTTCTTGAAAATTTACACAGTTGTACTATAAGCGTCTGCGAGTGTTCTTAGCTAAGTTTTGTGTCGATAATAAAAAAAATCGGGTTATAGGAGTGGTCCGATTTTAATCAAATTTGATACACTCATAGACACAAGAAACGACATTCAGAAGTTTCAAGGTTGCGGTTCTTACAATAGTGCAGAAAATCGACTATATATATATATATATATATATATATATATATATAAAGCAAGATGTTTGTGTGTGTGTCTGTTTATCTGCCTGTATGTCTATTTTTTTCAGCCCTTTTATTTTAGTTTTTGCATTGTGTTTGGCTCTAAATAGGTATAATTGTAGTTCTAAGTCTCAACCATGTTACCATTTACTCAGAGGACTTATTTAGCCTTCAAAATTCAGTTTACAAGGAAAAACCTTATTTGATATCGATACCAGGAAATTTGACTTACATCCATTCATTTTTCTTTCAGTCTGCGGTTTTGCTTTAACTGGAAACAACTATTACTTTTTAGTCTTTCGTGCCAACGTCCAATGAGTCTGAGCTCCAGGACTATGGATTAGTTTTAAAGCTTTCATTACACCAGAGCAACGCCGGGCTATACTGCTAGTATATATATATATATAAAATAAGTGCGATTGGTAAATTGTCGCAATTATTTTATTATTTCTAATATTCTTTAGGGTCTCAGCTCCAGGACCATGGATTCGTTTTAAAACTTTCATTACACCCAAGCAACGCCGGGCGATACTGCTAGTTAGGCATAAAACGAATATTATTGTCAGTTTATTTAAAATAAATTTAGATTCAGCCTAGTTTTAAGAGTTTGGGATAAAATGGATCAAAACAGAAACCTTTTATGTAAAAAAAGAAAAGAGTAATTTGTATCCTTAACGCTTGATGTAGTTCTCCTCCAAACGAGACTCCAATTGAATCACAATTCTTTGCAGTTTGTTGGTTTTTATTTCATGTAGAAAATTTAAATGTAAGATCGATAGACATCTCCTATCACACTAACTCGCATCCATTCTCTCAAGCTCTTTTTTCATCTACTCCACCCCATCCTCGGTATCCTCACCCATCTATTACCCTCCTCCTGACATTTCCTATAAATAACCCCTCATCACTTTTCCCTATGAAACCCCCTGCGCTACAGTGGCAGTAGAATGCCTTGCATGGGGTGAGATGATACGTGTTGCTTTCCCCCGTAGATGGTATCCTCAGCATCCTTCTGTAGAATCACATTTTGGTTGCTTCACGTCTTTCCTTCATCTTTGATGAGATTGTCTAGCATTCGCTGTCATATAGAAAGACAGACAACAACATTTTATTGCATTTAAACTTTTTTGTTGGAATCATATTTGTTCAAATCAGTTTAAGTGCATCTGTTTAACACTTCACTTAAATTTTAATACAATTTAATCTCTTTTGTGCTTAAAATGTCCTTCTTCAATCTTGCAACATTCAACGAACCTCTCCAGAACACTATGACACCCAGGGTGCTCAAATCCCGACCTGCATCAATTTCAATAAATAATTCTCAGATGTACACTTTTATTTCATCTACTGTGTGGGGATTTCTCTTTTAAACCATGTTCTTCTTCTTCTTCTTCTTCTTCTTCTTCTGTTAGGTTCCGTTTTCCTTCAGAACATAAGCAATCATGGCCCTCACTATCCCATCTCCCTATCCCTAGGGGCACGCTTTCTACTGTTACCCCACCGAAACCCTGCTCTGCTATCCACTTGCCCAAGCCTCTCAAGTATGTTACGCGTTGCTTTCTCCCGTCTCTCTTTCCCTCTATCTGACCTGTGAGTATCAGATTCTCCAAACCATCCTTCCTCATTACATGCCCCAGTAACTTCAACTGTCTTTTCCTGAGGTTAAGTATCAGTTTCCTTTCCGTGTCCATCATCTCCAAAACTTCGTCGTTACTCACATCTTCGGTCTATGGTAACCTCAGTATCCTTCTGTAGAACAACATTTCGGTTGCTTCAAGACTTTCCTTGATCTTTGATGAGACTGCCCAACATTTTCAATAGCCAACTGCATTTGAATAATTCAAAATTTCTACTAATGTCGCCTGAAAAAGGCCGGACGATATAACGACCAAAACGTTGTGAATATTGTAATAAAAATGAAAAAAAAAAACATGAAAAATGTAAATTGTTTTTCTTTAAAAGAAGAAGCATTTACTAACATTTGAAATTTATAAGTAAGCTTTTATGAGTATAGAGTTGAAATGGATTTTAGAATGATCTGGAAGTCGAATTAAAAAAGTGATACTCCTCTACTCCTGTTCGAAAGATAGCGGCGATAATAAATACAGTAAATGTTTGCTGAATACTCGTTATTAAAGGAGACAAATTAATCTTAAAAGTTCTTATGTCAAATATTTTAGCAAATAGTATAGTTTGGATCGTTAGGCCATTAAAGCATTTTGCTTTCTAAAGTTGAAAGGTCTATTCATGCTTAGCATCGCAAGGTAGAAAAGTCCGAAGAGGTCCTAAGAAATACTAGATATGAATCAGCTCAAAAAATGTCCGGATAATTTTCGCCGGAAAATATATTGTTAATCGTCATGGGAGAGAGAGAGAGAGAGAGAGAGAGAGAGAGAGAGAGAAGGGTGTGAGAGAAAGAAGAACATTCAGGAGTTTGTATTTTCTTTTCTTTTCGGTGAAATAATTTATTTGTAGTTTTTGTATATTTATTTTTCTCAAACATGAGAAAAATGAAAAAAATATCATCGTGAATAAAGCAAGCAAATAAAGAAAGAATAAAAAAGTAAAACAAGAACGGAATAATTTAAATGAAGAAAGAAAGAAGAGAAAAATGAAGGGAATAGAAAAAACTACTGACACATGAAAGAAAGAAAGAAAGAAAGAAAGGAAAAAAGAAAAGCAAGTAAAAAATAGAGAGAAGGTTGACACATTAAAGAAAGAAGAAAATGAAAATAAAGAGAGCTGGCTGATATTTTAAAGAAACAAAGAAACAAAGAAAAAAGAAAAAATGAAAAGAAGGCATATATTTGAAAGAAAGAAAGAAAGAAAGAAAGACAGAAAGAAAGAAAGAAAGAAAAGAAGGTATATATTTGGGAGAAAGAAAGAAAGAAAGAAAGAAAAAAGGAAAGACAGAAAGAAAGATAGTAATGAAAAAAGAGAAGGCAGATATTTGAAGACAGAAAAAGAAAGACATAAAATACGAGAGAAGGAGCTGATATTTCAAAGAAAGAAAGAAAGAAAGAAAGAAAGAAAGAAAGAAAGAAAGAAGGTATATATTTGGTAGAAAGAAAGAAAGAAAGAAAGAAAGACAGAAAGAAAGAAAGAAAGAAAAGAAAGGTATATATTTGGTAGAAAGAAAGAAAGAAAGAAAGAAAGAAACAGAAAGAAAGAAAGAAAGAAAGAAAGAAAGAAAGAAAGAAAGGTATATATTTGGGAGAAAGAAAGAAAGAAAGAAAGAAAGAAAGAAAGAAACAAAGAAAGAAAGAAAGAAAGAAAAGAAGGTATATGGGTTTGGGAGAAAGAAAGAAAGAAAGAAAGAAAGAAAGAAAGGAAAGAAAGAAAGGAAACAGAAAGAAAGAAAGTAATGAAAAAAGAGAAGGCAGATATTTGAAGACAGAAAAAGAAAGACATAAAATACGAGAGAAGGCTGATATTTCAAAGAAAGAAAGACAGAAAGAAAGAAAGAAAGAAAGAAAGAAAGAAAAGAAGGTATATATTTGGTAGAAAGAAAGAAAGAAAGAAAGAAAGAAAGAAAGAAAGAAGGTATATATTTGGGAGGAAGAAAGAAAGAAAGAAAGAAAGAAAGATAGAAAGAAAGAAAGACAGAAAGAAAGAAAGAAAGAAAGAAAGGTATATATTTGGGAGAAAGAAAGAAAGAAAGAAAGAAAGAAAGAAAGGAAAGACAGAAAGAAAGAAAGTAATGAAAAAAGAGAAGGCAGATATTTGAAGACAGAAAAAGAAAGACATAAAATACGAGAGAAGGCTGATATTTCAAAGAAAGAAAGAAAGAAAGAAAGAAAGAAAAGAAGGTATATATTTGGGTTTGAAAGAAAGAAAGAAAGAAAGAAAGAAAGAAAGAAAGAAAGAAAGAAAGAAAGAAAGAAAGAAACAGAAAGAAAGAAAGTAATGAAAAAAGAGAAGGCAGATATTTGAAGACAGAAAAAGAAAGACATAAAATACGAGAGAAGGCTGATATTTCAAAGAAAGAAAGAAAGAAAGAAAGAAAGAAAGAAAAGAAGGCATATATTTGAGAGAAGCAAACAAAGAAAGAAAATAAAGAAAAGACTGACACTTAAAAGAAAGAAAGAAAGAAAGAAAGAGAATTAAAAATTGAAGATGGCTGACACTTTAGAAGAAAGAAAGAAAGAAAGAAAGAAAGAAAGAAAAGTAAAAAAGAGAGAAGACTGACACATTAAAAAAAGGAAAGAAAGACAAATAAAAAAGAGTCAATGCTGGCACTTTAAGGAAAAAAAAGAAAAAATAAAGAACGAAAGTAAAAAAAATACGGAAAATGAGACGAGAAAAAAAAATAAAATAAAATAGCAACAAAAAATAGAAATAAAACGGAAAATGATTTTAGAAATAGAAAAGAAAAATAGAAGGGGGGAGGAAATAAACGTTAAAAGGAACGGGGATCTTTTCCCAGAAAATAATCCATTATAAAAAAAAAGATAAAAAGATGAGAAAATGTCGAAAAAAAAAAACTGGAAAGAATGCGCCCGGGGTTAGCGATGCCAATTTAAAAAGAAGGAAAAAGTTTTTTCAACGTTCAGATGTGTAACAAAAAACAACAGGTGACCTCAGTGGCTGTAAAGTCGCTAATGACCTTGTCTGATGGTCCGTTCAACCATGGAGACATGGATAAAGACGGGCCCTTATAACTTGCTTCAGTTACTAACGGATGGACACGAAAATGAATTTGAAATCTATAACATTGCAAAATGAAAACATTAAACAAGTAATTTAAGAGATATATCGATGAATTCGCAAATATTTTACACAATGGAAATGAATTTTCAATATAATCTTCTTCCTTGTTAATAGTGGCTAATTTTCACCTCTGAATTTAAATGTGAATAATAATCGAGTATTATACAATTAAAATTTCAGATCCATTTTCTGCTAATATATACTTGACCTGTTACGAGTTTACGATAAATGTAATTTTTAATCCAGTGGCTCTCACAAAGAGCGCTTCATAGATGCTGCGGAAGTGGGTAACAGAAACAGCGAATGGTTTGGTTTGGTTTGTTTTATGGCATATCAACCCCTTGGGGGGGGGGGGTCATTTAATGCCAAAGCATTAATTGTTTTAGTATAGGAAAAAAATAACGCAATATGGCAATTTTTTTTTTCCTTCAAAAAACGTATGATGGCAATAATTTTTTTTTTCTTTCAAAAAACGTATTATGGAAATAACTATTTTCCTTCAAAAAACGTATTATGGCAATTTTTTCCTTCAAAAACGTATTTTTGTTGGTAATATTTTTTCTTCAAAAACGTATTTTTGTTGGTAACATTTTTCCTTAAAAAAGGCTTTGTTGGTAATATTTTTCCTTCAACAATGTTTTCTTGGCAATATTTTTAATTCAAAAAAATTTTGTGGGTAATATTTTTCATTGAAAGATTTTATGTACATATTTTATAAAAGTCTGTATTTATACTTTCATAGTGTTTTGACCCCTGTTTGGAGGGTTAAAGATTTGCCCATAGCTGGGACCGTAACAGGTGCTACCACCCCAGGTCAGGGTAGACCTAAAAACAACAGCAATTAAGAGGTTGTTTACATGCTCCTCACAACCACGAAGTCAGAAGCCTTGCTGCCAGATGCAGTTTACCGTCATACCCAGGACCCAGCACAGCGAATGATTGAAAAATAATCAAGATTTAGAAACAGTTTTAAAACAGTCATATGCCAAAAATAAATATTTTTTCAAAATATTATGATAGGTTAATTGTAGTTGCATGCATAAGTCTTACTTAATCCTAAAAAAGGTAGATAAAATGTCAAAATAAAGGACTACAAATAAATTATAATAAAACCGAATGTATGGTCATCAGCAAACGGAGGAGCCCAAAATGCTAATTACGGGTTGGGGATACTAAAATCAAGCATGTACAAAAATTTAAGTATTCGGAAACTTTTCTAACGGAAGCCGTAAAGTGCGACACTGAAAACCGAAGGCGAATTGGAAAAGTCAAGGACGCATTCCAGAAGCTGAGCAGAGTATTAAGAGACAAGAAAATTTTGCTAGAAACAAAGAAGAGAATATTGGATTGTTATGTGATGTCTTTTCTTCAATATGGCAGTGAATGAAGATGAAGGAAAAACTTGAAGCAACTGTAATGTGGTTCTACAGAAAGATGTTGCGAATATCATGAATCGAGCATGTGAGCAATGATGAGGTTTTGGAAAGGATGGAAACGAAAAGGAAATTAATATTGAGAATCAGAAAGAGACAACTGAAGTTCATGGGACATGCAATGGGGAAGGAGAGCTTGGAGAACCTGATACTAACAGGCCATTTTGAGGGAAAAAGAGACAAGGGAAAGCAGCCGATAACATATTTGCAGAACTTGAGCAGTTGGATGGCACGGCGGGGTTTGGGTGAGGTAACATGAGAAAGGATGCTAAGAGACACCAGGGATAGGGAGACGTGAAAAGCCATGATCGCCTACGTCCTGAAGGGACATGGCACATAGAAGAAGAAGAAGTGCCATACGTGATACACGCTTGGACAATCATGTATCAAAAGTTATATGACTGACTAGGGAGAATATTTTCCTGCAGTAACTTGCAATTACTTTCTGTGGTAGACTGGTTGCCAGCCAAAGCTATAGAAACCAATCTGCATTGATATTTAACCCATAGCTGGACGGAGAAATGGTGGATTAATACCTATCCCAAGGGCCATCATCATTTATCCATCACACCCAGATGGTGCATAGGGCAGCAACTTTTTGTTGCTGTGTCTGTAACAAACTGTTTTTTTTTAAGGAGCAAGGTTGTTAGCCCTCCCCCCAAACCCCAAGGAGGACCCCAAGGACCGGTGGACCATTCTTGGTCGTTACGTTTACAGCACCTGGTATTCCCAAATAATCACCCATTAAGTACTGACCAGGATCGATGTTGCTTAACTTCGGTGATCGGACGGGAACCAATGTATTCAACACGATATAGCCGTAGACTCTCCCAAGCGCATTTGCGTGTAATTCAACAGGAATTTCAACTCGGCTCTCCGATTTCTCGTTCCGAGACGATATCTACTGAACATCCTGAGTCTCAGTATGAATAAATTATTATTAACTGATTTTATCATTGTTATTTTCCCATTAAATCCAGTATTAACTTTATAGCAAGTAGTGTCCGCAAATTGAAAGAAAGAGTGATCAATGATAATGTCCTTAAATCGAATGCACAGTTCTATCCCTTTTACCTTATTTATGTATTTTTTTTTAACTTTTAAATGTAATTTTTATTATTTCTTATTTTACGAAGGAAAAGCAAATTTTAATTCATAAAATGCGACCCATAGAAAAAAACAGGGAACCACATTTCTAGTCTTGTTTGTTTTTTATGCTAAATTTAATAATAGACGTTCCATTTCGGTGTGGGGTAATGATTACCGAGGCTTTTATACATTTATTGTTAAATAAAGAGCTTTTGTCATCGTTATATGATGGACAGAAATTTCAGAATTTTACGAAGCAAAAGCAAATTTTAATTCGTAAAACGCGACCCAGAGAAAAAAAAAACTTGGAACCACTTTTTTAGTCGTCTTTTTTTATGCTAAATTTAATAATATAAGTGCCATTTCGGTGTGGTGTTATGATTAACGAGGCTTTTGTACTTGACATTTATTGTTAGATAAAGAGATTTTGTCCTCGTTATATGCCGGACAGAAATTTCAGAATTAAACAGCAGTACAAGAATTAACGTAGTAAAATAATTCAACCATATTCAACGTTGGGTACTCGTTAGCAAGTCTGGTCAAGTTTATCAATATAATTATTATTAACCCAGTATTTCTTAGGTTAATAATAAATATACTGATCATCTAGATTAGATTTCCCAATGATTACCAGCACTGAGTTTGGGTAAAGGATTTCCCCCACTATCAATTAGGTCGACTGATGTGCGTTGTAGTTCAGTGGTTATCGACACGGAACGAGAAATTGGAGAGCCAAGTCCGAATTTAAGTTGAATTCCTTGCATCACGTATGCGCAAATATCCTTGAAAAAGGTATTAATCCTTCGATTCTCCTGCCAGCTATAGGTTAAATAGCAGGGCAGACTGGGTTCTATAGCTTTGGTTGGCAACCAGCTGACTGCAGAAATTAAAGGCAACTTACTGCGGGAAGATTTTCTGCCCAGTCAGTCATGTCTCTTTCTAGACATGATCGCCCAAGCGTGTATCACGTATAGCACTTCATTGATCCATTAGGTCAAAATGAGCAAACCGACGGGAAAAATATAACACTGGAGAAAACAAAAAACGTAAAATCAATACGCGAAATTAGAAAATATTTTAAAAACGTTGGAAAAGTCATATTGTGCAGATGTACAGTTACTATCTAGCAATGTATTTTGGCCTTGATGACGTGTAAAATCTTAAGAATGACTGTTTGCGATACGATGACCGTCACAAACCGCTGTAAAAAAAAGAAAAAACTCTTCTTATGTTCAAGCTGTTGAATTCTTGATGTGTGCCCACTGGTAGATTTATACTGTCTTCTAGTAAAATAATTCTTGAGACCTGCCAGAAATTGAATTTTCTATTTCAATTCAGTCAGTAAAATGTCATACACACTCAGGTGATCATATCTTTTTCGAGACATGACAAATCGGGCTGAAGAATTTCCCACGGTAGGTTGCTATGTCAGACTGTTTAAAACGCTACTTGCCCTGCTATTTAAACGATAGCTGGACAGATTAATACTTTTCTCAAAGGTATTTGTGCGTAAGTGAATGCAACGGATTCAACTGGAATTCGACCTCGGCTCCTCGATTTCTCGTTCCGAGCCGATATCCACTACACCACAACGTACATTCCAAGATTCACCTTATTTATTGAATGAGCCTCGTAGAAGTCCTTATACCGAAAAATTTACCTTATTTATTGAATGAGCCCTGTAGAAGTCTTTTTTTTTTTTCATCATATCACCCCGAGCAAGGCGGTAAAGCCACTGAAGCGCAGGGGGCTACGTAGAAGTGAAACGATTGGAAAAGAGAAAGCAGGAGATCACATCCTAAACAAGGAACAAGGGATGAGCCTTTTCACCTGTTCAATAGATGTGGGTGGAGTGTGAATCAGGCGATAGTGTAGTCTATCTACTCCAATTAAAAAAAAAGAGTGAAAAGATTGGAAAAGAGAAAGCCGGAAACCACATCCTAAACAGGGAACAAGGGATGAGCCTCTTAACCTGTTCAATAGACGGGAGTGGAGTGTGAACCGGGCGATAGTTTAGTCTGTCTACTCCAATTGAAAAAAAAAGAAAAGAGTGAAAAGATTGGAAAAAAGCCGGAACCCACATCTTAAACAAGGAACAAGGGATGAGCCTCTTCAACGGTTCAATAGACGTGGGTGGAGTGTGAACCGGGTGATAGTGTAGTCTATCTACTCCAACTGAAAAAGAAGAGTGAAAAGATTGGAAAAGAGAAAGCCGGAAACCACATCCTAAACAAGGAACAAGGGATGAGCCTCTACACCTGTTCAATAGACGTGGATGGAGTGTGAACCAGGCGATAGTTTAGTCTATCTACTCCAATTATATAGAAAAATTCACCTTATCTATTGAATGAACCTCGTAGAAGTCCGTATACCGAAAAATTCACCTTATTTATTGAATGACCATCGTAATAAGAAAGACTTAGACGCAATTTCAACATTAGAAAAAGAGAAGACTGAGACGAAAATGCCTGCTAGTTAATGGTAATGATTGTGCCAATATTAAGCGTTTCCTAATAAGGAAACATTCATTATTCATTAAAACCTGTTTCTTAAGTTCACAAGCTGTTATCGCTCTTTCCAGTATTAATTGAGGTGTACTTCCTTACCTTTTATTTGAAGTCGGGTCGAATGTCAATATCCTAATTATGGCGGTATTTTCTCTTCAAGATACATGTTCTATCCATTGTTGCTGCCGCTGAAAGTTCTCAAGTTAAATGTTTCCTGCTAGGTGCTACAATTATTTGCGATTGTGTAGCGCCAGTCCACAAGGTTCAAACATTTTAGTTGTTACTACTGTTGAAAATCTGCCATTGAAGTCTTTTCTGTTATCTGCTACAGTTTTCTGTGAGTGTGTAGCACCAATCTACAAGCTTCAAACAAGGATGGTTTATTAAAGCGGCTTTTTTCCTAATGCTCAAAATAGTGTGAAATTTCAATATCTTGATTATGGCAGTATCTTCGCTTCGAGTGAAATGTGCAATTCATTTTAGTTGTCACTACTGTTGAAAATCTGCCATTGAAGTCATTTCTGTTATCTGCTACAGTTTTCTGTGAGTGTGTAGCACTAATCCACAAGCTTTAGACAAAGATGGTCTATTAAAGAGGATTTTTTTTTGCTCAAAGTAATGTGAAATGTCGATATCTATATTTAATTATTTTCTTTTTAAATAACATGTGCTCTCATTTTAGTTGTTGCTGGCGTTTCATATGATTTGTTTTCTCTTTTTAAGTCCAGTTCTTTGCTTATGATGGTGAAGCGTCAGTTTACAAAGTTAGAAAATGTTTATATTTCTACAAGACAAATTTCACTCACATAGAATCATTTAAGATATTGCTCTTAGAAAATGGTCATATAGAGCTGACAGTTTAGATATAACAGAAGGGCTTTGGCACCATGCATGATATTCATATGAAAATTTTGATCTGACGAGGTTATCAATTAAGTTTTCAGATTAATGATTTCGTTTTATTGCAATATGCAGTGTTAGCCGAAACTAACTCTGGCGCTTCCTAGTCTATGTTTAATTTAATTTTCACCTATAGTAAATTTGTTATAACATATCCATGCACCAAGGTATTTGAAGAGTTTAGAATTTACAAATTCCATCTCCTAAATTTTGATGATTTATTCAGATAAAATGCTACCACTTCTTTCATTTAAATTCCAGTTCATTGTTTCTGTTTTGAAAACCATTAACTGGAGTCCTGCTTTTTATTTTATGTTTTTTATAATCACTTTACTCCAAGAAATATGGAAATATCACTGGCACACAGAGAGTTACAGCGAGAGAAAAAATAGTATAGAGGATGTCGAAGAAAAGTTAAGAGGTGGATGGGAATCAAGTAGATAAAAAATGGCAACTTATATTACATTTAAACTTTTGGAGATTGTAGTTATCAGGGAAGCAAGCAAATTAAAGTGTGTTCCACAGACAGGAAGTGCGAATAAAGAAACCATTCGGGTAGAAGAGGCAGTTACATTTAACCAGCTTTTGAGATCTGAAAAATAAATCATTCGACCAACGGTTGAGACCGAGGGAAAATTTACTCGCCCCAAATTCATTTTATTCAACGAACTCCATTTTCCTAATAGTCACCTTTCATAAACATTGTGTGAATCTTAAGTCAATGATAATATTTTTCCAAATGAGTTTTTAAAAACCTGTGAGCGTCTTTAATTTGGGCGACAGTAACATTTTGGCTTTAATCTGGAAGCGTTAATTAAACGAATGTTTACACTAACCGGGACGATAAAAGCGAGATCAGACGCCAGAGAATTCAATAATGTCATTGTAGGCCTTTTTAAGTAACTTATGAATCTTCAATGGCACAGTTTTGGGTTGTAAAAAGAATCAGATATCCTTTTACTATATTTGAAGGGACACGTTTCATTGTGAGATTTTTAATCGAACGCGAGCAAGTAAAACAATAAATTTTAATTGCCCAATTAAGTTTTTAATCGACTTAGTCTTTCGGGTGAGTGAAATCTCAAAGGCTGCATTTTTCTATTTCGACGGCTAAACGTCAGGTCCTTCATGTCAATCTAGTAGCACTGGTAAATAAATATATGCGGTTGTGCGACCAGTGGAAAAATCTCGTCAGAGCAGTTGCCATAAAAATACTTGTAATAAAGATAGAGGGAAGCCGTATTACGTCGGTGAAAAGGGGGTGAAGGCAAAACGCTTAAGTAAAGAGGATGATGATTTCATGTTCAGCATCATTCTTTTTTCAAATATGAAAATTTATGTCATCAATACAATTGGTTCCATTGTCCTCTATTAGTTGATTTATTTTGTATGCGTTATGGAATGGTAAAATGATCAGTGCCTATCTTATCACGCCTGTGTTTGTAAATTTTTTTTTTTTTCAGAAAAAGCGTAGGACCTAGGATAAAGCCTTGAGGGACACCCGCGTTTGTATGGTAGTTATGAGAGGCATGTCCGTTTAATACCACCTTCAAAGTGCGGTTAGAGAGAAAATACTGGATTAGGTCAAACAAATGTCCAGTTATGTCATAGCTCGGCAGTTTGCGTAGAAAGCCAGCATGCCAGACTCTGTCGAAATCTTTAGAGATATCCAAGGCAACGGTTCGGGCTTCGCCATTCTTGTCGACAGCCTGGTATATGTACTAGGTGATTGTACGTTAGCATGTCAGTAGTAGATCTGGTGAAGCGGAAACCATATTGTTTGTCCGAGAGGAGCCTGTGGGCTTTGAGATGCGGAACCACCTCGGCGTTGATAATGGCTTCGAACACTTTGCCAAAGATCGGAAGAAGGCTGATAGGGCGGTAATTTGCGGGGTACGAGGGTTCGAAGGTGTGCTGAATAACTAAGGAAATATTAAATAGACTAGGGCTTTCATTTCTTCTTTGTCTTACTTCTGATGAGATTTGAAATGTCTTCGTATTGAGGTACTCAGCAGAGCGTTAACATTCTGAAAGAAAATGAAAACTGAACGGTTTCTGGGAGAGGAATTACCAATGAAAACCAGAAGGAAGCATAAGAAAAAAACGACAGAAAAAGCTAAAAGGAATGAAAATAAAACAAAGAAGTAAATGAAGGAAATAAAATAACAAAGAAAAATGTTAAAGAAAATGGTTTAAATATGCTCCATTATTTTAATCAATACAAGGCCTAAGAGACACTCAAGATAGAGTATTACTAAATGGGAATGTATTAAGGGCGTACATAGAGTGAGAAACGGTTGCGGTTTATGTGACTATGTATGGTGTCCGGCGAAATGAAAGACTATGAGTGATCAGGGTATAATCATTTCCAGATATTATTCGACATTGAAACACTTCTGAGTAAGAAGCTCTCTGAATGAAACTTACCCCTTGGCAATCGAATATTGAGAGAATCTAGATAAGTTGATTGAGTAGGTGTGGCATGGCGAGTCCAAGCTGCGGTCGTGGCTGGTGTAACAAAGGAATATTTTTCACCCGAGCATCAAACTGAAATATTTACTTATTTTATCTAAATTTAAAAGAGTATTAATTATAATGTGTAAAAGATTCCAGCGTTCTTACTGAATGTTACGGTAAGATTATACAGCTGAAGACCGAATGTTCGATAAAACTTTGCAAAAAATGCTTCAAAACATAAAATGTTAAATGAATACAGAAAACAGATCCTTATAAAAATTTGTAAACAGAATAAATCAGCGCGGAGGTAAAATGAGAATGGAAGGAAACGGGAATGGTAGAGAAAAAAAAAGATTGTAAGGAAAAAAGAATGAATTCCAATGAGGAAGGAGTTGAAAGAAACAGGGAATGAAGTTAAAAAAATGAATACAAATGAGGAAGGAATTTAAAGCAAAGAATGAAAGGAAACAAAGAATGAAGTGAAAGAAAAAATGAATACAAATAAGGAAGGAATTTAAAGCAAAGAATGAAAGGAAACAAAGAACGAAGTGAAAGAAAAAATTAATACAATGAGGAAGGAATTTAAAGCAAAGAATGAAAGGAAACAAAGAATGAAGTAAAAGAAAAAATTAATAAAATGAAGAAGGAATTTAAAGCAAAGAATGGAAGGAAACGAGAAATGAAGTGAAAGAAAAGAATGAATAAAAATGGAGAAGGAATTTACAGCAAAGCAGGAAAGGAAAAAAAAGGAATGATGTAGAAGAAAAGAATGAATACTATTGAGAAAGGAATTTAAAGTAAAGAATGGAAGAAAACGAGAAATAAATGAAAGAAAAGAATGAATACAAATGAGGAAGGAATTTCAAAAGAATTTAAAGCATAGAATGAAATGAAACGACGAATGAAGTGAAAGAAAAAATGAATAAAAATGAGGAAAGAATTTAAAGCAAAGAATGAAAGGAAACGAAGAATAAAGTGAAAGAAGAGAATGAATTCAAATGAGGAAGGAGATTAAAGCAAAGGATAGAATCGAGGAATGAATTGAAAGTAAAAACGAATAAAATGAAGAAGGAACTTAAAGCAAAGAATAAAAAGGAAACAAGGACTGAAGTGAAAGAAAAGAATAAATACAAAGAAGGAAGGAATTTAAAGCAAAGAATGAAAGGAAACAAGGGAAGAAGTGAAAGAAAAGAATGAAATGAAACGAGGAATGAAGTGAAAGAAACGAATGAATGCAAAAGAAAAAAGAATGTAAAACAGAGAATTGAGAGAAACGAGAAATAAAGTTAGAAATGAATGAATAAAAATGGGGAAGGAATTTAAAGCAAAGATTGAAAGGAAACGAGGAATAAAGTGAAAGAAATGAAGAAACACAAATGAGGAAGGATGTTAAATCAAAAGATTGAAGGAAACGAGGTATGAAGTGAGACAAATGAATGAATAAAAAGAAGAAGAAATTTAAAGCAAAGAAGAAAAGGAAAAGAGGAATGAAGTAAAAGAAAAGAATGAATGCAAATGAGGAAGAAAGTTAAAGCAAATAAGGGAAAGAAACGTGAATGAATTAACAGAAAAGAATGAATATAAATGAGGAAGCAATTTAAAGCAATGAATGAAAGGAAACAAATACAAATGAGGAACGTATTTAAACCAAAGAATGGAAGGAAACGAGGAATGAAGTTTGAGAAAACAATGAATAAACATGAAAGAGGAATTTAAAGCAAGGAATGGAAAGAAACAAAGAATGAAATGAAAGAAAAGAATGAATACAAATGAGGAAGGAGATTAAAGCAAAGAATTGATGGAAACGAAGATTTAAGGGAAATAAAAAATGAATAAAATGAGTAAGGAATTTAAAGCAAAGAATGGAAGGAAGCGAGGAATAAAGTGAAAGAAATGAATGAATAAAAATGAGGAAGGAATTTAAAGAAAATATGGAAAGGAAAAGAGAATGAAGTAAAAGAAAAGAATCAACACAAATGAGGAAGGATGTTAAATCAAAACATTGAAGGAAACGATTGATGAAGTGAGACAAATGAATGAATAAAAAGAAGGAATTTAAAGCAAAGAATGGAAGGAAACGAAAAATGAAGTGAAAGCAAAGAAAAAAATACAAATGAAGAAGGAATTTTAAACGAAGGATGGAAGGAAACGAGGAATGAAGTGAAAGAAAAGAAAGAATTTAAATAAGGAAGGTATTTCAGGCAAAGAATGAAAGGAATCGAGGAATGAAAAATGGAAAGAATGAATACAAATGAGGAAGGAATTTAAAACAAAGAATGGAAAGAAACAAGGAATGAATTGAAAGAAAAGAATGAATAAAAATGAAGAAGGAATTTAAAGCAAAGAATGAAAGGAAACGAGGAATGAAATGAAAGAAAAGAATGAATTCAAATGAGGAAAGAATTTAAAGTAAAGAATGAAAGAAAACGAGAAATGAAGTGAAAGAAAAGAATGAATTCAAATGTGGAAGGAATTTAAAGCAAAGAATGAAAGGAAACGATGAATGAATTAAAAAAAGAATGAATTCAAATGAGGGAGGAATTTAAAGTAAAGAATGAAAGGGAACGAGAAATGAAGTGAAAGAAAAGAATGAATACAAATGAGGAAGTAATTTAAAGCAAAGAATTGAAGGAAACGAGGAATAAAATGAAAGAAAAAAATGAATTCAAATGTGGAACGAAGTGAAGAAAAAAATGAAAGAATTCCAGAAAGAAAATTATTGAAAAAAACGGATGTAAACATGGGAGGAAGTGAAAGAAAAATGGAAAGAAAGTCGGAAAAAATGAAGAAAAAATGAAAGAAAATGAGGAAAGATATGGCAGAAAAGAATGGCCGGAAAGGAGCGATGAAGTAAAAGTATGAATGGAATTAATGGAGTGCTGAAATAGAAGAAAAAAATCGAAAGAAAAATATAGAAATATACGAGGAAGGACATTAAAGAAAAGAATCGAAAGGAAAAGAAAAAAATTGAAAGAAAAATATAGAAATATACGAGGAAGGACATTAAAGAAAATAATCGAAAGGAAAAGAAAAAAATTGAAAGAAAAATATAGAAATATACGAGGAAGGACATTAAAGAAAAGAATCGAAAGGAAAAGAAAAAAATTGAAAGAAAAATATAGAAATATACGAGGAAGGACATTAAAGAAAAGAATCGAATGTAATAAAAAAGGAATGAAATAAATTAAATGAATAATTTGTAAACAGACGCCGAGAAGAAGAATTTTACCCGTGAAGTTGAGATCGAAAGAAAAATCCTATTGCATAAAAAATATGTGTAAATATGAATGACGAAAAAAAGTCTATTGTAGAAAAAAAGTGAAAGGTTGAGGAAGAAAGGCACAAACCGGGTATGCATGGATAACTTCAAAGAAAGAAAATAAAATGAAGGTATTAAAAAAATCTCAGCTTGTGAAAGAAAACAGAAGTTTAAATAAAACATAAGAAACGAAAAAATTATCTAAAAAAAAAAGAATGTTAAAATGAAAAATGTCCAAAAACCGAAAAAGATTTACGATAAAAGGAAAAAAAATGGAAAAATTTTAGAAATACGAAATAAAAACCGACAAAAATGATTGGAAGACATGTACAACAAAAAGAAAAAATTTTATGTTCTTTGATATTTTACTGTTTTTTTTTTCTCCTACGTATCGCTGTGATGTCTTTTTTTCTTGTTTGTGAATCTCATCCACATAAACGCCATTTTTCATCCTGTCTTGGAAAATTTCTTTTTGTCAAGAATCGGCTGCGACTGGTTTACAGGATTTCTCCAAAAGAATTATTTATGTATGACAGAAGAAAGAGGAAAACAAGTAGATAAATATATGTTTAACGATACACAGCTTTCTTAACATTTTCGTTGATTTTGAAAATCTTCATTAACAAAAGGCACATTTCCAGCTTTTATTTGAAACTTTATATCCCATATAAGTAGTAGCAATATATATAATGAAACAATTTGTTTTATCACAACGACAGCAATATATTTAAATCTGCTTTAGTGACTAGATATAGGAATAGTTGAGTGAGACAATGTTTCTCTCCGGAATTTTTCTTACGTAGCTATAAGTCCAACATTCGTCCATGGCTAGAATATTACTGCCACATATGATCTGCTGCGTCTGCTTTTTACCTTGTTTTCCTGATCAAATTTAATGAAGAATCACCAATATTATTGGTCAAGATCTAGCGCCGATGACAGTAATTTTACCACCTCTGTAAAGTGTCTCCCCGTGTCTTTTCTAGAAATACTTTCATGGTAATTGTTCGGATGAGCTCTTCACTATGGGACCTAGATTTTTAAAAATTTACGCGCAGTACTAGACTGGCTTTTAAGGACGCTAGAGTGGCAACAAAAAGGAAATTAATAGTGATCATCAGGAAGAGATAACTGAAGTTCCTGGAACATGCAATAAGGAAGGAGAGCTTGGAGAACCTGATGCTGGCTGGCCAGATAGAAGGAAAGAGAAACAGAGGAAGGCAGCGGATAACATATTTTCAGGGTCTGATCAGATGGATGATGGAACGGGGATTGCAAGGTGTAACAGGAACAAACACACTAAGAGCCACAAAGGATAGGGAGACCTGAAGAACCATGATCGCCTACGTCCTGAAGGGACAGGGCACATAGAAGAAGAAGAAGACTTGATGCCTACGATTCGAACCTACAGACCTAGGAAAATTCATCAGTTGATTTGACGTGCCTTTTGGTGATACCACCAACCGAGCAAAAGCGAGCAAACCGGATGTTGGCTCTATGCCGACCAGAAAGCTAATGAATAAAAAGTCGTCGTGCGCAAGTGGTTCCGCGCAAATGTTCCGGTTGAAAAATAGAAATTAATCAAATATCAAATTACGATTTTTATTTACCAACCAATGAAAAGCCCAGAACCAAATACAAGGATGAAATTCGAAACGACCAGCGTTTTGAGCCAGAAGGAAAATATAAAAGCCGTGACAAAAGGCACCAGACAGACAGGCACAGACCAGAGAAGAGTGTAATTAGTTTCTTCCTTGACCTATGTCGAGCGGCTACTATGTTGCCTCTCTCTTCCTCCCCTGTTCCCAAAGTACTAACTGACCTTTTCTAAGACATTCCAAAAACCAACTTGCTGACCTACTGACCTTAGAAACGGCAACTTGATAATGAACATTAATCATACGACCAAGCTTTTTTACCTTTCAGCGTTATATCTTCCTTGTATATTCTTTTATTTCTTTCAGCTCATTATCTGCCATGAACTCTAACTTCCATTGGACATTTATTTCAAGTATTGTTTTATTTGTAAAACATAATTGCTATGTATATATGTATAAATGTTATTTTACATTCAAAATTGCCTTTCTTGAATTTATAATCATTTTACAAATTATAGTGGGCTATCTTCCCACAAGGCCAAATTCCGTTAACCTACTACGGAATCCTACTACCCCTCACTACAAATGAAATAAGAGAAGAGATACCCGCTATAGTCTTAACCACACAACCACGACTAATTTTCCAGCAAAACAAGGTCGAATTAAGCCATATAAACACATACATTCCTCATTTTTTGTTCGTAATATACATAACTGCTCTTGTTCGTAATCAAAACTAAACAAGCGTAAACAACAACAATTCGAACTAATGTTACGGAAAACTACGAAATAGAATTTGAAAATAACTGACATGTTTTAATTTATTTGTTTGAGAATATATATATTTCATGATTTAACACGTGCATGGCCATGACATTACAACATATAAAAAAATCCATTTTGTATAATTTTCACGTTCTAATGAACTTTAAGCAATTTGTCAACTGTTATATTAGAGGCAGAAAAAAATTTAAAGTAATTTTTAGCAAAACAATTTCACTTTTTGTTACCATAAATCACACTGCTGAAGAAGCTCTCGGAAAGAGATTGAAAGTACTTGGGTACATTGAAAAATGAATGATAATAACGTCTGTCAAGGTTACAGCTCATTTCTGACATCTTTCAATTATAATACGTGAAATATTATCCTCGAGTATGAACGGATTTTATTAAAAATAAGCAGACACAATATTTGCAATTTATATAATCAAACATGTCTGAAAGAAAATGTACTGCCTAAATCCACAAATATATATATATATATATATATATATATATATGCATATACTACATGGATATATATATATATATATATATATATATATATATATATATGTGTGTGTGTGTGTGTGTGTGTGTGTGTGTGTGTGTGTGTGTATACACAAGCAAGGCAGTCTATTGGTTTATTGCCACTGGTGCGCAGGGGATTAGATGGGAGGAAATTTATGAGAAAGAGTGACAGCTTACAGGGCGTGTCAGGAAGTGGGTAAGAGCAGGATCAAGATACTGACAGTGAAGTCAACGAAGAAAAGAACATGTGAGAGTAGATGCAAGTAAGCAAGATAGGAGAAGACTATTGACTTTACACTTAAACACCTGCAGATTGTAGCGGTCAGGAAAGCAAGTAAAAGAAGAGAATTCAACAGGCGGGAAGTGCGAGAAAAGAAGCTGAGAGAGCTGAATTTGTGTTTACATTTTATTGGTTTCACAGTAAAAGGGCTTGTGGCTCGAGCAAATTCATGCATAGGGGGAACCAGAGAGCGAGTTCATCGGAGCAAAAGCCTTGAAAGTATTTCTAAAACAGACACAGAGAAACCACATTGCGCCTGTGGGAAAGTGACTGAATCTTGGTTGCCAGGTAGAGATCGATCACATTACTGATTCTCCGATGGATTTTGTCATGTCAATAATGTAGATAGAAAAATTTTTGTTGACCAACGTTTAATATTTATTATTATTATTATTATATTTTGGACATTGACTATCATAGTTTATATGAGTTCGTACTAGTCGGTTTTGTATAAGGTTAAGTGTTAAATTTATTGGACTTTGCTTCTATATCAACGTCGTAGAATGGGATATTGTTATTAACTGTGGGTTCATAGGTAAATTTTAGGTTTTTTATTTTTTTATTTGTTGTTTTCGAAAAATTTGGTTTTCGTTTTATAATTTCGTCTTTATTTCAAAAAACAAAAATGTCTTCAAAATGCCTTGCGTCAATTTCTGGCTTATCAATTGTTCTAAACATTTTTTTTATTTCAATTCAAGACATGTAGCAAAACAAAGAATTTTTTGTGCTGACACAATACCTTTGAATATGGATGTTGTAGAATTATCACATGAAGCTTCCGTGGTACAAGCGAGGAGCAGTTTCCGGAGGGTAGCTGGTCGGATTTTTGAAGGATGTATTCATCGGTTTTTGTTGACGCAATCGCCCATTGTGTTTTTTTTTCTTCTATTGGGACGTTGATAAAATGATTTTCGACGCCCGGCAAAGCTATAGTTTTATGTATTTTGAAGATCTTCTTGAAAAAGAAATCTCTTCGTTATCGGCAATAACCTCCCAAATTAACACCAAATGAGAAAGATATTGCAATTAATTTATCATTTCTTGGAATTACTGTTTTCTCAAAGCGGGAATTGATCGAGTATATATATATATATATATACATATATATATATATATATATATATATATATATATATAACGGAAATTAATATATATATATATATATATATATATATATATATATATATATATATATAACGGAAATTAAAGAAAAAAGAAATTGGTTATAAACAACCGATAATTTGAAATGATTTGTTTGAACATTATTTTTGATCGATAGTCGTATTTAAGTAGATATTCTGTTTTTATAATCAAACAATATATATATTTATTTCTACCGGCCTGATAATTTACTAAAAAATTTTTGTTACAAAAATGTGTCACTCGGCAGGATTCGAACCTGCGACTCTTATCCACAAAAGGGAAGCCACTAATTGATCTGGCGCGTCTTAGATCTCTCCCCCACGAATGACCAACACTCTAAACGAAGTCAAATCCAGCCTATGTAACAAAATTCTTAAACCATCGTAATAACTATATCTGCTCTGAAATGTATCATGATGTCAACAAATGTAAACATATTAAGGAAATTAACAAAGATTAACGAAACTTGGTTATAAACAACCGACAATTTGAAATGAATTGTTTGAACTTTATTTTTTTATCGATACTCGTATTTAAGTAGATATTTTGTTTTATAATTAAGCAGTATATATATTTATTTCCACCGGCCTAATTATTTACGATAAATTTTTTTTACGAAAATGTGTGTCATTTGGCAGGATTCGAACCTGCGACCCCTATCCCCATAGGGGAAGCTACCAGTTGAACTGGCGAGTCTTCGACCGTTCTACCACAAATGACCAACATTCTAAACAAAATCAAATCATGCCTAACAAAAATTTATCGTAAATAATCAGGCCAGTAGAAATAAATATATGAACTGTTTCATTATAAAAGAGAAAATCGTACTTAATTACGAGTATCGATCAAAAATAATATTCAAACAAATAATTTCATATATCATAATTATATATATATAACACTATTTATACGCACGAAAATAACGTCTTTATGAAATGTGTATATGTGAGTATACGAACGCTAGATCCGTATGTAGACATGAAAATGTCTAGGTCGATAAGTATGTATAAGCATAAACACAGTCACATTAGTAGACATATGTGGGGATGTGCGCATATGCGTGTAGGGATATAAGTTAGTGTACATGGGTGTGTTAATTTATGGGGTTACACATACACACGTATCAATGGAATTAGAAATAAGCGGTTAATGTCTTAGCGGTCAGCATCTTCACGACTAGTCTGAATACACCCAGCTGATCTGACGCCAATGCCTATGTTCTGACTCTGTTTTCCTTTTTCTCTTTTTTCCTTCTTCTTTATTTTATATATATATATATGTGTGTGTGTGTGTGTGTGTGCATGTATGCATGGATCCGCTCCTCATAGTATTGCGAGTGTGTGAATACAATAATTGCATGTGGATATATAGATGAATGTATGTATGAAGAACACATTTATGAACATATATACGTATGGATGTGAGGATGTATGTAAGTATGAAAATATATGCGTATTTTGGGACTATGTGTGGAAATTATTAGCATACTTATATATATATATATATATATATATATATATATATATAACACTATACGCACGGAAATTCCGTCTTTATGAAATGTGTATATGTGAGTATACGAACATAAACATAAACACAGTCACATTAGTAGACATATTGGGGATGTGCGCTTATGTGTATATGGATATAAGTTAGTGTACATGGGTGGGTTAATTTATGTGGTTACATATACACACGTATCGATAGAATTTAAAATAAACGGTTAATGACTTAGCGGTCAGCATCTTCACAACTGGTCGAAATAACCCCAGCTGATCTGAGCCAATGCCTCTGTCCTGAAATGTGTATATGCGAGTATCCGAACGCAAGATCCGTATGTAGAGATGAAAAAGTGTGGGTCGGTAAGTATATATATAAGCATAAACACAGTCACATTAGTAGACATATGTGGGGATGTGCGCTTATGTGTATATGGATATAAGGGGTTACACATACATACGTAGCCATAAAATGAAAAATAAACGGTTAATTGCTTAGCGGTCAAAATCTTCACGACTGGTCTGAATACACCCAGCTGATCTGAAGCTAATGCCTATGTCCTGACTCTCTTTTCTTTTTTCTCTTTTCCTTCTTCTTATTTTTTAATTTTTAATTTTTTAATTTTTAATTTTTTTTATCTTTCTCTTTAGTTAAAGAAAATGTTTATTCCGGCAAAATCTTTTGTACCAAATGGAAAGAATAATGTGTGGTCTGATGAAATGAGCTAATTCAGCTCATTGAAATGAATTATAATTTATAGCCAATTTAAATGACGTGTTGAGTTTTCCTTTATAAATATCATATTGCTCTAGATAACATCCATTGAGTTCTCTATATAGATATAACACTTAATATTTTATATTAAGTTGATCTTGTTGGATCATCCTCGCCGTTTACGGAGTGGACATATATATATATATATATATATATATAATGAGAACAGAGAATATTTTGATTGAATAAATAGAATTGATTTATTCGTAGTAGGTTCTTTTGATTTTTTATCGCCATACATTTGGGCGATGTGTCGTCCAAGCTTCCTCCAAGTTTCTGTTAAGTCAGTAACCTTCCAGCAATGTCGAACAGGATTTTTAATTGATTTTAAGTTTTCATTTTTAAGTTTTTGACGTCTGCGCAAAAATGTTCACTTTACGCGACAGTGACAAACACATCCAAAGAAGGAAACGGCCATCGAAACTTTGCTATAAAAACAACGAAGATAAAGACGCCTTTCCAGATGATTCAATGTATAATAGTAACAACACCTCATCACAGAACTACAGAAGTAATTCTAGATTGTTAACCATTACTCCACGGAGAGTTGCCCCCTAGTTTATGTATTAGATATCGTACTTTTCTCTCTCTCTCTCTCTTTTTTTTTTTTTTTTTCTCCTAAATTTAAGCTTACAACTTCTGGGTGGTCATAATGAAGGAAGATTTTCTTTCGAAATCTCAGGACTGCTGATTGAAGGTAAATACAGGTGTTTTATGGGGTTTTCGCTCACTCAAGCAGAGAATACAAGCTGAAAACTAGACATTCGCCGATATTGGAACGTGAAAGTGCGGGAGTCTGTCTCTTTTTGCGCGCGGAACCGCGTAAGGTTCGTGTAGATGCGAAAGAATATACACGTGTGTGGCTATTTATATATTTGTGGTAGAGGATAATAAAGAAAGGACAATATGTGTGTGAGTGTTTCGGTGTCTGTAAAAGATGGTGCGGGATTAATAGTGACAACAGAGAAAGACGGCGTGTGAAAAAAGTGTGTGCGAGAGAAATTGCGTGGGAAGTGTGTGCGAGAGATATTGTGAGGGAAGTGTTTGTGTGTGTATTTCTAGAAGCGTGTGTGTTTCCGAAAGT
>JBBBDQ010000585.1:2285000-2410000 GCA_037127315.1 Ascarosepion bandense | reverse complement strand
TAGATAGATAGATAGATAGATAGATAGATAGATAGATAGATAGATAGATAGACAGAAAAAAGTAATATCCTCGGACTTCGGCTGTGCCATTCTTCCGAATTAACCATTCTATAGTAAATTTGGCTCAATGTTTGGTGTTGTTGTCCTGCTTGAAGGTGAACTTGCAGCCATTTCTCAAAACTTATGGAGACTTCAAGTACTGCAGATACTAAAGGAAAATAAAACACAATATATAATGCTTTAACCACCATACAGTACTTACATTATTCGGACTATTTTCTTCATCTTTGTTGCCATGTATATGACGTTTCGGCCGTTTTACGCTCCGGCCTTCTTCAGGTGCTAGGAATTTTGAAGCGAACCCTTTATTACAATAACTAGTGTATACAATTCTTCTTTCCTTGCTTAGAGCTTCTTCTGCTAGTCATACCTCTGTAAGTTACTTGTTCACTACTGCTGTAGTCTGATATTGAACTCACAACTCTTTGGGTGAAGTCTCAGGAACCAACAATCATCTATATCCCCTGTCCTTAGCCATGTGTCCTTAAGGACAAGAACAACTGAATTTTGAGGACTTATAAACCTAATGTCCAGTAACCTTTTTTTACCAGAGTTCATATTGCAATTTTTTTATTTTAATGGTTTTCTCTAGTAATTTTTTTATGTTAATAGTTTCTCTAGTATTTTTTTTACCAGAACTCATATTGCAATCTTTGATGTTATTGATTTTCTCTGGCACTCCGTATTACTGGTTCCCATGTTGCGTTCATCTCTATGCTTGATCGGATTTTATAACAAAATTTACATTATTCGACAATTGTTCGAATAACTACCTCTTCTCAGAAATGTAACCATCATGTTCCAAAGTTGACAGGTAAATACTTAAGGTGATGTGTTGTTTGGTTCCTGACAATCGTGCACCCAAAAGTTATATTTTGATTTATTCTTTCACGTGTTTTCTGTGTCTGGTTTATGGCTTTTGGTAAACTGCAATTCTTATGTCTTTCATTCGACAATGGCTTTCTGCTTGCCGCCCCTTCCATACCATGTATACGTATTCTTCCACGTTAGTTGCGAATACTCTCCAGCTACTTCATAGTTAACAGAAGCTTCTTGGTCGATTCACTCACTAAAACTCTCCTTGCTTGGCTTGTCAGATTAGATGAATCGCTTTGTCTTGATAGTTTTGCGGTTTTCTAACCTGCCATTGCTGACAAAATAAATCTGGCTGCTGCTCTTGAAACGAAGATCCCCCAATCAGTGGTTAACCGGGGCAAGTAATGGCTTGTAAATTTTAATGCCTCTACAACAAAACTACTGTTTGTTAACCAGGATAGAAAAACTTATCTGCCCGTCATCAGCATGGTTGATGCTAGTCTCCTCGAGAGCAACGCACTGCGCCTCCTTGGCCTCAATTTTTTCAACCAAAACGATTACATCGAATATGAAAGTGGGTCATTGTATCGCGCCAGAAAATTTTTGTCACGTCAGAATCGATCTTGCACTGAATACTATTGTCATATCTGGTCGGATGCTACTGCTATTTATTGCGAGTCTTTCATAAAAATCCAAACAACGATCTGCCTAATAATTGACCTTGACTTCAGAAACTTTCTCAAAGACCTAACCTGGCTTCCTTCTGTCTTTTCTACAAATATTATAATAGTAACTGCACTGGTGACCTTTTTTTCTTGGGGCCCTGATCACCTGAATTGAAGTGTGCCTTTTGATTGACATCCAGACCCACACCTATTTACCACTGAAAAAGTTAAATGTAACGACCGCTTCTACTTCAACAATTTATTTTCTCGCACTTCCCATTTGTGAAACTCTCTTCGGTTTACTTGCTTCTGTGATAGCTACAATCTCCAGGAGTTTAAATGCAACAACAATTGCCATTTTCTTGAATCCTATTTATCTTTTTTTTTCTTTTTTTTTTTTTTTCACTACCCGACTTTTTCTCACAGTAAACCTCTTCGCACTCTTACACTGGGGGCACCTTTGTTGAAGTGAAAGAATTCTTTCACTTTTGACGGTGGATCTAATGGTGCTACGTGAAATTTTCGTTGTGGTCCAGTGGATATCGACTCGGAACGAGAAATCGGAGAGCCGAGTTCGAATTCCAGTTGAATTCGTTGCAATCATATACGCGAAAATACCCTTGGGAAAGGTATTAATCTGTCTCTTCCTTCCAGTTATGGGTCAAATAACAGGACAGATTGGATTCTATAGCCTTGCTTGGCAACCAGTCTACCGCAGAAAGCAATGGCAACCTACTGTAGGATAATCTTCTGCCCAATCAGTCATGTCTCTTTCGAGACATGATCGCCCAAGCATGCATCACGTATGGCACTTAAATGACTGACTGATTTGTAAATGGAACTTTGTGTGTGTGTGTGTGTATGTGTGTGTGTGTGTGTGTGTGTGTGTGTGTGTGTGTGTGTGTGTGTGTGTGTGTGAGTCCGTTATCTATAAATTCCGAAACGACTGAACCGATTTTCTTGAAAATTTACACAGTTGTACTATAAGCGTCTGCAAGTGTTCTTAGCTAGGTTTTGTGTCGAGGTACCCCAGCTAAATATCGAAAATCGATAATCGAAAAAATCGGGTTATAGAAGGAGTGGTCAGATTTTAATCACATTTTATACACTCATAGACAAAGACATAAGAAACAATATTCAGAAGTTTCAAGGTTGAAGTTCTTACAATAGTGGAGAAAATCGATAATATATATATGTAAAGCAAAATGTTTGTGTGTGTGTCTGTTTATCTGTCTGTATGTCCTTTATAAAATCCACAATTTTTATCCGATTCTTACCAAACTTTACACAAATATTCTTTAGGCGGAGTCTGAGCTCCAGGACCATGGATTAGTTTCATTAGACACGAGCAACGCCGGGCTATACTGCTAGTTCTTTTATAACCTAAATCTTTATAATTCAGTACTTTATCCTTGAAATATCTAACAAGTTCCTTTGTCTTCATTTTGCTTTCTGCTTATTATTCTTTCTAACAGACAGTCGGGTACTTCAGAGAACAGGCGTATTTAACTGAACCGAGCTGAATCAAAAACCCTAAATAGTTTAATGAATTCGTTCCTTAACTCATTACGAATTATGTAAATTTTGAACTTCATTGCGCAGGATTTCATTTAGCAGTTTCCTATTAAAGATGGCGGAATATAAATGCATTCAACAGTTTTTAGAATTATATTTGCAAAATAATTTTGAAGAACATGTAATATTGCCCGTCACTTCAGAATGATATACTATTTTGCATTCATTCCTTACTAGCAGTATAGCCCGGCGTTGCTCGGGTGTAATGAAAACTTTAAAAATAATCCACGCTCCTGGAGCTCAGACTCATTGGACGTTGGCACGAAAGACTAAAAAGCAATAGTTGTTGCAAGTTAAAGCGAAACCGTAGACTGAAAGAAAAATTATTGGAAGTGAGTCAAATTTTGATTTCCTGGTATCGATATCAAATAAGTTTTTTTCGTCGTAAACTGAATTTTGAAGGCTAAATAAGTCCTCTGAGTAAATGGTATCATGGCTGAGATTAAAAACTACAATTATACCTACTTAGAGCCAAACCCGAAGCAAAAACTAAAATAAAAAGGCTGAAAAAATACAGACATACAGGCAGATAAACAGACACACACACAAACATCTTGCCTTTGATGTATGTATAATTTATTAATTTTCTGCACTATTGTAAGAACTGCAACCTTGAATCTTCTGAATATCGTTTCTTATGTCTTTGTCTATGAGTGAATCAAATTTGATTAAAATCGGACCACTCAAATTTGATTAAAATCAGACCACTCCTTCTATAACCCGAATTTTTCGATTATCGATTTTCGATATTTATCGGGGGTACCTCGACACAACACCTAGCTAAGAACACTCGCAAACGCTTATAGTACAACTGTGTAAATTTTCAAGAAAACCGGTTCAGCCGTTTCGGAGTCTATAGGTAACGGACACACACATACATACACAGAGATACACACACACGCACACACACACAAAGTTCCATTTATAAAAAAGTTTAGATCTGTATGCGTGTTATACATCGGTATGTATGGGGGTACGTGTGTATGGACGCGTGCTTGACTGATTTGTTTCTCAATCCCTTTATTTACCCAGATTCGCAAACGCCTGTTTACACATCCGATAAGAAGGTAAAGAAGAGAAAACAAAAAAGTGATACAGACAAATTTAGGCATTAAATAGAAACAAGGAAAGACCTAGTAAGATAAGTAGTTGCCAAAACAAAACAAGGCGATAAAAGAAAATGGATCGGAATGAAATAGTGAATGTGTGAAGGTGGGTAAAAGGCCATTGAATAAAGAGGGTAGGAGAAGAAGAAGAAAAAACGGTCGGAAGCCAGAGAAAGGCGGAAAATGGGAAGGAAACGATAGAACGAATCAACAGAAAGAAAAGGTGAGGCAAATTATAAGAAAGAAATGAAAAAATAGAATAAAGAAGTGAAAAGAAATGAAAAATTGAAAATGGCAAGTCTGAAAAAGTAGATTAAATGAAAAGAAAAATAAGAATATATGGAAAAAAAAGAAAAGAAATAAAACAAGACGGAATTAAAAGACAAAAAAAAAGAAGGTAATAAAAAAGTCAGAAAAAAAATTAAAAGGAAAGAAAACAGAAAAAAACAAACGAATAAAAATAATGAAAAAGAAAGAAAAAAGAAAAGCATTAATATGAGAAGGTGTTGAGGATCACCCCTTTTTACACATAAGAATAGACTCGCCTGATGTGTACATATAATCCTGCCTATACAGAGAACGGTAGTGGTCGCCAGCTCGCTGTGACTACATCTCTCACTGTCCACGCTCTGCCTTCGGGTAGAGGGCGCTCTCTGCTTCCGAGTAGAGAGCACAAACCCAGTCGTGGTTCCGCCGAAGGGTAGAACCACGACTCGGTAAAAATAGACAGACATATTTTTGGCCCGGCTATATGGCCGGGAATACCCACATTAAAATGACCATGTGTCACATCCGGCCTTGCGTGGGAAGGCTAGTAAATACAGTGGTCGCCAGCTCGCTGTGACTACATCTCTCACTGTCCACGCTCTGACTTCGGGTAGAGGGCGCTCTCTGCTTCGGAGCAGAGAGGAATAACCCAGTCGTGGTTCCGCCGAAGGCTAGAAGCACGACCGGGGAAAAATAGACAGGCATTTTTTGGCCCGGCTATATGGCCGGGAATACCCACTATAAAATGACCATGTGTCACATCTGGCCTTGCGTGGGAAGGCTAGTAAATACAGAAGCACGACTGGGGAAAAATAGACAGGTATATTTTGGCCGGGCCATATAGCCCGGAAATCCCAGTCATAAACTGACCATGTGTCACATGTTGCCCTTACTGGGAGGGACAACTAAATATAGTGGTTATCAAGGAGAGTTTAGTAAGGAGTCAGTTGGTCAGTAAGTTGATGCATAGCAAGTTGGTGTTGTTTTGGATATAGACTCATTATCCGGACATACTTTACTTCTTCACTACAAACTGTATATATTGTTTCTACTAATACTAATTCTAGTATTTCTAAATTGACTATCCCGTGTTCCAATTTGTATATTTTTGTTCAATATAATTTGCATTTTCTATCTTTATATCTGTTTTCGTTATTTATTATTTTGTGCGGTTTCTCAATAAGAATCCACAACGGAAGGAAATGTAGAAATATAGACAGATTAAATAAAAAAGAAAGAAAGAAAGAAATATAGACAGATTAAATAAAAAAGAAAGAAAGAAAGAAATATAGACAGATTAAATAAAAAAGAAAGAAAGAAAGAAATATAGACAGATTAAATAAAAAAGAAAGAAAGAAATATAGACAGATTAAATAAAAAAAGAAAGAAAGAAAGAAATATAGACAGATTAAATAAAAAAGAAAGAAAGAAAGAAATATAGACAGATTAAATAAAAAAGAAAGAAAGAAAGAAATATCGAGATAAAAATAAAGAACGTGAAAAACAAAAAACAAAATCAGAATTTTAAAAAATACATGACTTGAACTAACAATGAATGTAAATGTCCAATGTAAATATAGGAAAGTACAATATGTCCATGTGTGTTGTACTAAATTTGCATAGACCGAAACACATCTCAAAACATGACAAAATGTGAAGTTTCGGTTGGAAATGACTTCTCCGAGCGGAAAAGATTAAATTTGATCTGATTTTTCGTGTGTGATGAAGCAGTTTGTATTTTTTTTTAACCGCCGAAATAAATTCTGCACTTACATCTCTTTAAGTATGTGTTAATATTCTTTATATAACGTATTGCTCTGGATAATATCCATTGAGCTCTCGAATTTTATCTATTTAATACTTATATTTATTAGATACAATCTTTTCATTAACCTTTCCGTTTTTACGGGTTTTTCAATATTTCTTATATATATATATATATATATATATATATATATATATATAGGTAGGTAGGTAGGTTCGTGAAACAAACACATAGCAATGAGGATAGAACGCAATTATTGTAATTTTTAAAATTCAACGCACTTGAAATTCCACGCCATCTAGTCACACACACACACACACACACACACACACACACACACACACACACACACTGTTTTATCTTCATTGCTATATGTATGGGAATCTTGGACCACTCACTGACTTACGTCTGCATTGCGTTCAAACAGCGGTTCCTACACGATCACCGAAGTTAATAGATTTCGGGCCTCGTCAGTAACCGGGTTGATGACTGCTAGGGAATATTACTTGTTTTAAGCTTAGATGTGCGTTTCGCATATCATTTAATAGCTCGGAACATTTAATTCAGTTCAGTCACTTAAGTGCGTTACGTGATAAAAGCTTGGGAGATCATGTCTCGAAAAAGACATGATTGATTTTCCGTAATATTTTCCCGGTGTAGGCTGTCATTAGTGTATGCAGTAGGCTGGTTGTCAACCAAGGCTAGAGAACCTAATTTCCCCTATTATTTAATCCATATCTAGAGGGAGAAGCGATCGATTACTACCTTTTCCAAGGGTATTTGCGAATAAATGAATGCAATGAATTCAACTGGAATTCGAACTCGGATTTTCGATTTCTCGTTTTGTTTTCATATCCACTACACCACAACGCACATAATTTTCAATTGCAAAGCGTATTTCTATTTCCTTTTATGTTCTTTCTATTTACTTGGAAAATAAATAAATCAAACTCTTTTTCCCATAGATAAGGATTAATTTGCAAAATTTCTATCAGTAAATAACTAGTATTTGTCTATATTTCTGAGATAAGGTAGTATTTACAGTATTTACATTATTCGGACTATTGTCCTCATCTTTGTTGCCATTTGTACGACGTTTAATAATAGATCATTCTATTTGTCTATATTTCTGAGATGGGGTAGTATTTACAGTATTTACATTATTCGGACTATTGTTTTCATCTTTGTTGCCATTTGTACGACGTTTAATAATAGATCATTCTATTTGTCTATATTTCTGAGATGGGGTAGTATTTACAGTATTTACATTATTCGGACTATTGTTTTCATATTTGTTGCCATTTGTACGACGTTTAATAATAGATCATTCTATTTGTCTATATTTCTGAGATGAGGTAGTATTTACAGTATTTACATTATTCGGACTATTGTCGTCATCTTTGTTGCCATTTGTACGACGTTTAATAATAGATCATTCTATTTGTTTATATTTCTGAGATGAGGTAGTATTTACAGTATTTACATTATTCGGACTATTGACCTCATCTTGGTTATCATTTGTACAACGTTTAATAATATATAATTCTTTTTGTCTATATTTCTGATATGAGTTAGTATTTACAGTATTTACATTATTCGGACTATTGCCATCATCTTTTTTGCCATTTGTACGACATTTAATAGATCATTCTATTTGTCTATATTTCTGTGATGAGGTTGTATTTACAGTATTTACATTATTCAGACTGTTGTTCACATCTTTGTTGCCATTTGTACGACGTTTAGTAATAGCTCATTCTATTTGAATATATTTTTGAGATGAGGTAGTATTTGCAGTATTTACATTATTCGGAATATTGCCATCATCTTTGTTTCTATTTGTACGACGTTTAATAATAGCTCATTCTATTTGTCTATATTTCTCAGATGAGGTAGTATTTACAGTATTTACATTATTTGGACTATTGTTCTCATCTTTGTTGCCATTTGGACGATGTTTAATAATAGATCATTCTCTTTGTCTGTATTTCTGAGAACCGGTTGTATTTACAGTATCTACATTATTCGGACTATTGTTCTCATCTTTGTTGCCATTTGTACAACGTTTAATAATAGATCATTCTATTTGTCTATATTTCTCAGATGAGGTAGTATTTACAGTATTTACATTATTCGGACTATTTTATGTTTCACAATTTTTGAAAGAAAAATAATTGGACACAAATCAAAGACAACAAATGATAGAATAGTGCAATTTACATTAATTGAAAGGTAAATATATTATAGGATTTGCAACTACTCTCGTAAAGATCTAGACGGACTCTAGCCGACTCACTCTTAAACTATAGTTATATTCTTGGGTATTCGAATTGTTATCTGCCTCCTGTTTGGAAGTGTGTTGAAATTCTTTCTGTATCTCGTTTAAATAATCTTGAAAGGATTAATTTCTAAATACAGTATTGTGCAAAAGTCTTAGGACAAGAACCATTTTATCTTTTATGAGACATATTGACAGAAAATAAACAATTTAATTAATTTAATTTTATCTGATTTACTCAACAAATGTTTTAACAAGAAAAAAGTATTTGTTACAAAATAAATTTAATATTTAGTATACTTTTGCACAGTATTATATATATATTTTTGCTTTAAAATAATAAAATAATTGCGACAATTTACCAATCGCACCTACTAAATATATATATATATATATATATATATATATATATATATATATAATACTGTGCAAAAGTATTATGACAAGAACTATTTTATCTTTTATGAGGCATATTGACAGATAGTAATCAATCTAATTAAAGTAATTTTATTTGATTTTCTCAAGAAATAGTTTAACAAGAAAACATTCTTGTTACAAAATAAATTTATATTCAGTATAATACCATTTTGTTTGATCACAGCCTTCATTCTGTCAGGCATTGACATCACAAGCTTCTTCAATGTTTCTAATGGTATCTCCTGCCAAGCAGCTTCTATTTTTTTTTCAAAGTGTATCTTGCGAAGTAACATTAGATTTATCAATTTTTTATCCAAAATATGCCATAGATGTTCAATAGGATCGAGATCTGGGCTTTGTGGGGGGACAATTCAAATTCCAAAATCTTCCTTTCTCTTCCTTTTTAGTTAAATAATTCTTACAAGGCTTTGAAATGTGTTTCGGATCATTGTCTTGTTGATAAATAAATCCTTGTCTGATTAAACGTATCCCAGATGGGACACCATGGCGGATAAGAATCTTGTGATACATTTTTTATCCATCTTTCCACCAATTTTCTTCAGGTCTCCAATTCCCTGGCCACTAAAGCATCCCCAAACAAGAATATTTTCACTTCCATGCTTCATTGTTGGCGCAATGCATTTTGGAAGGTGCCATTCATTTTATCTCTGCCTAACATACTCTCTCCTTTTGGAGCCAAAAAGTTCAAATTTTGACTCGTCTGTCCAGTTTAAATATAACTTTTATTAAATACATTTTTATACCTAGTTTTAAATAGTCAATATTTATTAGTAATTTACTTGGCGTTTCACCATATATTTGAATTTCAGTGAGGCTTTTAGGAAAATCACTCCTCACCTAATACGTTTGCACACTCCCGGTAGTGTGCAAAAGTATTAAGACTTTTAAACTTAATTTTGATGCCTCATAAAAGATAAAATAGTTCTTGTCCTAATACTTTTGCAGGGTATTGTATGTTTTCACACAAAAGATATTCTGCTTCACCCTCCAAAAGCAGGATTTCGCTATATTAGGTAGAATATTCTAACTCTTTCTCTGCAATAATCTGAAGAGAGAACAAGAATAAAGTCAACCGGGAAGATTTGGGAGGCAACTACATTGTGGCAAAAATTGTGAAACAACCTGGATACGAAAAGAATATGAATTTTACCCTCTTGATCAAATTTTAATAAAGGATATGTTATAAACACTCATGTCCGCTATTTTAATTAGTTTGGCAAGTGTTTATAATTGCGTGTAACTTTCTTATTTATAATTCTTATATTCTGAGGTCTTGAAGGTGTGGCGATTGAAGACAACGAAGATATCTAAGAAAAGGATTCTGCTTTGGAGATTAAGGTCATAGGTTAAATAGAGTACAAAGTTATTTTCGACTGCAGATTTAGGAATTTTAAAAAAATCGTTCAGGTTATTAGCAAGAATAAAAATATAGTCGATAGATTCTAAGTTTAAATTCTTTCTCAATAACGTATTTTGGCTGACAGCCAAGTGACATCGAAACAACGGATTTCGAGTGATTACACGTTGAGCCACATCAGCACCTAGATGGGTAACCGCTTAGAAATATCAGGTTCTGCTAGCTTGTTCGTGCGGATGCGGATTAGAAATTGAGAATCAGATAGCCGAGATCTCTTACTGGTAAAATATGACTCGACCTCGACAGTGGATATCGGCTCGGAACGAGAAACCGGGGAGCCGAGTTCGAATTCCAGTTGAATCCATTGTATTCACTTACGCGCAGATACCCTTGGGAAAGGTATTAATCCGTCTCTTCCTTCCAGTTATGGGCTAAATAGCAGGACAGATTGGGTTCTATAGCCTTGGTCGGCAACCAGTCTACCGCAGAAAGCAATGGCAACCTACTGCGGGATAATCTTCTGCCCAGTCAGTCATGTCTCTTTCGAGACATGATCGCCCAAGCCTGTATCACATATGGCACTTAACTGACTGACTGAATATAATAGTTATAAGCATAATCAAAACTTGTATTGGCCATAAAGTGGGGGATCGGTTTTCTAATGTTATTAAGTAATAAACTGATCCCCCACTAATTGTACTTAATATAATAATGTAATATAATATTTCTCTTCTCCCTCCAGCTATGAGTCAAATGACAGGAAAGATTGGGTTCTATAGTCTTGGTCGGACCCAGTCTACCGCAGAAAGCAATGGCAACCTACTGCGGGATAATCTTCTGCCCAGTCAGTCATGTCTCTTTCGAGACATGATCGCCCATGCATATATCACGTATGGCACTTAACTGAGTAAGACTTGTAGCCGTAAATCATTATCATCTCGAAAAGATTTTTAAAATGTAAAACTATTTTCTGGCTTTAAATATACTGCAAAAGGTTGATAAACCACAAAAAATCATTACATCACTGGTACATTTTTTGTGTAGTATATGGTACCTGCCTCTTCTGACAGAGTCGAGATCATAAAATCTAAATGTAAATTTATTTATAAATTGAACTTTGTCTATGTTTGTGTATATATGTGTCTGTGTGTGTGTCCGTTACCTATAGACTCCAAAACGGCTGAACCAATTTTCTTAAAAATTTACAAAGTTGTACTATAAGCGTTTGCGAGTGTTCTTAGTTAGGTTTTGCGTCAAGGTACCACCGATAAATATCGAAAATCGCTAATCGAAAAAATCGGGTTAGAGAAAAATTGGTCCGATTTGAACCAAATTTGATACGCTCACAGACAAAGACATAAGAAACAATATTCAGAAAGGTTCAAGGTTGCATTTCTTACAATAGTGCAGAAAATGTATGTATATAAAAGGCAAGATGTTTGTGTGTGTTTGTTTATCTGACTATATATCTGTAATTTTTTCAGCCCTTTTATTTTAGTTTTTGCTTCGTGTTTGGCTCTAAGTAGGTAAAATTGTAGTTCTTAGTCTCAGCCATGATACCATTTATTCAAAGGACTTATTTAGCCTTCAAAATTCAGTTTACGACGAAAAAAACTTATTTGATATCGATACCAGGAAATCAAAATTCGACTTACATCCATTCAATTTTCTTTCGGTCTACTGTTTCGCTTTAACTGAAAACAACTGTTGCTTTTTAGTCTTTCGTGCCAACGTCCAAAGAGTCTGAGCTTCAGGGCCATGGATTAGTTTTAAAGCTTTCATTACACCCGAGCAACGCTGGGCTATACTGCTAGTTCTATAATAAAGCCCAGCCATCGAATATAATGAACACGGCCTGCATTCAAACTCTTCTCCCTTATTTCACGTTCCTTCAACCATTACAACACCAGCACATGTTATACGCGTAGATTTTGCATAAAAATCATTAGTCATTTGTCAGTAGCAATATCAGTAGTTTCCTTATATTAAATCATACAACATTCGTTGACCGATCAGGCAGTTTAGTTTGGTAATTGCAGAGTAATAATGTCTGGATTTGCGTTGTGGTGCTATTGATATCGACGCGGAACGAGAAATCAGAGAGCCGAGTTCGAATTCCAGTCGAATTCGTTTCATTCACTTCTTCTTCTTCTTCTATGTGCCCTGTCCTTTTAGGGTGTAGGAGGTCATGGTTCTCCACGTCTTCCTATCCCTTGTGACTCCTAGTATGTTTGTTCCCATTACTCCTGTCAACCCTCGTTCCTTCAACCACCTGATCAGGCCCTGCAAATATGTTATCCGCTGTCTTCCTCTGTCTCTCCTTCCTTCTATTTGACCAGTCAGTATCAGGTTCTCCAAGCTCTCCTTCCTCGTTGCGTGTCCCAGGAACTTCAGTTGTCCTTTCCTGATGCTCAGTATCAATTTCCTCTTTGTTGCCATTCTTTCCAACACCTCATCGTTGCTTGCATGCACAGTCCACGATATCCGCAGCATCCTTCTGTAGAACAACATTTCCGGTGCTTCCAGTTTTGTCCTCATTTTCGATGATATTGTCCAGTATTCACTGCCGTATTGAAGAACTGACATCACGTAGCAGTCCAGCACTCTTTTCTTTGTTTCCAGTGAGATTTTCCTGTGTGTTAGTACTTTGCTCAGCTTCTGGAACGCGTCTTTTGCCATGCCAATTCGCCTTCGGATCTCCGTGTCGCACTTTCCATTTTCAGTTAGGACACTAAATCTTGGGAAAGGTTTTAATCCGTCTCTTCTCCCTCGAGATATTGGTTAAATACCAAGGTAGATTGGGTTCTTTAGCGTCTACCAGCCTACCACAGAAAGTAATGGCAATCTTCTGCTCAGTCAGTCAGTCCGTCAGTCAGTCAGTCATATCACTTTTGAGACATGATCGTCCAAGCATGTATCACGTGTGACACTTAAATGACTGACTAAATGTCTATCCAGACGAATTCGTCAGCCAATATCGAATCAATATTGTTGGAAAATATGATTTCTGGTTGTATTCCATCGAGACATTATTGTGTGGCCTATTCCAGTGTGGGGTGATTATCATCTTTCTGTAAACGGGCAGAGTGCGACTCAGTTTTGATAGCGTGGAAAAGGGGAGACATACTGCATAGGTAACTGCCGATCTCTCATAAAACATACTAAATCCTGCACTCAAGAAAGGGTAAACTCCTCAGATGCAGATCCATGGTTACGCATGAACAACAAATGCCATACATAAATGTATATAAATTATCGAGAGCTGGTGTTAATAAAATAGTGCTCGATATATCAGGGCTTTGTGAGGGCCAATTCAAAAACAGTTATGATTTGAACATTGAGTCTATTAGAAGTTGTATTCATTGCATTCATTTACGCACAAATACCATTCGGAAAGGTATTAATCTATCTCTTCACACCAGTTATGGGTTAAAAAAGAAGACATATTGGGTTCTATAGTCTTGGCTAGTTACCAGTCTACCACAGAAAGTAATGGCAACCTACTGCGGGAAAATCTTGTGCTCAGTCAGTCATGTCTTGAGAGGGACATGATCGCCTGAGCGTATATCACGTATGGTACTTAACTGACTGAAATTAGTAGAATGAATTTAAAGTATTCTCTAATTTAGTACAATCTGACTTCTCTATTGCGTAGAATTTAAGCCTATCTTCTTATTTTTTAACTAACAAAATGGAACTTAATTTGTTAAAAAATTAATACCTATTTTAGAATTTAAGCCCTGAGATTGTGCAATGAGGATTTATACTTGTACCAATAAAAATTTTGAAATTTTATCACTCATTCGGAACTTTTTTCCAGGCCTATGCAGTTCTTTGATGTTTAATGTATAGTCAGTCAGTTAAGTGCAATACGTGAAACACGCTTGGGCGATCATGTCTCTTTCGAGACATGAGTGACTAGGTAGAAGATTATCCCGCAGTAGGTTGCCATTGCTTTCTGCGGTAGACTGGTTGCCGACCAAGGCTATAGAACCCAATCTGTCCTGTTATTTGATCATATCGAGAGGAAGAACAGATGTATTATATTATTAAGTATTAATTAGTGGGGGATCAGTTTATTACTTCATGACAATATAAAACTGATCCCCCACTTTATGTCCAGTAGAAGCCTTAATCATGTTTCCAACAATTATATTCAGTCAGTTAAGTGCCATACGTGATACACGCTTGGGCGATCATGTCTCGAAAGAGACGTGACTGACTGGGTAGAAGATTATCCCGCAGTAGGTTGCCATTGCTTTCTGCGGTAGACTGGTTGCCGACCAAGGCTATAGAACCCAATCTGTCCTGTTATTTAACCCATAACCGATATCCACTAGACCACCACGCACATCCCCTACTAATGTATAGTAATAGACAATATTACAGCCATATCCCATTAATAAACCAGTTGTGATCAGATCACTGAAGTTAAGCAGTCTCAAGCCTTGTCAGTACCTAGATGGATAACCACTTGGGAATATCAAGGGCTGTAAGCTTGGATGTGCAACGCATGTGTTGTGTAATAGATGACAACTGAAAATGAAAAATTGGAGGGCAGAGTTCAAATCCCAGTCAGTTATGTGTTTTGTGGTGCAGTGGGTATCGGGACGACAAATCAGAGAACTGAGTTCGAATTCCAGTTGAATTCGTTGCATTCACTAACGCGCATATACCCTTTGGAAAGCTATTAATTCATCTCTTCTCGTTCCAGTTATGGATTAAATAGCAAGACAGATTGGGTTCTATAGACTTAGTTTGCAACCAGTCTACCGCAGAAAGTAATGGTAACATAACATACTACAGGAAAACCATCTGCCCGGGCGATCATGTATCATATAAATATATCTAAAGTATTTTCTTAATATCAGTTGATCATTTATTGTTATTGTTATTAATATTAAAAATATTGAATTAGATTTTAAAACTGATAGAGTATTATAATAAAAAAATAATTAATTCAAGTTAAATATCAGATTTATTTTTAATTCTACCGACTTTGTTCGAAGCCATCATCAACGCCTAGGTGGTTCAACATCTCGCAACCCACACTCTATTCTCGGACAAACAGTATGGTTTCCACGTCATCAGATCTGCCGCTGATATGCTCACGACCATCACTGAGTTTATACACCATGCACTCGACAGGAACAGCAAAGCCCGAACTGTTGCCTTAGATATCTCCAAAGCGTTTGACAGAGTCTGGCACGCTGGCCTTCTACGCAAGCTGCGGGGCAATGGTATAACTGGACAATTGTTTGACCTAATCCAGTCATTGTTTTCAAATTGCCCAATGAAGGTGGTATTGAATGGACATGCTTCCCAATTCTATCATACGAACGCAGGTGACCCTCAAGGCGCTATTCTAGGTCCTACGCGTTTCCTTATCTACATTAACGGTCTCCCGATGTAATCGGATCCCAAGTAGGCATATACGCTGAGGACACAGCGGTTTACTCTCGTCTCGATCAAAAATCTTCTGAGGCTGAAAAAGCCAATTTCGCAACTAAGCTTGAAAAAGACATCAATCCGTGGTGGACTGGTTAAGAGTTGGCTCGTGAATTCTAATGCTTTCAAAACGAAGCTGCTATCTATTAATCATCACAAACAATAGCCCCTACTCCGCATTAGCATGGATCAGGCTAGTCTCTCTGAAAGTAAAACACTGCGCATCCTCGGGTTAACTCTGACGACAGATAGATCTCAAGTGGAATGACTATATCGAATCCATAACTAAATCCGATGCAAAGAAAGTCGGTTCTCTGTGTTGGGCCACGAAGTTTTTCCCATCTGAAACAATCCTGCACATACATAAATCTATCATCCGCCTGTGCGTTGAGTATTGCTCCCTTATCTGGTCGGGTGCTCCTGCTTTCCACTTACGTGTCCTCGACCGAATTCAACGGAGAATCTGTAATGTGATTGATTCCGACTTGGCAGCTCAGATACAGTCACTTTCTCACCTGCAAAATGTGGCTTCCCTGTGTCTCTTCTACAAATACTTTCACGGCTTCTACTCCGATGAACTTAGCTCACTGGTGCCCCCTATATACTAATTTACTCGAGCCAAAAGATTAGCAACTAGGTCCCACCCTTTTACTCTGAAACCAATAAATTGTAAGCGCTAATTCTACTCCACCAGCTTCTTTTCTCGCACTTCCCGCTTGTAGAATTCTCTTCCGTTTACTTGCTTCCCCGACAGCTACAATCTCCAAGAATTTAGATGTAAAGTCAATAGTCATCTCCTATCTAACTAACCTGCATCCTCTCTCTCATGCTTCTTTCTCCGTCCACTCCACTCTCATCAGTATTCTCATCCTTCTCTTACCCTCTTCCTGACACCCTCTATAAGCTGTCACTCTTTCTTATAACTTTCCTTCTGTGTAACCCAGTGCGCACCAATTTGTTGGAATATACTTCTACTTAATGGAAAGAGTAATATTAACTGTTTCCTTATAAGAAAATATTCGGGATTCATGTTGTTTCTGCTAATTGTTAAACTTCTTTATTTCAGGTTCTGTAGCGGAAGTACATTAGGAGAGAACAAGTCTTCATTCGCTCGTAGACATTTATACTCACTGAACTGAGAAAGTTGTTGTATGTAGCTGACAGACTAGATAGTTTTGAAAGAGTTTGGCGCCATTCATGACATTCATATAAAAGCCACAATGATATGAGTTGTTAGATTTAATGTTTTGATTTGCCTTGCACTGCAAAATTTCTACTAGCAGAGGACATTCTGTGTTTAATTTCTTTATGTCCGCTTTTTTAATCATTTCCACCGAGCAAAGCCACTAAGAAGTGAGTGTGACAGAATAAATAAAAACTTATTAAGTAGAGAGAACAATAAAAGAACAACAATTAAGAAGACAGAAGATAAAGATAGATATTCCATTTAATTTTTTGAAGACTGAAGTTAAGTGGAAACACCGAAGAGAGTACCACGGGCGATAAGTGCAGGCGATGAGACTGTCAGCAGAGAACCTGCATTCATAGCCACTTGAACAAAAAAACCACGCTGCCAATCAGTTAAGTGCCATATGTGATACACGCTTTGGGCGATCATGTCTCTTTCGAGACATAACTGACTGGGCAGAAGATTATCCCGCAGTAGGTTGCCATTACTTTCTGCGGTAGACTGGTTTCCGACCAAGGCTATAGAACCCAGTCTGTTCTGCTATTTAATCCTTTTATCCATATTAGTTAGTTAAGTAATTAGTGGGGGATCAGTTTATTACTTCATAAGAATAAAAACCAAACCCCCACTTTATGCCCGTTAGAAACGTCGTACAAATGGCAATGAGACTGGCAGGCGATGAGACTGTCAGCAGAGAACCTGCATTCATAGCCACTTGAACAAAAAAACCACGCTGCCAATCAGTTAAGTGCCATATGTGATACACGCTTTGGGCGATCATGTCTCTTTCGAGACATAACTGACTGGGCAGAAGATTATCCCGCAGTAGGTTGCCATTACTTTCTGCGGTAGACTGGTTTCCGACCAAGGCTATAGAACCCAGTCTGTTCTGCTATTTAATCCTTTTATCCATATTAGTTAGTTAAGTAATTAGTGGGGGATCAGTTTATTACTTCATAAGAATAAAAACCAAACCCCCACTTTATGCCCGTTAGAAACGTCGTACAAATGGCAACACAGATGAGGACAATTGTCCGAATAATGCAAATACTACCGCCCCTCAAAAATATAGACAAAGGGTTCGATTCAAAATTCCTAGCACATGAAGAAGGCTGGAACCTGCAACGGCTGAAATGTCGTACAAATGGCAACAAAGATGAGGACAATTGTCCGAATAATGTAAATATGTACTGTTGAAATTATTAAGATGAATGATGTGTATGATTTGAATGAATGAATAAATGGCATGAAATCAAGGACAAAGTTTTATAACTAGTGACTATTGATTTGAAGAGGGTAAGGTTGTAGTATTCAGGAAAGCATCCACGTGGGTTCAACATTTGTGAAAAAGCTTCTGGAGTGTATCATTGAACTTATATTTGGCATACGGAAGTAAACGATTGTGTAATCTTTCAAGGTTGGAAACTAGACGATTGAGCAGCTCCCCTCCAGATATGGCAGCAATACACTTGCTTTTAAGGTTCCTCTTCTGTCTTTTCTAGACTCCATGAAACTTTTGTTTGCCAGAGTGCTTTTGTCATGGTAAATTTTTACAAAAATGCAGAAACAAAATGCTACCGTCAATATTTGGATTAGATGCGCATTTAGCCTGATAAAGTTCCGACTGCAATGATCATGTCTCTCATCCACTTCTTTCGACTTCAATAGTTTTGTTAGTGTCGATCTTAAATTTGAGTGAAGAAGAATTGACGCTAGAGTGACACACATAGTGTAAAATGTATCTAACTTATTTTCGAGTTTTTTTTATAATCATATCGTCCTAAGCAAGGCATTTTACTGCCACTGTTGTGCAGAGGGTTACATAGAAGAAAAGTTATGAGAAAGAGTGACCGATTATAGTGAGTGTCAGGAAGTGGGTTTAAGAAGAATGAGAATACTGATGAGTGTGGAGTGGACGGAGAAAGGAGCATTGGAGAGAGGAAGCAAGTCAGTAAGATAGGAGATGGTTATTGACTTTACATTTAAAATCTTGGAGATTGTAGATGTCGGGGAAGCAAGTAAACGGAAGGGAATTCCACAGGCGGGAAGTGTGAGAAAAGAAGCTGATGGATTAGCATTTGCGTTTACATTTTATTGGTTTCACAGATCATTGGTTTCACAGTTTCACTTGTTACTATGAAACCAATAAACCTTTGAGTTGAATATATCTAATAAATTATTAAATGTATCTCATATTATCTGTTTTCGCTGAAGAAAATCCAGTTGAACTGGATTTTTCAAGAAATATAGTAATGAAGAGAACTTCAAGGCCGTAGAGTATTTCGGTGTAGCCGTCATCCGATTTCAACAAGGATTTGATATATAGTTCAAGAACATCGACCCAGTACAGAAAATCTTCGAAAATACTGATTCTAATGATTTATTTATTATTCTTTTGAAGAATCCTTCTATCTCCGACACAAAAAAGATACCACTTTAATTGGCTTTCACATGAATCATCAGTTTGAAAGAGAAAAAAATCCAGTTACATATTTTAAGTTTTCAAGAATCGCAATATATATTTATTTACTTATGTCCAGCTGTTAATATAACATAATCAATTATTATTATTATTATTATTATTATTATTATTATTATTATTATTATCTTGGATTTCTGTTATACTAGCAGTATAGCCCGGCGTTGCTCGGGTGTAATGAAAGCTTTAAAACTAATCTATGGTCCTGGAGCTCAGACTCTTTGGACGTTGGTACGAAAGACTAAAAAGCAATAGTTGTTTCCAGTTAAAGCAAAACCGTAGACTGAAAGAAAAATGAATGGATGTAAGTCAAATTTTGATTTCCTGGTATCGATATCAAATTTCCCGCACTATTGTAAGATTTGCAACTTAAAAAATCTTCTGAATATCGTTTCTTATGTCTTTGTCTATGAGTGTAACAAATTTGATTCAAATCGGACCACTCCTTCTATAACCCGATTTTTTCGATTATTGATTTTCGATATTTAACCTAGCTAAGAACACTCGCAAACGCTTATTGTACAACTGTGTAAATTTTCAAGAAAATCGGTTCAGCCATTTCGGAGTCTATAGGTAACGGATACACACACAGACACACACAGACACACACAGACACACACACAGAGACAAAGTTCCATTTATAAATAAGTTTAGATACACATCTATTTCCGGGTTCAGACCAGAGACCTAAGTTCTAAAATGACTTCATGATATATTTCAATGATCATCTTTGAAAAAAATAAAAAAAAAAAAAGGAAGAAAGAAACTAAGATCAAAATCATTTTTGATAGATAAAGCTCTTCTTCATGTTATCGAATTTTGACAGATTTTTGTCGATTTTTCTTCATTTACTGATACTTCCGGCGATGTACTGCCGGGAATTAAAGTAATGCGCTATTGTATTTCTACGCTTATTACTCTCAAAACAGGAAGTACCTCGCCGGAAGTTTCAGCAAAGAACGAAATTCTACCAAAATTGCTGCCTACGTAGAACGTCATTCTGCAGTTAATTTCATGACTTTGTTAAAGTTACGGGAGAGAAAAAGTGCGAGATATAGTTAATTTTTTTATGGACATTTAGATAAAAAGAAGTTAAGTTTCTTCAATAACTAATTGTTGATTTGAGTTCAGCATATACATTTGCACAGAAATAATCCTATTTTGGATAAATTTGAAGGGGGAAAAGCCGTCGGCACCTTAAATGAAAATTTACCTCGCCAAAGTTAAGCAACGTCGAATCTGGTCAGTACGTAGATGTGTAACTGTTTGGGAATACCAGTAGTTTTAATCTTGGATGTGGGAAGGTTTAATGAATGACGACTCAGAAAGCTGAATTTCAATTTTTTTTTTTTTTTTTTTAATCATATCACCCCAAGCAAGGCAGTAATGCCACTGATGTGCAGGGGGCTACATAAGAGTGAGAAGATTAGAAAAGAGAAAACCGGAAACCACATCCTAAACAGGAAACAAGGGATGAGCCTCTTCACCTGTTCAATAGACGTGGGTGGAGTGTGAACCGGGCGATAGTTTAGTCTATCTACTCCAATTGAAAAAACAAAACAAAAAAAACAAAAAAACAAAAAAAACAAAACAAAAAAAAAAAACATTAATATACAGAGGCTGAGATCAGACAGGATATTTTGATCGTGTTTTTTTTTTTTTAAATCTTATCTTAAATCAACAAATCTATCAGGAACAATCTAGAATGCAAACAGGTGTAGAAGTCAGAAAAAAATTTACAGGTATACAACAAAGATTGAGAGCAAAGAAAAAAAAAACGTTCAAAGATAGTAAAAGATATTGTAATTACTTACCTTTAAGGTTTGGTGAAAGGAGGGTGTTAAGGCTGAGGGGTTCATCCCCGTACCAGAAGATCCACAATTCCTTACTGTAGGCTAAATGATCAGTCAAGCGCTGCTCTGGATTGCGCAGCACTCTTCTCCAGACACACAAGATGTCTGCCTGGATGCACCTCGAGTAAGAGTCTAACACTTGATCATCCAGTGGTTCCACAATCACATTGTCTGCGTTCAACTTACCTGGTAGAGTTCGTCATATTAACTAACGTGCAAATAATCTTGCAAAAGCATGGCTCTATTTCCCCTCCCAGCTAATCAGTAGGATTTTAATCATCATGTCAATTAAGATTATCTTAAATATTCTTATTAAAAATACTTTTTCGCTTTAAATAACATGAAAAGGATTGATAGATCGTAAAAATTAAATCAATTAATCAATCTGATTCGTAGATAATTCAGCCGAGAGATGTTGATCACATCTCAGCACCTAGAAGCAGATTGTAGACACGGCACTTTCATGAGTACAGGAACTGTTTCCATGAGGTCTGCTATCAGCGCATTACCGGTGCTGTCAGGAAGATACCTGGAAATAGTCCCGAGTTAACGGGACTAACCCAAAAGAGACAACTGCTCTTGCAATATTTATCTGATGTGTCTTAACATGTCTGGGTAGCACAATATTTACCCCTTTTCCAATAAGAAAAAAAAATTACTGTAATATAACAATCTGGCCCCACCCGAGGAAGTGATGCAAGCGATGGTGTTTCCCGTCGGTGGAGGGGTCGGCGAGCGGCAGGGCGGGTGTTTGTGAAATACATCCTGTCGAGGCCGGAGCGGATGTCGTTTGACCTTATTTCCGACAGCGGCGGAAATGACTACGGAGGCAAACAGAACAGGTGTCTCTGGGAATTACGTGGACGTTACGTGGGCGAGGCAGGACCGGAAGGAAAGTCCCGGTTTTAGAAGACTATATAAAGACCTCGACAGGATTTGCCAGCAGAGAACGGCCAGTGGAAGCAGAGGGACACCACAGGCAAAAACTACACACCCGTCAACCCATTCTATGTGCGCTCTCACTCTCCTGTTCTCTATTCCACACGGTTCGTCGTCATTAATAAAAATATAACCTTATATTTTTATATATGCGTGTTTGTTGCTTTGTCGTCGTATGGCGATATATAACATTACTGCAGCGGAGTATATCTCTGCACATTTTGGGATGTTTCATTTAGATGATTGTTGGTTGTTTAATTTTTATGATATATCAACCTCTGCGGGTCAATTATTGCCAACTAAATTTTATTTATTTATTGCTGGTAATACCTTTTTCTTTCAACAATTTATTGTTGTTTTTATATAAGTTTTGTGTCTAGTAAAACTTTTTTTTTTCGAGTATAAAGATTCATTGGAATTTGTTTTTAAGGGCAGGGTCCCCAAGTCCTACCTTTGTTATTTAAACCATAACTGGAGGGAAGGGACGGATTAATACCTGTCCTAAGGGTAATTCCAGCCGAATTCATTGCAGTCACTTACGCGCAAATATCTTTGGGAAAGGTATTAATCCGTCTATTCCTTCCAGTTATGGGTTAAATAACAGGACAGGTTGGGTTCTATAGCCCTGGTCGGCAACCAGTCTACCGCAGAAAGCAATGGCAACCTACTGCGGGATTATCTTCTGCCCAGTCAGTCATATCTCTTTCGAGACATGATCGCCCAAGCGTGTATCACGTATGGCACTTAACTGACTGAATATAATTGTTGGAAACATGATTAAGGCTTCTACTGGACATAAAGTGGGGGATCCGTTTTATATTGTCATGAAGTAATAAACTGATCCCCCACTAATTAATACTTAATAATATAATACATCTGTTCTTCCTCTCGATATGAGTCAAATAACAGGACAGATTGGGTTCTATAGCCTTGGTCGGCAACCAGTCTACCGCAGAAAGCAATGGCAACCTACTGCGGGATAAGCGTGCATCACGTATGGCACTTAACTGACTGACTGACTGACTGACTGACTGACTGACTGAAGGGTACCAGTGCTTAAGTGAATGCAGGGTATTCACCTGGAATACGAACTCGGCTCACCGATTTCTCTTTCCGAGCCGATATCCACTGCACCACAACGTACATCCGTCACTATACGCTTACAGCACCTGGTCTTCCCAAGCGGTCACCCATCTCAGTACTAACCAGGCTCAACGTTGCTTAACTTCGGTGTTCGAGCGAGAACCGGTGTATTGAACGTGATATGGCCGTAAGCACGCATATCCGTCACTATACGCTTACAGCACCTGGTCTTCCCAAGCGGTCACCCATCTCAGTACTAACCAGGCTCAACGTTACTTAACTTCGGTGTTCGAGCGAGAACCGGTGTATTCAACGTGATAGGCCGTAAGCTTATCATCTTGTACAAAGTCATCAAATGCAGTTTCTGTTTTAATAATTCCTTGGTTGGTTGAATTTAATTTAGTAATTTAATTTTATACACCCGCTTGATCTTCCTGTGCTTGAGAGTTGAAACAGTTGGGTTTCTTGAGATCTCATTTAGTATCGATGGCTCACATCTGATTTCCTCTATGTTTCGCTTCAGAATTTGGCTTCCAAGCTGACTCGTTTTTGTTGTTATTTGATCATTTCATTGTCTAAACACCAAGCTTCCCAGTAGCTGTTAAAACTAGGTACCTTCACTATTTCACGGGAAAAAACAGCATAGCGTAATGAAAAAGACCACAAACATAACGAAAATAAAGTTTTATCGTCAAAATGTTGATATTATGGTAGATTTTTGTTTTAGGTGCCGACGGCTTTTCCCCCTTCAAATTTATCCAAAATAGCATTATTTCTGTGCAAATGTATATGCTGAACTCAAATCAACAATTTGTTATTGAAGAAACTTACCTTTTTTGCTTTGAAAGTCCATAAAGAAACGAACTATATCTCGCACTTTTTCTCTCCCGTAACTCTCACGAAGTCATGCAATTAACTGCAGAATGACGTTCTACGTAGGCAGCAATTTTGGTCGAATTTCGTCCTTTGCTGAAACTTCCGGCGATGTACTTCCTGTTTTGAGAGTAATAAGCGTAGAAATACAATAGCGCATTACTTTAATTCCCAGAAGTACATCGCCGGAAGTATCAGTAAATGATGAAAAATCGACAAAATCTGCCAAACTTCGATCAAATCCGTCATTCTGCAGTTAATTATATGACTTTGTAAGAGTTACGGCAGAGAAAAAGTGCGAGATATAGTTCGTTTCTTTATGGAGATTTAGATAAAAAAAGATAAGTTTCTTCAATAACTAACACTTGATTTGAGTTCAGCATATATATTTGCACAGAGATAATGCTATTTTGGATAAATTTCAAGGGGAAAAACGACGGGACTTAAAATGATAATTTACCGATATTATTATTAAGATGAAAGACCAAATTATTTTTTAATTATTTTTTGAATTTTTTTATCTTCTCGAAATTTTAGTTAAAGTCGTTCGAAATATTGTTTAAAATTTTGTTTTGTTTGCGACATTCGCCTTGGCTAACTTTTAACATTGACTTTTTTTGCGTTTTTTTTTTTTTTTTCGTAGAAAACACATTTATTAGGAAATTCTTGTAAAGATCAAATAATTGTCCTATTTTAATGAAATTTTCAGGACTTATTCACAAATAAATGAGATTATTTTGAAAAAAAAACTTTTAAGAAAATATTGGTAAAATAATTTCTTTTATAAATGTGTTACTCCCCACTTATTTTATTTCATGAAATTTCGATCCCTGAAAAAAATAATTTTTTGTTGTTAAAAGTAGGAGTCTTTGGAGATTGAAAATCACCTACCTTTTTTTTCTAATTAGGGCCAACTAAATGAAAATCTGCTCTGAATTGAAAAATAATAAATCCAATAGAACTATGATATTAGTTTATTAGAAAAGCTTCTAATTGCTTTTGCAAATAAGTAATATTAAGGACATCATTGTATGAAGAAATAATCGTTTATTGGTGAATAATGAATTTTTACAAGAATTTATTCATATTTTTTACATTTTGATTACAATAATTTATAATAGTTTAAAATCGTGTAAAATTCTGTATTGGGGTATTTATTGGATGTGATATAGTGATTAAGTGGTAATCCCTGGATGTGATATAGTGATTAAGTGGTAATCCCTGGATGGGATATAGTGATTAAGTGGTAATCCCTGGATGTGATATAGTGATTAAGTGGTAATCCCTGGAGATTATATAATAATTAAGTGGAAATGAAATTAACGAGTTAAAAATTGCAAAGATTATTAAACGTAGTTACGCTATTCTATTTTTAAAGTAATTTTTATTTACTTAATACGTTCCTTATATTCATGTATGGTTGACTAAAATTGTCATTATTATGAAAAGGTTACGTAATTTAAAAGTTTTGTTCCTTCCCTTAAATTTCTGAAAATCGCATTTACGGTTATGCGTAGCAGCAGTCATCGTTTCGTCATTCAACACTCTGTCAAACGACCAATCGTTAATAATTGGTTGTATATTATATTTTATGCTATAAGTAAGTAACAATTCTTTAAAATCAGATTAAATTAAGTTTCAATTTTCTAATTTTACTAAAATACAGTGGGCGGAAATCTTTTGAAATATTTTGAAAATCGATGAATTTTTGTTTGTTAGCAAATCTTTTAAAATTAAGAAAATGGCCGCCTTCTAAGAAAATTTTAAAAACTCAAAATTAAATGTGACATTCCAATCTATATAATTTCTATATGAAATACAACAGAATTTTTTACTTAATGGAAATTATAAATTTAATCAATAATCTTTTAATTAAATCTAAAATGAAATCTTCAAGAATGTTTTTCATTTTAAAAGTTTCATTTTAAACGTAGGTATCGAAAAGTTACGCCGAAATATTAGAGGTACCTAGAGAACTGTTGAGTAGATTATATTATATAATTCTTCGATGTTTCACAATGGTTTGACCATTAACAGTGTTTGCAGCTGTATATTTGCAGACTATGTTTATTGGATTTTGTCAAAGACATTTTCGGAAGATGGCCTCCGTGTGTATTTGTTCGCGAGTTATTCTAGTGACTATTTGAATTTATTTTTTCTGCTTCAGGGTTTTCACCTTTGTTGTTTTCAAGAAATTCTGTCCCAATGCCTTTAGAATCATCTTCAGCGATAAAACCTCAACGGCAGTTTATATCGCAGGTAGAAGCTTCCGTGAAAATTTCTTGAGAAATTGTATATATATATATATATATATATATATATATATATATATATATTTAATCATATCACACCGAGCAAGGCGGTAACGCCACTGAAGCGCAGGGGGCTACGTAGGAATGAAAATTGGAAAAGAGAAAGCCGGAAACCACATCCTAAACAAGGAACAAGGGGTGAGCCTCTTCACCTGTTCAATAGACGTGTGTGAAGTGTGAACCGGGCTATAGTTTAGTCTATCTAATTGAAAAAAAAAAAAGAAAACAGTGAAAATATTAGAAAAGAGAAAGCCGGAAACCACATCTTAAACAAGGACCAAGGGATGAGCCTCTTCACCTGTTCAATAGACGTGTATATATATATATATATATATATATATATATATATATATATATATATGCGCCCTATATAAAAATAAATTATTGAGAATTAATTTACTTCTTTTATATAGGGCGCATATAAATTACATATATAAATTTGTTTGTTTGTTTTTGAGGCTTAACGACCTATCATTCTTTATGGGATCAGTTTAAGGTCATAACCAGTGATTTTGGGTCAGGTTATTTTATTTTTACAACGTTTTCTTTTCACGATTCATTGGGATTTGTTTTTAAGAGCAGGGTCCCCAAGTCCTACCCTTGTTATTTAACCCATAACTGGAGGGAATAGCGGATTAATACCTTTCCCAAGGGTACTAGTGCTTAAGTGAATGCAGGGTATTCAACTTGAATTCAAACTCGGCTCACCGATTTCTCTTTCCGAGCCGATATCCACTGCACCACAACGCACATCCGTCACTATACGCTTACAGCTCCTGGTATTCCCAAGCGGTCACCCATCAAAGTACTGTCCAGGCTCAACGTTGCTTAACTTCGGTGATCGAGCGAGAACCGGTGTATTCAACGTGATAGGCCATAAGCCTCATATATAAATAAAGATTACTTTGCAAAATACCTTTTCTCAGTAAAACTACTAGAAAACTTCGATCTTGCCGCTAAACTGTATCACAATTCAATTTATTTTCATTTTATATATATATATATATATATATCCATCAATTTCTAACATTGAGTTATCATTGTATTAAGATACCCCCGTAGAATTAACTTAAAAATTATTAAGGATGGTGCTTAATATATATATATATATATATATATATAAGATTTTAGATTATCACAGTGGGTAATACATATTTCACCGCGTTCTGATGTTATAGTGTTACTGATTTCTATTTTAATCAAACATTAACATTAATGCACAAGTAAATTGTTTTAAGGTCAGCTGTTATGTTTTTGAAATTAGAAATTACTCGTATTTTGATTGGTCACCACAGACTATGTAACAATGTCTCCCTTATTGACGAGGTTTGACTAGATTTAACCTTTTAACACTCTTAATTTCGAAATCAGCACCATCACATGTTAGGACACAGTTATTGTCGAAACAAAATAGCTACTCTTTGAGTGATATTATAACATATTTATGTTATAAATTTTAAATTAAAATTATTTTAAGAATAGTGTTTTTTGGATATTGAATTATATGGCATCCGTACCTACCCGAAACCGCTGGAAACAATTTTGAAGTAAAAAGACGAAATCGAATTTCGCAAGTCAACGAAAAAGTTTTTGGGTCCACGAAAGTGACAGGAGAAACTTAACGTGCAAGTGAAAAAAAAAAAAAAAACACGCACGCATATGAACACTCTGACCTCCTCACCACTTGACATATCTATTTATACACGATACCTTGACCATCAGAAAAGCAAGCTGATCTCGATATGTGAAGTCACAAGATTATTTGCCTGAAGAGAGTCAACTTTAGACTCGAAACACGTGTAGCGTCACAAATACCATTCTGGACACTTAACATATAATACAAAAAGTAAGTAAGTAAGTAAGTAAGTAAGTAATAATAATAATAATAATAATAATAGCAACAATAAATCTAGACTTTAAACAAAACGTTAACGGCTTTTCGCACTTGTCCTTCTAAACACACACACACACACACACACACACACACATATATATATATATATATATAGATAGATAGAGAGATAGATAGATAGATAGATAGATATATTAGAAAAAAATTTAGATATTCTACAATTTCATGGGTAATACGTATTTCACAGCCGGAAAAAAGATGCTCGTCAGACCCAAAAGATACAACAGCTAATAATATTCAAAATATTCCAGAAAATAGTTACTCACAGACACTCACGTGTCCATGGCGAGAATAGACTTTTGTCATGGTAATCTACAAAATGTGCTTTGTGGTGCAGTGGATATCGGATCGGAACAAGAAATCAGGGAGCCGAGTTCGAGTTCCAGTTGAATTCATTGCATTCACTTACGCGCAAATACCCTTGGGAAAGGTAATAATCCGTCTCTTCCTTCCAGTTATGGGTTAAATAACAGGACAGATTGGGTTCTATAGCCTTGGCTGGCAACCAGTCTACCGCAGAAAGCAATGGCAACCTACTGCGAGATAATCTTCTGCCCAGTCAGTCATCTCTCTTTCGAGACATGATCGCTCAAGCGTGTTTCACGTATGGCACTTAACTGACTGAATCTACAAAAACATTTCCTCGCTCGTTCAAAAAAAAGATCCCAAAGAGAAAGAAAAATATAGACAACTGATAAACGGAAAGAAGAGAAAGAAAAAGAAAAAAAAGGGAAGGAGAACGAAACGTATAAATAGAAATTAAAGTTAACGCCTTAGATGGACACCAGCGTCCATTGCAATTCAGCTGCTTCCTTAGAAAAACATGACATGGAAATTTAACATTAAAATTTAGCTTTAAATATAATGGAACATATTTATGGTAAAAAATAAATTGCAAATCATACTTGTAATACAAATTAAAATGTAACCACTAGTAGTATTATATGATAAATATAATTAAAATACCAGACTTATATACTAAGTACTCTACGTTATATATATATATATATATATATATATATATATATATATATATATATGTGTGTGTGTGTGTGTGTGTGTGTGTGTATGCGAGCGTGTGTGTGTTTGTGGTTTTGTGTGTGTATGTGTGTGTGTGTTTGCGAGTAAGTGTGTATACATATATACACATATAGAAACATCGACAAAATACACTGTTTAGATAAAAATCGGAATTCAATTACAGCAAATATAGTCGGAATATTGAAGAAGAAAAAGATCAATGAAAGTAAATAATGAAAAAATAAATTAAATTAAAAAGTTCAAGTAATATAAATTTAAAAAAAACTTAAAATAAATTAAACAGAAAAAAATGTAATTTCGAATTAATTGTAGAAATGTTTACACAGCATACGTATTAAAAGACAAACGACTCCAGAGTGGAATCGGTCTAAGATTGAAATGTTCAACTTGCCGATGCCAACAATAGCGATAAACATTGTAGACTGGATAGCCACTTCCACGCAGATTACAGGTTAAGGGAAGGTTCACCAAGGATATAATTTAATTTCATTTGTTTATTTATTTATTATTATTATGTCATTTTTTTCATCATAATTCGATTTCTGCTATGGTTGCACTCCCACTACCAGCCAAGTCTGCAGGAAGACCTAAGGCAGGTCGTGGTGTGTTGTTATGGCTCCGTTTCATGTTTTTTCTATCTCCCCATCATCCCTAGCGTTACATAGACAAAGTTCTCCTTAGTGTGTGGGCTGTACTTAATAAAACAATTTTTTGTATATCTCTTAAAGCTTGGGTTTCCAGGGATTCTTTCAATGTGTTGTTTTGTTCCATTTTTTATCATTCCAAATGCACCATTATCACTGGCACAACTCTTGTTTTCAATTTCCACATTTTTTCTATTTCAATTTCCAGGTCTTTATATTTTGACATTATATTTTCAAATTCCTTGGTTGCTATGTTACAATCCGCTGGACAAGCCATATCAATTAATAGACAAGTTTTTTCTTTCTGGTTTTTAACAATAATGTCCGGCCTATTTGCTTCAATTGTTCTATCTGTGTAGATTGTATAATCCCATAGAATGGTGACATCTATTTCTGTAACCGATGCTGGGTGATGTTCATACCAGTGTTTGTTTACAGTTTTTCCATAATGTTTTCACATTGTCCAATGTAAATATTGCCCAACTCTATCGTGGCGATTTTTATATCCATTTGGGGCAAGTACAGAACAGCCTGAGATTAGATGGTCTATTCTTTTTTTTGTTGTTTATCACAAAACCTGCATTTTGGATCCATATTATTATGTATAATATTTGCCTGAAAGTTTCCAGTGAAAAGACCTTGGTCTTGCGCTGCAAGAATAAAGCCTTCAGTCTCAGACTTTAATCCAGACGCACGTAACCATCGATGAGTATTAACTTTATCAACATTGGATTTATTGGCACGTTCTGGATATTGGCCATGCAGAGGTTTATATTATTATTATTATTATTATTATTATTATTATTATTATTATTCTTTCTTTTTCCTGCACTCCTCCTCCTCTTTCTCCTCCTTATTGTTATTACATAAAGCTACACGTTACACTGTTTTTATCAAATCGACATTTGTCTCTCAGTCATTGCATTGGTTTTTCGTATGAAAAACAGCGATTGAATATAATAAAAAAGAAGGAAAATTAACTCACCCGACATTAAGTCATTTGCGTCGGGTCTTGTTACCCACTCGTCAGCTCTCCCGTTAATAGAACCTTTCACCTCTTCACCTCAATGACACCCATCCAGTCAGGCACGTCTTGTTACCCCGTCACCCACTTCTTGTTTTTTGCCCCTTTTCTTGCTCTCCACTTATCGACAACCGCTACTCCAATTTTTTTTATTAATTTTTTTTTTATTATTACACGCATATTAAATTCGATTATTTTTTTCTTTTCGTTTATTTTCGGTTTGTCATGATTCTTTTCAATCATTATCTTTTTTTTATTTCCACGAGTTTTTCTTTCTTTCTCTCTTTCTTTCTTCCTTTCTTTCTTTCGTTCCTTCTTTCTTTCTTTTTTCTTTCTTTCTTTCTCTTACTCTTTCTTTTGTTTTGTAAATTTCTTTCTCTATCTTTCTTTCGGTCTATTATTCTTTTTTATTTCTCTTTTTCTTTTTCTCTTTCTCTTTCTTTCTCTTTCTTTCTCTCTCTTTCTGTCTTTCTATCTTTCTCTCTCGCTTTCTTTCGTTTTTCTTTCTTTCCATCTTTCTTGTTCTCTTACTATCTTTCTTTCGCTCCCTTTCTTTTTTCTTTCTGTTTCTCTTTTTATTCTTTCTCTCTGTTTTCTATCTTTCTCTCTCTCTCTTTCTCTCTCTTTCTTTTTCTCTCTCTTACTTTCCCTTTATTTCTTTCTTTTTCTATCTTCCTCTCTCTTTCTTTTTTTCCATAATACCTTTTATTTTTCATGAAATTTAAACTCACAATTTTTTTATCTAATATTTCATTTTTTCATTATTTCTCTATTTTTTTCATTTTCTTTCTTTTCCCAAATATAATTGGAGTAGATAGATGTATCTCCCGCCCGGTTCACACTCCACCCACGTCTATTGAACAGGTTAAGAGGCTCATCCCTTGTTCCCTATTTAGGATGTGGTTTCCGGCTTTCTTTTTTCCGATCTTCTCCCTTTGTTTTTTTTTTCCAATTGGAGTAGATAGATCAATCTATCGCCAAGTTCACATTCCACCCACGTCTATTAAACAGGTTAAGAGGCTCATCGCTTGTTCCCTGTTTAGGATGTGGTTTCAGGCTTTATCTTTTCCAATCTTATCACTATTACGTAGCCCCCTGCACATCAGTGGCGTTACCGCCTTGCTCGGGGTGATAGGATTAAAAAAAAAATTAATTCATATTTTTATTGTTTACTGGGCAAAGTACAATGCAATATTTATCATATTATCCTCTCTGTTATTATAACATATTATAATTAAGAACGTTGTATATATATATTTTTTTTTTCTAAACATATCCTGTTAAATATAAGATGGCTCATGTGAGCCGAAAGCTGAGAACTAACTTAATAAAAAATTATCCAAATATTGGAGAATTTTTGTCTTTATTTTCAACTGAAATTAAAGCCAAAATACGACATTTAGAACTGCTCATGATTAAACATAATAGACATTCATTGTCTCTTATATTCAACAGTATATGATTAGAAAATTATCTGCTGCTATATATATAATGTAGTACACTTGGTATGTAATCCGGGTAAATTCCAAAGGAGACGAACTCGAGAGAACTCAATGTTAAATTCATTTATTTAACAGAGAAATATTTAACATAACGGATTTTTGTTAACGGTGATCGTTGTACCATTTGGATGTGAAGAGCCGTGGCAAGAACACAAGAGCGGCGAAATGTGCATAATCCAAACTAATAATTAAAAATCCGTTATGTAAAATTAAATGTATATATATATATATTTCCCTCGTGTCATGCTCATGGAGAGAAAGACAATAGTGAGGCAGCCCCGGCTCAGTTCATTCTCTTTAATACCAGTTATTAAACTTCCTACCAGTAATGAAGGCCTTCACCGCGTGTGCGTTCTTATATATATATATATATATATATATATATATATATATATATATATTGCTTTAAAAATCACAAACGGAAACATCTCTCAAGGGATCCCTTTCGCCAACAACACATCAGGAGAGAACCGTTGGTAGTGATCAAAGAAAAGAAAAAACGAAAATTATTCACGTGAGCAAAAAGTGGGGGTGGGGGGGCGGAGAAAAATTGCCCAGCCCCGGCAACCGTAATTAGCGAGGGAGATAAAAATGAGGGAAAATGATTAAATATATACAATTGGATAAAATATGTACAAAAATAATTATCCAATTGTATAGATTTAATCATTTCCTCTCAATTTTATTCCCCTCGCTAATTATTCATACGCCTCTGTTCCCCCTAATTTTTTGCTCAGGTGAATATTTTTTCGCTTTTTTTTCTTTGATCACTACCAAGGGTTCTCCCCTGATGGGTTGTTGACGAAAGGAATCCCTTGAGAGATGTTTCCGTTTGTGATCTTTAAAGCAATTTACACGTTTTGTACTGTCAAACAGTTATATATATATATATATATATATATATATATATATATATATATGTATTGTATTAAAAAGTGTTTAATACAATTATATTGTAGAACTTTTGAATATCCTTCATCTGTAAACGAGTTAACGTGGAGTAGAGTGAAAACAGCCAAGCCTTACAATGGTGGCAAAATATGTAGACTGTGCCAGGAAGAAAAGATAGAGATTATGCTATTCCCAAACAAAAATGAACTATTGAATGAAAGAACGGAAATTATGACTAAGTGTAACCATACTAAAAAATACCTCTTAGGTTCATACAACCATGGATGAAAACAGCCAAGCCTTACAACTGTGGCAAAATATGTAGACTGTGCCAGGAAGAAAAGATAGAGATTATGCTATTCCCAAACAAAAATGAACTATTGAATGAAAGAACGGAAATTATGACTAAGTGTAACCATACTAAAAAATACCTCTTAGGTTCATACAACTATGGATGAAAACAGCCAAGCCTTACAACTGTGGCAAAATATGTAGACTGTGCCAGGAAGAAAAGATAGAGATTATGCTATTCCCAAACAAAAACAAACTATTGAATGAAAGAACAAAATTATGACTAAGTTTAACCATACTAAAAAAATACCGATTAGGTCCATACAACCCATGGATTAACACGTTATAATTTCTTGTAATTTTAAAAATTGCGCGTTCAAAAATTCCCCGTCATGTGCGTGTTCAAAAAAATCACTGTTATGTGTGAGTTTTTTTAAAAAAAAAACGAGAAACGGTAAAATCAGTTATTGCAAATCGCCTGAAGACACCACATGGTAGAAACCTAGGTCGCGTAATAACTAATTTACAACTGAAAAAAACATTTATATTGTCTTCTTTATGCTCCCGTCATTTTAGATGGCTTATGGATATAAATATTTTGATGTCATTTTTGACGGCTCGTAAAGTGAAAACTCTGAAAATTAAATATATCCATAAATTTATAAAATTTTGTAATTATTTAATTTTCTTTTTCACCAATAATTACATAAGTTGTAAGAATTGAAACAGTAAGATATATTTCTTTCATTTAATCTTGCCACATAAACTCACTAAGCTATACTTACCTGGCCCCGGCCTTCGGGCTTGGGTCGGGAATGACCAAATTAAGACCAGTTTTAAGACCAGTTTAGACCGGTTTTGAACCTATCCAACGCGATGGATAGGTAATATTTGACCAGTACCTGGGCGTACGCGCTCAGGTTCCCCATATTAAAAAAGACCTTGTGTCACATCTCTCTCAAGTGGGGGAGAAGAGTAAATACATATACTTACCTGGCCCCGGCCTTCGGGCTTGGGTCGGGAATGACCAAATTAAGACCAGTTTTAAGACCAGTTTAGACCGGTTTTGAACCTATCCAACGCGATGGATAGGTAATATTTGACCAGTACCTGGGCGGACGCGCTCAGGTTCCCCACATTAAAAAAGACCTTATGTCACATCTCTCTCAAGTGGGGGAGAAGAGTAAATAATACTTCGCCGTTGCGCCTCGGTCTTTTGGCTGGGGAGCGACAATGACCAAAATGAGACCTGTTTAGACCAATTCAGACTAGTTCTGAACCTATCCACTGCGGTGGATAGGTAATATTTGACCAGTACCTGGGCGTACGCGCTCAGGTTCCCCACATTAAAAAAGACCTTGTGTCACATCCCTCTCAAGTGGGGGAGAAGAGTAAATAATTACTTACCTGGCACAAACCGGGTAGAGGGTTTATTATCGCTCAGCAGCGTCTCTGTCTTTGGGCAGAGTGCGACTCAGTTGTGACTCTGTCTGCCAACAGAGACGCAGCTGGAGAAAATAAAATCCCTGAAATGACCGGTCCCGGGTAACAGCTGCCCAAATTTGATCTCCCCCGCCCTACATTGCACTAAAAATTGGGGATATGTAGTGACACCAATGCCAGCGCAAACGACGGTTGCCGGGGCTGGGCAATTTTTGTCCTTGGCCCGGATGTATTCGCTCGGGTTCCCCACGTTAAAACCGACCTTGTGTCACATCCGGTCTCCGTGGGTAGACCAGCGGAAATAAACATAAACTCACTGAAGTAGTTTGTCAGCAGCTGGACTTATAAAAAATATTTTTTTTTCTAGAACTGAAAGCCAAAATCTAAAACTATTTATTTATTAGCCTATAATATTTTAAAGATTTTTTTTTATTCGGCATCATTTCTTATAGACGTTATTTTTAGTAGGTACACATGTTTCTGTTGTTACCTTGTTATTTTTGGGGTGGCGGGGAATAACGTTGAAATGAATAATACTTCTTTTTATGTGCCGTGTCCCTTCACAACGTAGGCGATCCTGAATTTCTACTTACACCTATCCCTTGTCATTCTTAATATTTTTTCTTTTGCTATATCTCCCAAACTCTGCTCCGCCATCCACCTGCTTAATCCGGTCACTAGGACTCGAGCTGCTTTTCACTGTCTCTATTTCCCTTTTGTGAGTGTTAGTTTCTCTAAGCTCTCCTTCCTAACTACCTGTCCTCAGTTTTCTTTTGCTGATGCCGGTAAAAGTTTCCTTTTTGTTTGCATTATCTCCAAAACCTCGGTGTTGCCCACGTGTTCCGTCGATGGTATCTTCAGTATTCTTCTGTATAACCACTGTTCTGTTGCTTCGTGTCTCTTCTTCATTTTTGAGGAGATTATCCAGCTTTCGCTGACGTATAGGAAGACAGATATCACATAACAATCCAATATTCTTTTCTTTGTCTCAAACGAAATCTTTTTGTCTCTGAATAACTGCTTAGCTTTTGAAATGCGTCTTTGGATCTGAATGCCATATTTTTCATCCTTCGTCAGAATGCTTCCCAGGAATTTAAATTTCTGTACCTCTTTGATTTTAGTTTTCGCGGCGTGTAGTTAGCATTTTGTGAACCTTTTTTTTGCTGATGAGCATGAACCGGTTTCAACTGAGAAGTCCTGCTAAAGAAATAATCTGCTTACTGCAGAAATCGAACCAGCTTCCCTTTTTTACAAGTTCGGCCACAGTTAAATCACAATTACCTTTTTTCAGCAAGACATGTTATTCTCTTGTTATTAATTTCACAGTTTTATATCTAAACTTATTTATAAATGAAACTGTCTGTGTGTGTGTCTGTGAGTCTGTGTCCGTTACCTATAGACTCCGAAACGGCTGAACCGATTTTCTTGAAAATTTACACAGTTGTACGATAAGCTTCTGCGAGTTATCTTAGCTAGGTTTTGTGTCGAGGTACCCCCGATAAATATCGAAAATCGATAATCGAAAAAATCGGGTTATAGAAGGAGTGGTCAGATTTTAATCAAATTTGATACACTCATAGACAAAGACATAAGAAACGATATTCAGAAGTTTCAAGGTTGCAGTTCTTACAATAGTGCAGAAAATCGATAATATATATGTATAAAAGGCAAGATATTTGTGTGTGTGTCTGTTTATCTGCCTGTATATCTGTATTTTTTCACCCCTTTTATTTTAGTTTTTGCTTCCGGTTTAGCTCTAAGTAGGTATAATGGTAGTTCTTAGTCTCAGCCATGATATTATTTACTCAGTGGACTTATTTAGCCTTCAGAATACAGTTTAAGACGGAAAAAACTTATTTGATATCGATAGCAGGAAATCAAAATTTGACTTACATCCATTCATTTTTTTCCGTCTACGGTTTCACTTTAACTGGAAACAATTATTGCTTTTTAGTCTTTCGTGCCAACGTCTAAAGAGTCTGAGCTCCAGGACCATTGATTAGTTTTAAAGCTTTCATTACACCCGAGCAACGCCGGGCTATACTGCTAGTCATAAAAAAGACAACAGTGATAACAATTGAAGCACGTGTATAACTAAAAATGAAGTTTATCAAACTGTTTAATTACAAGAATAATGTATAATGATTTAGTTTTGAATTCTGAAGAAGAAAGAGAATGTATAAGTGTGTTTGAGTTTCATTAAGATTTTAAAAGTATCTTTTGAAAACAATAAAAATTACCTTGGGAAGATATTATGTTGTAACACTAAATGACGCACTTGTTAGGAAATTAATAAAAATCATCCGAAATAACTAATTTATTTTGTTGAAATAGGTAGCATGTTGGTGAATGACTGTTTTCTGACGTACCTCTAAAATCTTGATCCCATCATTAAAAAATTCTCATCATTTGATGTGATAAACATTTCAAATGCTTCGATTACCTATTAAAGAACGTTTTATTGAGTCTGAAGAGCTCAAAATGATTAAATAAGTGGTAATCAGTAGGAGAGATCGATCAGGTGAATATAGAGAATATGGTAAAATTTCATAATTGGGATTATCCAGATTATAGAGCATTGATTGAGAAGCATATGGCTGTGTGTTGCTCTGCGGTAATTCTAGCTCATCCAGATTCACAGGTCTAGGATGATTCTTTTTCAATTATTCCTTCATACACTCAGTTTTTTCACAATTTGATGTTGCTGTTATTCTTTTTCCATGAGGCAAGAGTGAACAATGAATAACCCCTTTAAAAGACCACCATACAGTAACCATTAACTTTTTAGGATGTAGAAAATGGTTTTGGTAAACGTTTGGTGATTTATTTACACCTAACCACTGGACTGTTCCCTTGAGAGTCATGTATATTTCCACGTAGATACATTCACTCATTGTACATATACACACGCGACAATCACGTGATAATCTTGCTTTCCCGCTTTTTACGGGATGTATATATAGCAGATACGTGGTACACCTACAGATAGTTTGCAGCAATTCACAAGCAACATCAAGTAAGGCAGTTCACAGCCGCCCGCAATGGCGGCATGCTTTTGCAGGGTTCACGTTCTTCAATAATTCTTTCACACACCCGCACTAATTGCAAGACGCAAGTAGATGCCTTTTATTTCTTTTAATAACACTTGTACAAATTATTACAGTTGGCACAAGAATCTTAACACGCACAACATGTAAAACATAACGACCAACTCACCTTCTCTTACTAAATCATTCTTCTGAACTTTACAAAGATTAACGTATTCAAGGACTCGGACATTTTCACCAACCTTCTATCAATATTATTCCTCACACAAATTACCTATGACACTGATAAACCTTCCAGCGACAAAGAACATTACAACTTACCTCAAAAGCTTTAACACAATCTTATGCAGATAATGAAAGACATTTTAATCAGACACTTTCAACATCTGTCCAAAGTATGTATTTCTTGTTATTCTTAATACACTTTATAAAAATAATGTTGGTATGCAGGAATTTAATTAGGAAGTTCTTGGGAAATGGCCTTGTGCCATGTGAAATTCAAACCTAAATTAACCTTGCATAAGAGGCTCCAAAACTCTTACAGTTGTCAAAGAGTATCCATTTCTCATCGCATCTCGTGATTTTCTTCTTTTCAAATTATTTTCTTTTCTTGTTTCTCTTTTTCTCTCTCTCTCTCTCCCTCTGTCTCTCTCTCTCTCTCTCTCTGTCTCTCTCTCCATATTTTGGTAATTATTCCATAATTTGTTCTCATTTTTTCTTTCTTTTTTGTTCTTTTTTCCTTTCTTTTTCTTACATTTTCTATATTTGTTTTTCAAACTTTCTTCCAACTCTAACTACGCTTTTGTTCCTCGTTCGTTTTTATTTTTCTCTCTTTGGTTTTTCTGTTCATTTTAAATTCCTTCCTAGCTTCCTTTTATTAAACTTTCCTTCTCTCTTTCTTCACCCTCCAATAATGTTCAAGTGTGCCAGACGAGTTGATTCTTACACTTTCTTTCTCACTGTATCTCTCCTCCTTTCTTTCTATCTCGCTCTATCACTCCTCCTTTCTTTCTTTCTCTTTCTATTTCTCTAACGTCTTTCTTTCTCGCTCTATATCTCTACTTTCTTTCTTTCTCGCTTTATTTATCAACTTTCTTTTTCGCTCTATTTTCTTTCTTTCTTGTTCTATGACTACTTTCTTTCTTTCTCTTTCTATTTCTTTCTTTCTTTCTTTCTCGGTCTCGCTCTCTCTTTACTTTCTTTCTTTCTCACTCTATCTCTATTTTATTCTTTCTCGTTCTCTGTCTATTTTCTTGCTTTCTCGTTCTGTCTGTACTTCTTTCTTTCTTTCTTTCTTTCTTTCTTTCTTTTTCGCTCCATCACTCTACTTTCTTTCTTTTTTGTTCTGTCACTGTAGTTTCTTTCTTTCCCTCTATTTCTCTAACTTCTTTCTTTCTTGCTCTATCCCTCTACTTTCTTTCTTTCTTTCTTTCTTTCTTTCTTTCTTTCTTTCTTTCTTTCTTTCTCACTTTATCTCTTCACCTTTCTCTAGTTGTCTTCCTTTCCCATTTCTTACGTTTTTCTTTCCTTATTTCTTTTTACTTTCCTCTTTTTCATTCCTTGTTTTTTTTTCCTAACTTTCTTCTCTGAATTGTTTTTTTCTTTATTTAATCATCTTTCAATAATTTTTAAGCGCACCATCCTTTTTTATATATATATATATATTTTTTTTTTCACCACCCATCCTTCGCTTCTTTCTTTATAGTTCATGCTTTCTTCTTCTGTTTTTTCTTAAACCGTTTTATTCCCATTTCATCATGTCTCCTTTCTTCATTAACAATTACTCACTTGCCCCACCACTAAAGCAATGCCTGTTACACCAACCTACCATTCAATTTCAACAACCAATCAATATAGTTTCCTCTTTTTTTTTTTTTTTTGTTGTTTTAATTTTTTTACGTTTTAAGGGTGGGGACTTCTCTTATTAACTCCAATTCGTTCTCGGTCATTACGCTCCGAAATTTTCTGACCAGTCCCAACTACAATAAGCTTCTAGTTGAACAATAACCACTCATGAAATTCAGATGAAATCGTCTCGGGTCGGAAAGTCCAATAAGAACGTTACACTTGCAGTCCTTTTGTAGTCGCAATTGTCGAGGCTTCGTCGGACGTTGCGAAGTTCACGAGACACTTGAAGAGCAATAAAGTCCACGAAGAACAGCCCAGATGCACATGGCAGGGAACGCATTTTCTCGTGCGAGTTGGGAATGATTAATGGAACCACGAAATAAAAATTGAAAATACCCATACGATCAATGGACACACTGCCATATGTACGGCAACAAATAATACAACTATCATATTTACAGCTAGTAGTAGTATATTTTTGCTGACAATTGCCTGTCTCGTAAGATAATGGTAACGGACAAGTTGTCAAGAATCAGTATTACTGAGAAAAAGAATTCGATTCTTCAAACAAAATCAGGTTCGCATGTAACGCATGCGCGACCGCTGTTTGGAGTGTGAACTTAATTATTTTTAATCCTTTCATTCCAAACTAGGCAATAATGCCACAAAGAAGTAAGCGGTTAAGGAGAGTAGAAAAGAGTGGGGATAATTTAATGAGAAGAAAGGACAATAAAAGAACAGGTTTCAGGAAAACAGAAGATGGTAACAGTGCCACTAAGATGCAAGGGGCTACTTGGAGTGAAAAAGAATGAGAAGTCTTTAGTGAAGAGAAAGTGACGATAAAAGAACAGGTTTCAGGAAGACAGAAGATGGCGATAATGCCACTAAGACGCAATGGGTTACTGGGAGTGAAAGAGATCGAAAAGATTTAGTGAGAAAAAGGTTTAATTAAAAGGCAGGTTTCAGAAAAACAGAATATGGCGATAATGTCACTAAGACGTAAGGGGTTAAGAGGATTGCAAGAGAATTACTTTAGTGAGGCGAGAAGACCAAAAAAAAAAAAAAAAAAGAACATTCATTTAACTTTATGAAGATTGTTGGGGGCTGGGAATCAATAAACAGGAAAAGAATTCCGTCAGTGAGAAATGAGTGAACAGATGCTTTTACAATCAAACCTACAGTAACATCAAGCTATGTTGACAGTAAAACGATGAGATCTAACAGCCAATCTAGTCATACGTGAAAATATTTAGTATTTGTCTATATTTCCGAGATGAGGTACTATTTACAGTATTTACATTATTCGGATTATTGTAATAACTGCAACCTTGAAACATCTGAATATCGTTTCTTATGTCTTTGTCTATGAGTGGATCAAATTTGATTAAAATCGGACCACTCCTTCTATAAACCGATTTTATTTCGATTATCGATTTTCGATATTAATCGGGGGTACCTTACTAATCGTATTCCTGGATTACTAACCTGCGTTCCAGTTTGTATATTCACGTTCAATATAACCTATTTTTCTATCACAATAATTGTTTTGTTGTTCATTATTTTTGTGTGGTTCCTCAACCGGATCGACAACGGATCGTCTCTTCTCCCTCCAGCTACAGATTAAAAAACATAACGAATTGGTTGATTGGTTGGTAACCAGTCTCCTGCGGGAAAATCTTCTAGCTAGCCAGTCATGATTCTTTCACCCACGCATCGAAAAACAAATTATACAAGTAAAGTAATTTTTTATATAAAATCGTTGAGACATGATCCTCTAAGCGTGTATCACGTATCACGTATGACACGCAACTGATCTAAACTTATTTATAAATGAAACTTTGTCTGAGTGTGTGTGTGTGTGCACGCGTGTTCGTTACCTATAGACTCCGAAACGGCTAAACCGATTTTCTTGAAGATTTACACAGGTATACTATAAGCGTTTGCGAGCGTTCTTAGCTAGGTTTTCTTTCGAGGTAACCCGATAAATATCGAAAATCGATAATCGAAAAAATCGGGTTATAGAAGGAGTCGTCTGATTTTAATCAAATTTGATACACTCATAGACAAAGACATAAGAAACGATATTCAGATGTTTCAAGGTTGCAGTTCGTACAATAGTGCAGAAAATCGATAACATATATATATATATATATAATGCAAGATGTTTGTGGGTTTTATCTGCCTCTATATCTGTAGTTTTTTCAGCCCTTTTATTTTAGTTTTTGCTTTCGGTTTGGCCTTAAGTAGGTATAATTGTAGTTCTTAGTCTCAGCCATGATAACATTTACTCAGAGGACTTATTGAACCTTCAAAATTCAGTTTACGACGAAAAAAACTGATTTGATATCGATACCAGGAAATCAAAATTTGACTTACATCCATTCATTTTTCTTTCAGTTTACGGTTTCGCTTTAACTTAGTCTTTCGTGCCAACGTCCAAAGAGTCTGAGCTCCAGAACCATGGATTAGTTTTAAAGCTTTCATTACACCCGAGCAACGCCGGGCTATACTGCTAGTCTTTAAATAATTGATTTTTTGAACGTTGTTCGGGGCTGCTGTAATTCTTGTTTCGCTCCCCCACTTTAATTTTTTATTTAGCTACCATAAACATGTCGTTCCATCTACATTCGCTTCAGCAGAAATTATGGAGAGCCATGATCACCCACGTCCTGAAGGGACACGACATATAGATGAAGATTCTATAAATGTTTTGCGTCTTAATTTTGACTTTGAGAAATTTAAATTATCGCTTTTTGATTCTCCGTAAAAGAAATGCCTGTTTGGGTTAGTATGGCTAAAATAAAAGCCTAAAACGTCTGCAGTATTTACATTATTCGGACTATGGTCCTCATCTTTGTTGTCATTTGTACGACGTTTCGGCCGTTGTACTCTCCGGCCTTCTTCAGATGCTAAGGATTTCGAACAAAAACCCTTTATTACAATCACCGGGTTATATGAACTCCATTCCTTGCGGGAAGCCTCGATTGAAAATCATGAATTATCTCCTTCTAACCCTGCAAATTACTAGCTCACCACTGCTGTAGCCTTGTATTGAACTCAAAATTCTAGGAGTCAAGTTAGGAACTAACCAACGTCTATATCCAATGGGCCATGTCTCCTTCAGGACACGAATAACTGAAGTTTTGGGACCTGTAAACCCAATGTTCAGTAACATTTTTTTTACCAGAGTTCATATTGCAATTTTTAATGTTCGTCGTAAAGATGGTAACAAAGATGAGGACAATAGTCCGAATAATGTAAATAGTGTAAATACTACCTCATCTCAGAAATATAGACAAATAGAATGATCTATTATTAAACGTCGTACAAATGGCAACAAAGATGAGGACAATAGTCCGAATAATGTAAATACTGGAAATACTACCTCATCTCAGAAATATAGACAAATAGAATGATCTATTATTAAACGTCGTACAAATGGCAACAAAGATGAGGACAATAGTCCGAATAATGTAAATACTGGAAATACTACCTCATCTCAGAAATATAGACAAATAGAATGATCTATTATTAAACGTCGTACAAATGGCAACAAAGATGAGGACAATAGTCCGAATAATGTAAATACTGTAAATACTTCCTCATCTCAGAAATATAGACAAATAGAATGATCTATTATTAAACGTCGTACAAATGGCAACAAAGATGAGGACAATCGTCCGAATAATGCAAATACTGTAAATACTACCTCATCTCAGAAATATAGACAAATAGAATGATCTATTATTAAACGTCGTACAAATGGCAATAAAGATGAAGACAATAGTCCGAATAATGCAAATACTGTAAATACTACCTCATCTCAGAAATATCGACAAATATAGATTCATTTATTTAATATCGAATATATTAGGGTCAACGATCACAATGAATCAATATTTGCAGTGTATATAGTGACTCAAATAAACAAAAAAACAAAACAATGGCGAATGCTGCCTGCAAACGAATAATATAAAAAGGAAGGAAATACATAAGAAAACGTGTATAAAATTAATTCTTAAGTGTTTTAAAAAAAATTGTTGGAAATAAAAAAAAACATAAACAAATTTGAAGGAAAAGAGAATGAAAAACTGAAATGAAATCTACTGAAGGAAAATTAAAATGGAGAATAAAAAGAAAAAAACTGAAAGTTTAAAGGAAAGAAAAAGAAAAATATACTAGTAAAAACGAAAGCAAATTAAAGCAAAAAACAACAGTAAAAAAGAAAGACAAGGAGAAAATGAAATGAATAAGAAAATAGATAACTTAACGAGAATGAAAAACGCAGAACCAACGAACAAACTGGGATAAACGAAAAGAATAAAAAAGAAGAAAAATATGTGAGGAATAAAAAAGAAGAAAAATATGTGAGGAATAAAAAAGAAGAAAAATAAACAAGAAATTATAAAGAGAACGAAAAGATGGGAACTTGAAGAGTGTTGAAAAGAAAGAAAGAAAGAAAGAAAGAAAGAAAGGACAAATGCGTGGAAAAGAAAGGAAAAAAAGTATAAAACGAGTATGTGGGGAAAAGAAACAAACAAACAAGTGTGAGGAAAAAAAGAAAGAGGGAAAATGAAAGAAAGAAAGAGACAAATCTGTGGTAAAGAAAGAAAGAAAGAAAGAAAGAAAGAAAGAAAGAAAGAAGTGTGTGGGAATGAATGAAAGAAAAAAGAAAGAAAGAAAGAAGTGTGTAAATAAAAAGGAGGAATAAAAAAGAAGAAAAATAAACAAGAAATTATAAAGGGAACGAAAAGATGGGAACTTGAAGAGTGTTGAAAAGAAAGAAAGAAAGAAAGAAAGAAAGAAACGACAAATGCGTGGAAAAGAAAGGAAAAAGTATAAAACAAGTATGTGGGGGAAAAAGAAACAAACACACAAGTGTGAGGAAAAAAAAAGAAAGAGGGAAAATGAAAGACAGAAAGAGACTAATCTGTGGTAAAGAAAGAAAGAAAGAAAGAAGTGTGTGGGAATGAACGAAAGAAAAAAAGAAAGAAAAAAAGCAAGAAAGAAAGAAAAAGAAAAAAAAGTTGTGTGTAAAAAAGAAAGAAAGAAGCAAACAAAGAAACAAATAGGCACGTTTGTTTTTGAGAAAGAAAGAATATAAGAAGGCAAGAAAGAGATGAGAGATTGTGTGAAAGAGTATGTGTGCGTGAGAGAGTGAGAAGTGACGATGCCTGCTTTTTTGAAAGGGAGCGTCAAGATATCCGGAACAAAAGTAAGACAATGACTTGAAAGGAGGTGTTAAACTAAACAATAGACATACTTAGAAAGAAGAAGAAGAAGAAGAAGAAGAAGAGTGTTGATAGTGATGAATAAGAGGCAGGATCAGAAGATCAAATTGATGCGTTGCTGATCATCAATCATTTTGAAAGTTTCATCTTCGGCCTTACTTCGAGTCGGGGGTAAAAGGGAGCGGATAGCAAGGTCTGGGTAAAAGAGAGAAAAGTTTGAGTGGGTTCAAAATAGCTTCAACACCGGTCGGGGAAGCAGTTACTGAACACTTCATCGAAATGAAGACAAGAGGTCGAAAGACAAAAAAAAAAAAAAATAGTGTAAAAGAAAGCAAACATAAAATGAAATGAAAAAGATGACTGATACAAATTGATTGTATTTAGTCAAGCGGAAATGAAAAAGGCGTCCCAATGTGTGACGCGGGATATCAAAAGAGAGCGAATAATAATAATAATAATAATAATAATAATAATAATAATAGTAATTTGTGGATTATTGGAGCGAAATTTAGGGTTCTTGTTTTGCTTCCATTGAAACCAATAAAGACTGAACATCGATGTATAACGGAAGTAGGTGGTCTATTCGTTGTAGATACAAGCAGCCTTTGAGATTTGCAAAAGAAATCACTCGACCAGCGGTCGAGAGCGAGGAAAAATTTACTCGCCCCCAAATCACTTTCCTCGGCCGTCTCCATTTTCTTAATAGTCGCCTTACGTAAACATAGCGTGAATCGCTAACGGAAAACAAAAAATGAAATTTTCATTAAAATTTCGAAAGTGTTAGAAAGGATTTAATTTTGTTTTAAACAATAACAAAATTTGATATATCCTCTTAATAATGACATAAATATTTTGATGATAAAACTTTATTTTTATTAAGTTTGAGCCTTTTAACATCATGATATGCTATTTATTTATTTGGCAATTGTGTGAAGGTAATTGAATTCGTAGTTTCTTTCTTCTATTTGACTAGAACCTCGATCTCATAGATGATAACAAAATAACAAAAATCTGATTTTCTCAACGATTTTCTAAAAAAAAAAGTTACTTTACTTGTATAATTTGTTTTTCGGTGCGTGTTTGAAAGAAGTGTGCGTTTTTTCCTTTCTTTCAAATGTCCTTTTTTACTTTTCGTAAGCGGGGAAGAAATATAGGATAATATTTTTTTCCAAATCAGTTACTGAAGATCTGTGAGCGTTTTTAATCTGTGCGACAGAGACATTTTGGCTCCACTCTGGAAGCGTTAATTAAACGAATGTTTATATTGACCGGGACGATAACCCAAGAGTTCAATAATGTTATTGTAGGTCATTCTAAGTAACTTGTGAATCTTCAATGGCATATTTTTGTGTTGGAAAAGGAATCAGATTTCCGTTTTCTATATTTGAAGAGACACGTTTCTTTGCGAGGTTTTTAATCTACCGCGGGCGAGTAAAGCAATAAACTTTAATCGCTCTATTAAGTTTTTAATCGACTGAGTCGATCGGGCGATTGAAATCTCAAAGGCTGGGTACAAGTAAATCTTATTAAGAAATAGGCTGTTGCTCATCTTCGTTTAAATCATTGATGTAGCTGAATACTGCAAGATCTTTCAGTCCGTAAAAATCAGTTTATTTTTTCTGAATATTCTGATTGTTTTTATATTGTTTCTAAGAATATTTGTATCAATCAGTTAAGTGCCATACGTGATACAGGCTTTGGGCGATCATGTCTCGAAAGAGATTTGACTGACTGGGCAGAAGATTATCCCGCTGTAGGCTGCCATTGCTTTCTGCGTTAGACTGGTTGCCGACCAAGGCTATAGAACCCAATCTGTCCTGTTATTTGAGTCATAGCTAGAGGGAGAAATAGTAATTAGAGGGGGATCAGTTTATTACTTCATAACAATATAAAACTGATTCCCCACTTTATGCCCAGTAGAAACCTTAATCATGCTTTCAAATATTATATTCAGTCAGTCAGTAAAGTACCATACGTGATACATGCTTGGGCGATCATGTCTCATAAGAGACATGAATGACTGGGAAGAATATTTTACTGCAGTAATTTGTCTCTACTTTCTGCGATAGACTGTTTGCCGATCAAGGCTATAGAGCTAAATCCGTTCTGCTTTTAACCGATTGCTGGAGGGAGAAACGACGGATTCATAACTTTTCCAAGGGTATTTGCTCAAAAGTGAATGCAATGGATTCAAGTGACGAGCCGATATCCACTTGCATACTTACTTAAGAAATATGAGCAAAATATGCCTCCCTTTTTCAATCAGTAGTTATTATGGCGGAAGAACCAGGTCGCAAACACTGGCAGATCTGCATATCGAGCGAGAAAATTAAATCTATCTATCTATCTATCTATCTATCTATTTCAGTCTGTTTATATCTATCTATCTATCTATCTATCTATCTATTTCAGTCTGATTATATCTATCTATCTATCTATCTATCTATCTATCTATTTTTTCAGTCTGTTTATATCTATCTATCTATCTATCTATCTATCTATCTATCTATTTCTATTTCAGTCTATCTATATCTATCTATCTATCTATCTATCTATCTATCTATCTATCTATCTATTTCAGTCTGTTTATATCTATCTATCTATCTATCTATCTATCTATTTCTATTTCAGTCTGTTTATATCTATCTATCTATCTATCTATCTATCTATTTCAGTCTGATTATATCTATCTATCTATCTATATCTATCTATCTATCTATTTTTTCAGTCTGTTTATATCTATCTATCTATCTATCTATCTATCTATCTATTTCAGTCTGTTTATCTCTATCTATCTATCTATCTATTTCAGTCTATTTATTTCTATCTATCTATCTATCTATTTCAGTCTGTTTATATCTATCTATCTATCTATCTATCTATCTATCTATTTCTAGTCTGTTTATCTCTATCTATCTATCTATCTATTTCAGTCTATTTATTTCTATCTATCTATCTATCTATTTCAGTCTGTTTATATCTATCTATCTATCTATCTATCTATCTATCTATCTATCTATCTATCTATTTCAGTCTGTTTATATCTATCTATCTATCTATCTATCTATCTATCTATTTCAGTCTGATTATATCTATCTATCTATCTATCTATCTATCTATCTATTTTTTCAGTCTGTTTATATCTATCTATCTATCTATCTATCTATCTATCTATTTCTATTTCAGTCTGTTTATCTCTATCTATCTATCTATCTATTTCAGTCTATTTATTTCTATCTATCTATCTATCTATTTCAGTCTGTTTATATCTATCTATCTATCTATCTATCTATCTATCTATCTATCTATCTATCTATTTCAGTCTGTTTATCTCTATCTATCTATCTATCTATTTCAGTCTATTTATTTCTATCTATCTATCTATCTATTTCAGTCTGTTTATATCTATCTATCTATCTATCTATCTATCTATCTATCTATCTATCTATCTATTTCAGTCTGTTTATATCTATCTATCTATCTATCTATCTATCTATCTATCTATTTCAGTCTATCTATATCTATCTATCTATCTATCTATCTATCTATCTATCTATCTATCTATCTATTTCAGTCTGTTTATATCTATCTATCTATCTATCTATCTATCTATCTATTTCAGTCTGTTTATATCTATCTATCTATCTATCTATCTATCTATCTATCTATCTATCTCATCTATTCTTATCTATCTATCTATTCATATCTATCTATCTATCTATCTATCTATCTATCTATCTATCTATGTCTGTTTATTTCTATCTATCTATATATCTATCTATCTATCTATCTATCTATCTATCTATTTCAGTCTGTTTATATCTATCTCTCTATCTATCTATCTATTTCAGTCTGTTTATATCTATCTATCTATCTATCTATCTATCTATTTCAGTCTGTTTATATCTATCTATCTATCTATCTATCTATCTATCTATCTATCTATTTCAGTCTGTTTATATCTATCTATCTATCTATCTATCTATCTATTTCAGTCTGTTTATATCTATCTATCTATCTATCTATCTATCTATCTATCTATCTATTTCAGTCTGTTTATATCTATCTATCTATCTATCTATCTATCTATCTATCTATCTATCTATGTCTGTTTATTTCTATCTATCTATCTATCTATCTATCTATCTATCTATCTATCTATCTGTCTGTCTGTCTATCTATTTTTCTGTCTGCTCATACGTTTCATTTTTTTTTCTAACAAAAACGAAATGTATGATTTAATGTTATAAAGAACACGGCTTTTGTGTGTTGGATCTGGAAGTCCTTCTGTCGAGTTTTTCCACATTATCTTGCATTATTTTTTATTTTTTTTACCATTTCCTATTCCGGTATCTTTGTTCAGTTTTCCTAATTCTATCTTTTTATTTGTTTTGCGGTTCATTTCTACTGTTTACAATCGGAATAATTTCCTAATCTGTCATGTTTAGATCACAAGGTTTCAGCCGGCTTGAACACAAGATTTTTCATATCCGTTGAAGGGTGACAAGTTTGACAGCAAGGTTAAACAGGAAGCAGCAAGACGATAGCCAAGACGAATAAAGCGTAGGTCAATTATGTACGTTGTGGATATCGTCTCGGAACGAAAAATCAGAGAGACGATTTTGAATTCCAGCTGAATTCGCTGCATTCACTTACGCGAAAGACCCTTTGGACAGTTTGGGTTCTATAGCCTTGGTTGGCAACCAGTCTATCGCAGAAGTAATGACAACCTACCGCGGGAAAGTCTTCCGCCCGGTAAGTCATATCCCGTAAGTGATATGTTCGCTTAAGCGTGTATCACATATGGCACTTAGCTGACTAACCTTGTAAGTTATTTTATTTGACTTTAGATCCATCTGCCAAAAATGTTGAAGCCGTAATATCTTTAGAGAAGCGATAAAAGGACAGAAAATTATATAATGTACAAAAGGAAAGAGTTAAATAGTATAAAATCATATTAAAATACCTATGTAAAATTGAATGTAAATATTGGTAAATTTAACATAAATTAGTTTATTTTCTACTAACGCAAAGTAATTTTAATAACTATTCTTCTTCTACGTGCCCTGTCCCTTCAGGACGTAGGCGATCATGGCTTTCCACGTCTACCTATACCTGGTGGCTCTTTGCACGCCTTCTCCTGTTGCACCATGCAACCGTCGTTCCATCATTCCCCTGCTCAAGCCTATAAATCTAGAATATAAATGTATAGAAACTAGCATGGCCACAAAATGAGGGATCAGTTTATACATTGATTATAGTACAGATTCGATCCCCCACTTTATATTCACATAATTTCTTATAAACAGTTGACATTTATATTCGTCTTCTATGTGCCCTGTTTCTTCAGGACGTAAGCGATCATAGCTTTCCACGTCTCCCTGTCCCTTTCTCGCTTTCTCCTGTTACACCATGCAACCCTTGTCCCATCATCCACCTGATTAGGTCATTCAAATATGTTATCCGTTACTTTCCTCTGTCTCTTTTTCCCTCTATCTGCCCTGTTAGTGTCAGGTTCTCCAAGCCCTCCTTCCTCATTGCATGTCTCAGGAACTTCAGCAGTCTCTTCCTGATGCTCACTAATAACTATTGCAAAATAATTTTCTATGCAGGGCCAGGAATTTTTTTTCCGTCTGAGTTCATCCTGCATATATATAAATCTACCATCCGCCCGTGTATTGAATACTGCTGCCACATCTTTTAGGGTGCCATTGCTATTCACCTCGGTGTTCTTGACAAAATCCAACGGAGAATCTGTAATGTGATCGATACCGACTTAGCAGCTCAGCTGCAGTCGCTCTATCACCAGCGTGACGTGGCTTCTCTGTGCCTCTTCTATAAATACTTAGATTAGCAACTAGGTCCCACCTTTTACAATGAAACTGATAAAATGTAACGCAAATTTCTACTCTATCAGCTTTTTTCTCGCACTTCCCGCCAGTGGAATTCCCTTCCATATACTTGCTTCCCCGATAGCTTCAATCTCCAAGAATGTAAATGTAAGGTCAATAGAATTTCCTATCTCGCTAACTCGAATCCATTCTCTCAAATTTTTTTCCAAGTACTATATCCTCATCCTGACATTTCTTATAACTAACCCCCCTCTCTCTCTCTCTCACTCATCACTTTCCCCTATGTAACCCTCTGCGCAACAGTGGCAGTAGAATGCCTTGCTTACGGTGAGATGATTAAAAAAGATTGTTATTTAACCTTAAAAATCTTATTATTTTACAATTTCTTAGAACAAATCAAACTCACAAATAAAGACACCGAAATATACTGTAAAGATTACCAAATTTTAAGCATCTACATCTACATCTACAAGGATCTGTGTTGTGGAGCACTGGATATCGGCTCGGAACGAGAGGGGGCCGATTTCGAATTCCAGCCGAATTCATTGCATTCACTTTCGTGCAAGTAGCCTTGGGAAGGTAGTAATTCGTCTATTCCTTCCAGTTGAGTTAAATAACAGGACAGATTGGGTTCTATAGCCCTGGTCGGCAACCAGTCTACCGCAGAAAGCAATGCCAACCAACTGCGGGATAATCATCTGCCCAGTCAGTCATGTCTCTTTCGAGACATGATCGCCCAAGCATGTATCACGTATAGCACTTAACTGACTGTCATCTACAAGTATGTATGTTCATGTATTTGTAAATTTTGATTGCTTTTTTATGTACTATATTTATTTCTTTGTAAGTTTAAAACAGACTCTTGTTGACTATATATTATTAAAAATACATTTATAAATAAAATGCAAAAGTGGGAATGGTTATTTATGGTTAAGCTTGGCGACTAGTAAATTCGGAGACAAATAAATTCGACTTAAATAGTTTTTCGACTGAAGTCACTTCTTCTGGAACAAACTACCGACGTAAGGCCAGGCATATCTGTGGTGTCATGGAATTTTTTTTTTTTAATCATTTCACCCCAAGCAAGGCATTCCACTGCCACTTGGGGCTACATAGGGGAAGGTAAATAGAAAGAGTGGTCAAATATAGGAAATGTCAGAAGGGGGGGTGATAGATAGTTGGGTGTGTGGGAAGAGTGTTTGAAAGAATGGAAGCGAGTTAGTTTGTTAGGAGGTGTCTATTGACCTTACATTTAAACTCCTGGAGATTGTAGCCGTCGGGGAAGCAGTCATGTGGAAGGGAATTCCACAGTCGGGAAGTGCGAGAAAACAAACTGTTGGAGTAGAAGTTGCGGTTGCATTTTATCGGTTTCACTGTAAAAGGGTGGGATCTAGTTGCTAATCTAGTATCTCGTGCAAATTCGAACCTAGGGGGCACCAGTGATCTAAGTTCATCGGAGCAGAAGCCGTGAAAGTATTTATAGAAGAGACAGGGAAGCCACGTCGCGCCGGTGAGAGAGAGACTGCAGGCGGTCTGCTAAGTCGGTATCTATCACATTACAGACCCTCCGCTGTACCTTGTCTAGAACCCCAAGGAGAATAGCAGGGGCACCCGACCAGATATGGCAGCAGTATTCAATGCACGGGCGGATGGTAGATTTATAAATGTGCAGAATAGATTCAGACGGAAAAAACTTCCGGGCCCTGCACAGAAAACCGATTTTAGCAGCCGATTTAGCAATGGATTCGATATAGTCATTCCACTTGAGGTCCGCTGAAAGTGTGAAACCAAGGAGTCATAATGTTTTACTCTGGGAGGGAAGCCTGGTCATGCTAATGGAAGGTAGGTGCGATTGTCTATGATGATTAATTGATAGTAGCTTCGTTTTAGAAGCATTAAAATTTACTAGCCATTTCTTATATTTACAGCTCTGTGTTGAGTATATAAAAGTTCATTGGAAACAGGACTCACAGTAAGTGATTGGTACACGAGAGATAATTAACCAAGATGGTTAGTGAAAAAATCTAACTCCATAGATTGAGAGAAACCTGAAGAAACCTTGTGATATTACAGCAAAGTTAAGGGCATTATTCTGTTTTGAATAATGATAACTTTTGTGCCCAGAAACTCAAGCAGAGATCTTCTTAGAATTTCTGTTCGTCAAAGAAACTGAAATGAATATTTAATTAAAGATTCATACGTAATAATACGTAATTTTCAAATTCTTAAAAATAAATTTACCTTCCAATATTTCAGTGTTTATGCCCGAGGATAATGAAGAGGATTCGAAAAGAGTTGATTAATCTAATGGTAATTAGATTAATTGTTTGGGGTGATCACAGAATTTCTGTTCATCGTAGAAATTGAAAGTAATATTTAATTAAAAATTCATACGTAGTAAGTCTATTTAAATTTCAGATTCTAAAAAATAAATTTATCTTCCGATTTGTTTTCTTTTTCATTCATGCCCCCTTAGGACCGCAAATCAGTCAGTCAGTTAAGTTCCATACGTGATACACGCTTGGGGCGATCATGCCTCGAAAGAAACATGACTGACTGAGCAGAAGATTATCCCGCAGTAGGTTGCCATTGCTTTCTGCGATAGATTGGTTGCTATAGAACTCAATCTGTCCTGTTATTTAACACATAACTGGAAGGAAGCGAGGGATTAATACCTTTCCCAAGGATATTTGCGCGTAAGTGAATGCAATCAATTCAACTGGAATTTGAACTCGGCTCCCCGCTTTCGCGTTCCGAGCCGATATCCACTGTACCACAACGCATATCCAACAAACTAATGACCGCAAATAAGTTGTCTTAATCTGTTGGGAATTGTCATGACTTCTTGGAAAAATACAGTAGGGTAGTTTCTTTTTACATTCTTTATAGATATTTTTAATCCCAAAAGCCCTGTCTACACTGCTATTTGTCCAATATATGCAGAGAAGAAAGATGGTTTCACGACTTTCTCAATAGCATTGGTGTGAAAGTGGACGCAACAGACTTAGCTGGAATTCGAACTCGGACCAACAATTACATTTTCCGAAAGAATAGCCTTTTCACCAACTGTTCATCCTCTATAATACAGCAAAAAGTAATGAAGAAAGACAAAATAATATCGAAATAGTTAGGGATAAAGCATTTAGCTTATCCTAAGAAATTAACGAAGACTGTACAGTGACATGAGAGATCGAGTTCAGTCAGAAGATGCTACTTTGTTTTCAATTGACACTGAAAATAAATAGGTTCATAAATGATGGAATAGAAAATACCGTTAAAACAACAAAACAAAACAAAAAACAATAAAAAGACGTTAGTCTGACAAAATTTGATTTACCGTTATTGGAAAAGAGTTAGACGCCATTTTCTTTCTACCAAATGGTGCTCTTTGCCGGGCTGTAATAAATTTTACCGCCTTTTAATTGATATTCACAGAATTCTCCCTTTCTTTTCAGGCGCAGATTATAATTACTGAGAAGATTTTATTTTTACTCGGTATCTCGATGGCCAGGATCGTGTATGAAAATGTTTTATCGAAATTTTGACCTTTCTACAACGTTAATTACCATCTTCTATATCCCTAAATCGCACCCACATCTTACCCTTTTTTAAGCATCCCATTTTACCATGTTTTGTTTTTCCTTGACTGTAACCCCCTGCGCACCGGTGGCTGTCCTACCTGGCTTGTGGGAGGTGGGGAAACACACACACACAAACAAAATTTTTAAACAATCCCATAATCACTCACTTGCTCTATACGCTCAGGGTTGTACATTCAAAACTAGTGCTAGCACACTATCGACGTATTATCTAGTGTCGCCAGTCGTAAAGCTATATAGTTTGAGTAAATATTTGCTAAGTTAATGAATCTCCTTACAAAGTAGCTGCAACTGTTGCTTCTTCTGCAGAGGCAGACTCAAGTTCGAACTCTGACTATAAGCACATTTTCTTTATTAAAAAATTTTATATTGATATTTACCTTACTCCCCCACTGGAGGGAGATCTGACACAAGGTCTTTTTTAACGTGGTTTAACGGACGAAGGAACAAAAATTCCCCAGTCCCCTAAACCGCTGGTTGAGCTAACCCCGGTGACGAGCACCTGCTCTACCCCTCTGATGCAATGGGGTGGCGCGGCCGCGGGACACTGTTTCCCGGGACCGGGTATCTGCACAGTATAATTTTTCTCAGATGCACCTCTGCCCTCGCTGACGGAGCTACAACTGAGACGCACTCTGTCTTCGAGCACAGAGACGTAACTGAGAAATGATTAGAATTCTCACCTGATTTACGTCAGCTATTAAGTTTATTTTCTAAGCACCGCTTAGATAGGGCACAAGGCCGAACGTATGGGGCACCCACTGAGGATCGAACTCACTCAGGTGTAATAGGTTCTAGTAAGACAAGCCTGCTAACGATTACAACACGCCGAGGTGCCCAATATTTTTTGTCTTCGCAGGCAGATAAATTTAATGTACATTGAAACTAAAACAAGACGTCTGTATCAACACGGGTATCCACAAAAAAGATCGTATGATGTAATAAAAATGACAGATTAAAAATAAATCCACTATTTACATTATTCGGACTATTGTCCCCAGCTTTGTTGTCATATGTACGACGTTTCGGCCGTTGTACGCTCAGGCTTTCTTCAGGTGTTAGGAATTTTGAACCGAATCCTTTATTACAATCCATGGGTATATGAATTCCATTCCTTACGGGAAGCCTCGATTGGAAATCATGAAATTGCAATATGAACTCTGGTAAAAAAGGGTTACTGGACTTTAGTTTTATAAGTGTTATGGGACATACCATTTTGGACTATAATGAACTCTTCCTATTACTATGATGTAGTATTTACAGTATTTACATTATTCGGACTATTGTCCCCAGCTTTGTTGTCATATGTACGACATTTCGGCCGTTGTACGCTCAGGCTTTCTTCAGGTGCTAGGAATTTCGAATCGAATCCTTTATTACAATCACTGGCGTATATTCCTTGCGTAAAACCTCGATTGGAAGGCATGGGTTATCTCCCTCTAACCGTGCAAGTTACTTGTTCACCACAGTAGCCTGGTATTGAACTCACAACTCTAAAAGTCAAGTCAGGAACTAACGTCTATATCTACTGGGCCATGTGTCCTTAAGCACACATAGCCCAGGACACATGCAGGGTTAAAAGGAGATAACTCATGATTTCTAATCGAGGCTTTACGCAAGGAATGGATTTCATATACCCCAGTGAGCGTAATACAAGGTTCGGTTCGAAATTCTTAACATCTGAGGAAGGCCGGAGCGTACAACGGCCTAAACGTCGTACATATGACAACAAATATGAGGACAATAGTTTGAATAAAGTAAATAGTTTAAATGCTACCTCATCTTAGAAATATAGACAAATAAAAATAAATTCATTAATTCTTTCGAAATCACACAAACACATATTCAGAGAATGATGGGTAAATTATCGCCTGTTCATTTTTTTTAAATTTCACACATGCGCGTTGCTTGTTTTGATTTTGTTGTCTGTACATTATACTACGGTCAGTGGGGCACCGTCAGTGAGTAAAAAAGCACTAGGGCAAACTTTATTCCGCCAGAATTATGGCAACGGCATGCTGTACTGCTTGGCATTCGCACCGGAAGCTGTAATACGAATATTTCAGTGTTTATGTGTCAGCTTGAGGATAGTGAAGAGGATTCGAAAAGAGTTGATTAATCTAATGGGAATTAGATTATTTGTTTGGAGTGATCACAGTAGGTGTTGAAGTTATGACTATCTATCGTCGCACATTGCCTCAGGCCCAACTCAGAGGCTTACATTAAATGTCTTGAGGCGGTAGTGCCAGCCTAAGTCAAGTGAGGGTGGCTGCTGGAGGACCCTAAGTCTGGTAACAGGATTCTGTACCATTCTACCCAAGGACAACCCAGTCATAGCTGTCAGACAATTTCTGCAGCCACTTAAATCTTGGCACCTAACTGCCTAGACTGGAACTTCTTCGTTTATTATATGTGGAGAATGGTTGAGTGCGAGACAAACAAAACTTGTTGCAACATTAATGATGAACTGAAGGCATGGACTACGACAGCATTCACAATTGTAGAGAAGAGGGTCAGTTGGGCACCCTCTTTTATAAAAAGATCACAATAACGATTAGGTTTATTGCAACATTCACCAATTTAAACAAGGGGACCGTCCAGAAGAGATGCAGGGGTTTCCAAAGTCGCGTGGAGCTCGTGGTTAAAGCGAATGGCAATTTTATTGAGTAAATTTACTCTTAAGTATTTCAAGGTATTTTTGTGTAGTTTTAGTAAATATATCTGTTAAAATGAGGAGATAGTGCTATTTCATTCTTTCATTTCCGGATTTTATGAAGTTTTTAATGGCGAAATGCATTATCACATCAATTTTCAATCCAATCAAATTCATGAAACATTTCCGTTTGTCAAAATTCAAAAGGCGTTCGGATTTCTATATCCTAAATTAAAAATATATTGTCGACACAAAAAACTCATGGATAATACAAAAACAAAATGTATTAGTTTCAACCCATTCGGAAAGATTATATGAGAATTTACATTGAAGTTAAAAACTTTTAAATGAATTCCTTACTTTCGACCCATTCCATAATAAGAAGCGGATTTGCCTTTAATTCGATACAAAAAGCTAAGAAAACACATTAATAACTTTCGACTCTAATGTAATATAACAATCCCGCCCCACCCGAGGAAGCTGAGCAAGCGGGGGCGTTTCCGGTCGTTGAAAGAAACGGATGTTTGTTTGACCTTATTTCCGGCAGTAGCGGAAATGGCTACAAGAGGCAAACAGAACAGGTGTCTCTGAGAATTACGTGGGCGTGCGTGGGCGAGGCAAAATCCGGAAGTACCGGTTTGGAGATTATAAAAGACCTCGACGCACGGATTTGAAGGCACAGAGCAGAGAGACAGAGGCAGACGAGAGAGCCAGACCAGACCAGAGGAGCAAAAGATACGACCCCCCCGTCAACCCTTAGAAGCGCGCTCTCACTCTCTGTTCACTAGGCTACACGGTCCATCGTTCATTAATAAAAATATCACTTGATATATTTTTATATATATGCGTGTTTGTTCTTTATTTATATACAACATCTAAGAATTTCAAAGAACGATTCTAGAATAAATATTAACTCTTTTTTCAAAATCACACTGTTTTTATTCTCTAATCAGGAGAAATGCTGGCTTGGGGAAAGGTGGGAAGATTCATTATTTAAGCATACTTACAAATTCACATAAAAACATTCCATTCTTCAGTTTTTGGAATCTGATGAAGTCTTGAATGGCAAAATGCATCATCAAATATCTTTTCAATATATATATATATATAGCCTTAAACAAAATAGACGTCATAATAATCCCGAGGAACCTTTCGGCCAACACTTGTCAAGGGCTACGTTGGCTTAATTACAAAGGGTCAAAAATAGAGGAGAAAAAAAAACAATGGAAAAACTTACAATACTTTTTGTTAGTTGATTGCTCGTGTTGGCTGTTGTCTTTGTATAAAGACAATTTCATTTCCAAAGACATCTATAGCAGAATCAGGCCTGTAGGCTCGTAACGCCCTCGGATGTTCGGCCTTCCAAAGGTTTATAAGGAAGGAGTCCCACTTAGACCAATTTTATCTATGGTGGGCTCCGTACAGCATGAGTTAACTAAGTGGTTGGCCGAGCTTCTTCAACCTGTGTCTGACGCATTTTCCACGTATAATGTCCCTGACACTTTCAGTTTTTCTATCGAGTTCCATCTTCCCCCAGTATTGTAAGTTTTTCCATTCTTTTTGGTCCTCTATTTTTGACCCTTTGTAATTAAGCCAACGTAGCCCTTGACAAGTGTTGGCTGAAAGGTTCCTTGGGATAATTATGACGTCTATTTTGTTTAAGGTTATTAACTATTTCTGTGGGTACAAATCATTATATATATATATATATATATATAGTTTATATTGTTTATTAGTGTAGGATTTCATTAGAGTAAATTTGTTATGGAGTGCGACTACACATAGGGAATAACAAGGGATGTTTGAGAATTTTTAGATTTAAATTAAAAACGCATTAGTTGCCCACCGTAACAAGACTGACCAGAATTTTGACATAAAAAATGCTGTTCTGTTCAATTAAAAAAAAAATTCATCACTACAAAAATATATAGAAAGGGACTTGATTGCAAGGTCATCTGTACTAAATTTGAGGCAGGGCTCGGGCAAAATTTCATAATCCCTGACAGAACTTCTGTTATCAGTCTGTCATATATATATATATATATATATATATATATATCTATAGTCATCCGCAGACAGATGTCAGGTCATCAGGACGGTCAGACAGCCGATTGCTTTTAACCCAGGATTGAAACCCGACCGCATTGGCGTCAGTCGGCAATTCTTTCTCTGAGCTACGAGCTCTCGGTATATTATCATTATACACGCCCAATAGCTGAGAGTGTTCTAATCCATTGCTGAATGAACGATGCGATAAATTATATATATATATATATATATATATATATATATATATATATATATATATATATATATATATATATATATATATATATATATATATATATATATATATATATATATATATATATATATATATATATATATATATATATATATATATATATATATATATATATATATATATATATGAAGTTTGTTTTCTATGATAAAGTTCTCCCCTATTTGTGTTTGGTGTCTTCTTTCTTGATCACGTGGGTTGATTGAATTTCCTTTATACATATCGTTTGTTTCTTTCCTCGTTTGCCAGCTTTACCTGACGAACCGTTTAGGTGAAACCTACGTAGGTTGTCTAGCTCGCTATGTATTCTTAATTTATTCCGCTATTTATTGAGCGTTTTTTTCTTGGTTGATTGTTCGTGTCGGGGTTTTTTCTTTGGGCCACGTGCTGACTCGGTCTGAGTTGTTTTGACTGATGTTCATATACTTATCTCTTTCTTTTTTAAAACCATTTTTCCCTTCTTCGTAGGTACGTGCAAGGTTTTTCGACACAAGTATAGTAATTATGTCTTATATATATATATATATATATATATATATATATATATATAGGTAGAATCGACGAATAATAGTTTCACACCAAGAAAGGTAGTAACGCCACTGATGCGCTGGGGGCTACATAAGAGTAAAAGATTACATAGGAGGAGAGTAAAGAGAAAGAGGAACCAATTACAGTGGGTGTCAGAGAAAGGAGCAAGAGAAAAATGGGAATACAGGTGTGATGACAGTTGCAAAGGTAGAGAGTAAAGGAAAATATATAAAGAGTGGTGTAGTAAGAAACTTGAGTCAAGTGGATAAGGGAAGGGTATTCACCTTGCATTTAAATTCCTGGAGGTTGTAACCGTCAGCAAAGCAAGAATATGGAAGAGAGTTACACAGGAGGGAAGTGCGAGAAAAGAAGCTTATGGAGTAGAATTGATTGCTGCATTTGGTTGGTCTAACTGTGAATGGGTGAGACTCAGTTGCTAATCTTGTTGCACGAGTAAACTCCTGTGGCAGGGGCACCAGTGACTTAAGTTCGTCAGAGCAGAAGCTATGAAAATATGTATAGAACAGACAAAGGGAAGCCATATCCCAATATTGATAAAGTTACTGGTGTCAAGCCGCCAAATCAGTACCTATCACATTACTGATTCTTTTTTGGAGCCTGTCAAGAACACTGAGATGAACAGCGGGAGCGCCTGATCATATTTGACAGCAGTATTCCATGCACGCACGGATGGTTGATTTGTATATATGCAAGATGGATTCAGGAGGAAAAAACATCCCGGGCCGACACATTGATCTAACATTCCTAGCAGTGGATTTCGCTTATTGACTCAATGTAAGGGTTCCACTGGAAGACAGAGTAAGGCTGAGGATGCGCAGTGTATGTAAAAACAACAGAAAAATAAATTACTACGTAATTGTCAAGACGTGAGGAATAATAACAGCACCAGACACCCTTGAAAATGACTGTAGATCGGCTAAAAGCAATAAAAAATTTTGGACAATTTTTATGCTCCTTAAATTCTACAGAACGGAAATATGTTAGTACGCTGAAAAAAACTTAATTCAATCTTTCTTTTTCGGCCATCTTTATGAAAGATGTTTGAAAAGATGGTTGATTTCCACACATACACATACACACACACACACACACACACACACACACACACACATATATATGGAAATTTTTGGGAATGTGATATGTAGGTCAGCGGATGTGCGTTGTGGTACAGTGGATATCGGCTCGGACCGAGAAACCGGGGAGCCGAGTTCGAATTCCAGCTGAATTCATTGTATTCACTTACGCGCAAATACCCTTGGGAAAGGTATTAATCCGTCTCTTCCTTCCAGTTATGGGTTAAATAGCAGGACAGATTGGATTCTATAGCCTAAAGCAATGGCAACCTACTGCGGGATCATGTTCTGCCCAGTCAGTCATGTCTCTTTCGAGACATGATCGCCTAAAACGTGTATCACGTATAGCACTAAACTGACTGACCGAATAGTTGAAAACATGAATAAGGCTTCTACTGGGTATAAATTGGGGGATCAGTTTTATATTGCTATGAATTAATAATCTGATGCCCCACTAATTATTACTTAATAATATAATTCATATCTCCCCCCTCTAGCTATGAGTCAAATAACAGGACAGATCTGGTTCTATAGCCTTGGCTGTCAACCAGTCTACCGGAGAAAGCAATGGCAACCTACTGCGGGATAATCTTCTGCCCAGTCAGTCATGTCTCTTTCGAGACATGATCGCCCAAGTGTGTTTCACGTATGGCACTTAACTGACTGACTGAATATAATAGTTGGAAACATATTTAAAATTTGTACTGGACATAAAATGGGGGATAGGTTTTCTATTGTCATTAAGTAATAAACTGATCCCCCACAAATTATACTTAATATAATAATGTAATATAATCTCTCTTCTCCCTCCAGCTATGAGTCAAATGACAGGAGAGATTGGGTTCTATAGCCTTAGTCGGCAACCAGTCTACCGTAGAAAGCAATGGCAACCTACTGCGGGATAATCTTCTGCCCAGTCAGTCATGTCTCTTTCGAGACATGATTGCCCAAGCATGTATCACGTATAGCACTTAACTGACTGATATGTAGGTGCTGTGGGGGATAGAAATTTTTAGGAACTAAATTCCCACCCCTCACATCACCTACATATCACATTCCCAAAAATAAATCGTTTCCACCATTTATTTTCAGTTCCACAATTCACCCGAAGTGGAGCGGTTGTGCTCCGAAAAATAAAGATTTTTTGCGTTGTGATACTATGCTTTTTACAAGATAAAGCTCTACTCTGTATCGAGCCGTCTTAAAAAAAGTAAATGCTTGAACAGTGGGTTTAAAATCTATGTATTCTGTCACTTTCTTCAATATATATATCTAAACTTATTTATAAATGGAACTGTGTGTGTGTGTGTGTGTGTGTGTGTGTGTGTGTGTGTGTGTGTGTGTGTGTGTGTGTGTGTGTGTGTTTGTCCGTTACATATAGACTACGAAACGGTTTTCTTGAAAATTTACACAGTTGTACAATAAGCATCTGCGAGTGTTCTCAGCTAGGTTTTATGTCGAAGTACCTCCGATAAATATCGAAAATCGATAATTGAAAAAATCGTGTTATAAAAGGAGTGGTCCGATTTTAATCAAATTTAATGCACTCATAGACAAATACATAAGAATCGATATTCAGAAGTTTCAAGGTTGCAGTTCTTACAATAGTTCATAAAATCGATATTATGTATATATAAAAGGAAAGATGTTTGTGTGTGTTTGTCAGTTTATTTGCCTGTATGTCTGTATTTTTTCAGCCCTTTTATTTTAGTTTTTGCTTCGGGTTTGGCTCTAAGTAGGTATAATTGTAGTTCATAGTCTCAGCCATGATACCATTTATTCAGAGGACTTATTTAGCCTTCAAAATTCAGTTTACGACGAAAAAAACTTATTTCATATTGATACCAGGAAATCTAAATTTGACTTACATCCATTCATTTTTCTTTCTGTCTACGGTTTCGCTTTAACTGAAAACAACTATTGCTTTTTAGCCTTTCGTGCCAACGTCTAAAGAGTCTGAGCTCAAGGACCATTAATTAGTTTTAAAGATTTCATTACACCCGAGCAACACCGGGCTATACTGTTAGTATATTAGTATATATATATATATAGTAAAACAGAGATAAACAGAGATTAAGGAAGAGAGAGGGAGAGAGAGAAGCCCGAGAGAATGAGACCGAGATGAGAAATGAGAAAAGAAAACGACAAATGTTATTTTCAAATTCTTTTAATTTCTTTTTAATTCTTCAGATATTTTGCACACTCAGAATTTTTTTGCATTGATCTTTTTTCCTCTAATTCAAAACATTCTCTAATTTTCAGACGATTAAAAAGAATTTTATCACTTTTAAAAGAACATTTCCCCAAGATTTTTTTCTTTTTTTTATTTCTTAAGAATAAAAATTATTGTAAAATTATAAGATAGAGCATTTTCATTATTCTACTTATTTTTCAAAATAATATTTTCTTCTTAAAGATTACCCGCTGAGAAACTATATGTAAGATTTTTCCGAAAGCATTTTTTTTTTGTCGTTAATGTCTAGTGTAAGTTACAAGATGTAGGTTAGTTCAGCGCAGTGCTACGAAATTAAAACCAACTGTTGGGAATCGAAATTAATCCATACATAATGAAAATAATCCTCAATAACGGCATTCGGCATCGCTTATCGCTCCCTAGCCGGACTTGCCCTGAGATAACGTTTATTTCTTTTTTTATGTGCCATGCCCTTTCAGGACGTAGGTGATCATAGCTCTCCACATTTCTCTGTCCTTGGTGGCTCTTAGCGCGCTTTCTCCTGTTGCACCATGCAACCCTCGTTCCATCATCCACCTGATTAGGTCCTTCAAATATGTTATCCGCTGCTTTCCAATGTCTCTTTTTCCCTCTATCTGGTCTGTTAGTATCAGGTTCTCCAATCCCTCCTTCTTCATTGCATGTTCCAGGAAATTTAGTTGTCGCTTCCTGATGCTCAGTATTAATTTCCTTTTCGTATCCTTTCCAAAACCTCGTCATAGCTCTCATGCTCGATCCATGATATTCGCAGCATCCTTCTGTAGAACCACATTTCAGCTGCTTCAAGTTTTTCCTTTTTCTTCGAAGATATTGTCCAACATTCACTGCCATATTGAAAAACCAATATCACATAGCAATCCAGTACTCTCCTCTTTGTTTCTAGTGAAATTGTCCTGTGTCTTAATACTTTACTCAACTTCTGGAATGCTTCCTTCGCCATGCTAACTCGCCGTCGGATCTCAGTGTCGCACTTTCCGTCTTTTGTTAGAACACTTCCTAGGTATTTAAAGGTATTTAAATTTCTGTACCTGCTTGATAGTAGAGTCCCTTACCTGTAATTGGCATTTTAGGTTGCTCATTTTTTGATGACCATGCATTCGGTTTTTTTGCAGTTTATTTGTAGTCCCTTTTTGTCACTCTTCTTCAGCTGCTTTTTGTAGGAGGTCTTGTATTTTCCTTTATCGTTTATTTTCATGATTCAATTTTGTGAATTCGAATCGCTCTGGGTCGCTATGTTTTTCTTTTACAGACGAAAATAAGCTTTGAAAAGACGAGAAAGAGGATGACACTAAAATAGAGGAAAGCTGCGTGCGTTTCAGTTACAAACATGACGTTAATTTTCTTTTATTCATCCAACGATGGGTTACTTCGTAGGTTAAGTGCCATGCTTAGGCGATCATGTCACGAAACAGACATGACTGACTGGACAGAAGATTTTCCCGCAGTTATTTGCCACTACTTTCTGCGGTTGATTGGTTGCCAACCAAGTATATAGTAAGCTCTCCCGTTATTCAACCCCTAGCTGGAGGAAAAAGATGGATTACAACCTTTCCAAATGTTATCTGCGCGTAAATGATTACAACTTATTTTACTGGAGTTCGAACTCTGCTCACCGGTTTCTCGTCCCGAGCCTATCTCCATTGCACCTCATAGCGCGACGATAGGTACTGGTTGAATATTTATCAAAATTAAAACGGACACAGTGACAAATTCTTGAACAGTCAGTCAGTCAGTTAAATGTCATACGTGATACACGCTTGGGGCGATCATGTCTCGAAAGAGACATGACTGACTGGGCAGAAGATTATTCAGCAGTAGGTTGCCATTGCTTTCTGCGGTAGACTGGTTGCCGACCAAGGCTATAGAACCCAGTCTGTCCTGCTATTTAACCCATAACTGGAAGGAAGAGCCGAATTTATATTTTTCCCAATGGTATTTGCGCGTAAGTGAATGCAAGGAATTCAACTGGAATTCGAACTCGTCACCCCGCCGTCGAGTTCCGAGTCGATATCCACTGCACCACAACGCACACCGCTACAGTAGTTTGAAGAGTATCCAAACAAAATGTTTCGGCTCCTTTTGGCAGGCGAACTTTCAAAGAAGGAGTAAAGCGTAATCTTATCAAATTAGTATTTTTGTTTCTTCGTTTGAAGCTGTTAATATCTGCTACATTTTCAATTAGTCTATTCCGGGTAGATAACAGCTTGTCTTGGGTAGGATGATAAACTATACCGAGAGGTTTTGAGAAGCGTGGAACCACCTCATAATAATTGTTGTTACCAGGTTGATCCCGACAAAGGTGTTAGTAACTGTTATGGTTTTAGTTAATAGTAAACCCCATAAACGAGGGTCAAAACATGAAAATTTAAAAATAAAAATACAAGCAACTCATTTTCATGGGGAAGAAATAAAATCAATAGCAGTAATGCATTATTAAAAATTAAAAATTAGCAGCAACACCTTTTTAAAAAAGTGAAAAATCTACTAAAAATCACAAAAAAAATATAAATAAATAAATAAATAAATAAATAAAATTTCGGTTTTATAACACAGGAGTTGATATATTCAGACTAAACCAAAACTAGATATCTATTTTTTCTCTATTAGTTCGCATGCCGCAAATGCCAGCCTGATCAAATAAGAAAATAATTCTTTAAGATCGAAATGTATTGAAAGTATTGATCATGCAATTTACTACGGTCAACCTCCGACCATACTCATACAGTAACACTAATCGTTGCAAAACCAATAGAAGCATAATGTAGTATACGATCTAAGAGAGAAAAAGCGAAATTCTACTAGGAGTTAGCTAAATTTTAGATCCAGCAGACGTTAACGGCGTCATTATTATTAAAATAAATGAACTTTCTGGTCGTGACAGCTGATTTAATTTATTACGCCTTTAGCAAAAAATTCAATGCAATTCCTTAGGCACAGAATTTTTTTTTGTTCATCATTCCGACTTAAAGACTCCTGCAAAAATAAGGCAAAACGAATGTCGTTATATTTTTTATTTTCTCTTTTCTCCTCATTAACCGTTCTTGGTCGTGGTTGGATATTATTTGAAATTATTTATATCCCATTGATAATGAAACAAAATCTGATTACTTTAAACCTATATCCATATATATAGCCTACACAATGAACTTAAACCTAATAAATGGAGCACTGATCTAAGATATCATTTAGCTGAGGACTATTTTTACAACCAATCCAAAGATAAGTAAATGCAGTAGCATAAAGAGTAACTTTCATTCATGTGAAAAATACCTCCCATTCTGTATATATAAAAGGCAAGATGTTTGTGTGTGTGTCTGTCTATCTGTCTGTCTATATGTCTGTATGTATGTCCTTTATACAAATCCACAATTTTTATTCGATTTTTTCCAAACTTCACAGAAATATTCTTTAGGATTCCAGTCAGGTCAGGGGCTACTTATTTTTTCCGATTTCTACCCAATATTGAAAATCGATACCCCGATATCCGATCAGGTTTGATCAAGATCAGGATTTCAGCCCTTTCATCGTGGTTCTTGCTGCAGAATTTGCTCTAACTTGGTAAAATTATAGTTCTTAGTCTCAAACATTAGTAGATCTTCTCAGACGACTCATTTTTCCCGATAATGGAAATCGATACCCCCCGATATTCTATCGAATCTGATCAAAAACCGATATTAAGACATCAATATGGCTCATTTTCTCCAATTTTACTCCCGATGAGTACGATAAGCTTTTATAGACTTACATAGGTTATTCTTGGATGACTTATTTGACTCCGATATTGGAATTCGATTCCCCGATATCCAATCCGGTCTGATCAAAATCAGGTTTTCAGCCCTTTTATTTTGGTTTTCGCTTCGAGTTTTGCTTTAAGTCGGTATAATTGTAGTTCTTAGTTACTCAGAGGACTTATTTAGCCTTCAAAATTCAGTTTGCGACGGAAGACTTATTTGACATCGATACCGGAAATTAAAATTTGACTAACATCTATTCATTTTTCTTTCAATCTACGGTTTCACTTTGACTGGAGACAACTATTGCTTTTTAGTCTTTTGTGTCAACGTCCAAAGAGTCTGAGCTCCAGGACCATGGATTAGTTTTGAAGCTTTCATTACACCCGAGCAACACCGGGCTTTACTGCTTGTTCTTACATAAAGATTAAGGTGTTTTTGCTTGTACTACTTAAAATTTTGTAGAAGAAATTCTTATTATGCACCGAGTCCAAACTCTAGACAATATTATTGCATTTACTTTTGCACAAATACCCTTTGGAAAGGTATGAATCCATCTTTTCTCTTTCTAGCTATAAGTTAAATTAATCGGTGGTTATCTTGGAAATGATTTGTAAATTTGAATGCTTGCAAAACAAACGTTCGTAGCCACCATTATCGTGGCTGTTGCTAGTCTCCTCGAGAACAACACATTGCGCATCCTCGGCCTCATTTAAAAAAAAAACCGAATAGGACAACTATATCAAAAATATAGCTGTATCTACTGCTGGAAAGGTTGGATTACTGTTTCACGCCGGAAAGATTTTCTTGTCAGAATCCATCTTGCACATTTATAAATTTGTCAATGCATAGAATACTGTTTCCATATTTGGTCCGGTGCTCTTGCTATACCTCCCGAAATTCTAGACAAAATTCAAAGAAGATTCTGCTATGCAATCGGTTCTGATCTCGCATCTCGACTTCAGTTACTTTAACACAGACGTGATGTGGCTTCTCTCTGTCTTTTCGCTGTTCATCTCTGTGTTCTCAACAGGGCGCAAGAATCTGTCATGTTATAGGTCTCGAATTGGCCGCTCAACTCCAGTCACTTTCTCACCGGCGGGATGTGTCTTCCGTCTGTCTACAAATATTTTCATAGCTTCTGCTTCGACGAACTTAAGTCACTGGTGCTCCCGCCACCAGAATTTACTCTTACAACCAGACTGGCAACAAGGTCCCACCCACTTACAGTTAGATCAACAAAATGCAGCCGTCAATTCTACTCCAACAGCTTCTTTTCTCGCACTTTCCGCCTGTGGATCTCCTTTTTGTATACTTGCTTTCCTAACGGCTACAACTTCCAAGAATTTAATTGCAATGTTCAATACCCATCTCTTATCCACTTAACTCCGGTTCTTTCTACATCACCCTGTACATCTTGTTCTTTTCCTTTCTCTCTACCTTCGCAACTGTCTTCACACCCATGTTTCAATCCTTCTTTTGCCCTTTCTCTGACACCCACTGTAACTGGCCCGTCTTTCTCTTCACTCTCCTCTTGTCTAAACTTTTACTCTTATGTAGCACCTCTGCGCATCTGTGGTGGTAGCGCCTTGCTTGGCGTGAAAGGATTGAAAAAACATTTTTTTTCATGACAACTGCTCTGACAACAAAAATTTGAGCGGGCTACTAAATTGACACCCAGACCACACACTTTTACCGCTGAAATAGTTGAATGTAACCCCACTTCTACTTGAATAGTTTCTTTTCTGTCACATCCCGCCTGTGGAATTCCCTTTCGTTTACTTACTTCCATGATAACTGGAATCTCCAAAAATTTAAATGCAACATCGGTTGCCATCTTCTCTCTTATTGAATCACGTTCATGCTATATCCTTTCTCAAGATGACCCGGTCTTTTATCTCACTGTTACCCGCTGCACACTAGTGACGGTTCCGCCTTGCCTGGGGTGAAATGATTAAAAGGTTAGACTGTAATCTCTAGATTTGAATGACAAGTAGTGTAAGAGATAAGAAGGATGTGCGTTGTGGTCCAGTGGATATCGGCTCGGAACGAGAAATCGGGGAGCCGAGTTCGAATTCAAGTTGAATTCATTGCATTCACTTACGCGCAAATACCCTTGGGAAAGGTATTAATCCGTCTCTTCCTTCCAGTTATGTGTTAAATAACAGGACAGATTGGGTTCTATAGCCTTTGCTGGCAAAAAATCTACCGCAGAAAGCAATGGCAACTTACTGCGGAATAATCTTCTGCCCAGTCAGTCATGTCTTTTTCGAGACATGATCGCCCAAGCGTGTTTCACGTGCGGCACTTAACTGACTGACTGACTGAATATAATAGTTGGAAACATATTTAAAATTTGTACTGGACATAAAGTGTGGGAACGGTTTTCTATTGTTATTAAGTAATAAACTGATCCCCCACGAATTATACTTAATATAATAATGTAATATAATCTATCTCTTCTCCCTCCAGCTATGAGTCAAATGACAGGAGAGATTGGGTTCTATAGCCTTGGTCGGCAACCAGTCTACCGCAGAAAGCAATGGCAACCTACTGCGGGATAATCTTCTGCCCAGTCAGTCATGTCTCTTTCGAGACATGATCGCCCAAGCGTGTATCACGTATGGCACATAAGTGACTGAATGTAAGAGATGCAACATACGGAATACCAAACCTGTCTAGAAGTCAATGGGATACTACTCCACTATATTTCCCAATAACCCATGACAATTCGAAAGATATTAGAGAAATCCGTGAACATCTTTTATCACTTATGTCCCGAAAAGATATTGCATTTAAAAGTCGATTTGGTTTGTTTTACGTCTGAACATAGTTTCTCTGTTTTTATAAAATATAAGAGAGAATTCCATTTTTTAACTCGTCATTACGTTATTAGTTTTAAGACTACAACACAAAAAGTATCTGTCGTCAAAATTGATAAGAAAAAATATTTATTTACAAAGAAAATATCTATTTTTAAATATGAATTCCTTTCTTAATCCAATGCCGTATATTCATGACGTAGACATATTATTTTATAGACAAACTCTCAGTTTATTTTTTACGTTGCACTCTCGAACAAACACGCAAACTCGTTTATGCATGGTGGCTCACGATTGGTTATAAACCATCGCTAGTCAAATGTACATATATGTCTGCTTAACCGATGCAAACGTAAAAAAAAAATCCAGAATATTTTTTTTACATAACTCATTGTCTGATAAAATTTTAATGACAATAAAAGTTATAAATTTTCCAATTTTTAGTGTATATCGACTCGGAACGACAAATCGGGGTACCGAGTTTGAATAACATTTGAATTCTTGCATTCGCTTACTCACAAATAATCTTAAGAAAGGTATTAATCCGTCTCTTCCCTCCAGTTATGTGTCAAATAACAGAACAGATTGTGTTCTATAGCCTGGGCTGTCAACCAATTTACCGCAGAAAGCAATGGCAACCAGCTGCGGGATAATCTTCTACCCAGTTAGTCATGTTTTTTCGAGACATGATCACCCAAAGCGTGTATCACGTATGGCACTTAACTGACTGATTAAAATTTAATGAAATCGAAACTTATAAATTTTACAATTCTAAGTAGATATCGACTCGGAACGAGAAATCGGGGTGCCGAGTTCGAATGACAGTTGAACTCCTTGCATTCACTTACGCACAAGTAACTTTGAGAAAGGTATTAATCCCTCTCTTCCCTCCATTTATGGGTTAAATAATAAGACTGGGTTCTATAGCTTGGGCTGGCAACCTGTTTACCGCAGACAGCAATGGCAACCTACTGCGGGATAATCTTCTGCCCAGTGACTCATGTCTTTTGCGAGACATGATTACCCAAAGCGTGTATCCCGTATGGCACTTAAATGACTAACGGATTCTGATCCATATTTGATCTGTATTTGATTCCAATTCACACACAGACACGCACACTGACAGACATACAACATTTACACATACACATACACACACAAACACACACACACACATATATATAGCAATCGGAGTCTAACCGTACTGATGAGCTGAGATACAGCGAAACAGATCTGTCTGCCAATGACAATATTTACGCTCTCACACCCTGATTGAGTACTCTGGAAGAAAGGTAGACTTTGAAAAACAGTAGCCACTCTAGCGTGTACGCATCGCTCATTCAGTAAAATGAATTTGAGCACAATATTGGGCGCGTAATATGATATGCGCTAAAAAGACTGCCTTCTTCCACCGAACGCCCCGTGGCCCAGGGGTAGAGTCCCCGACTGACGCCAATTCGGTCGGGTTTCGAGCCTGGTTTATGTAGCAATCGGAGTCTAACCGTACTGATGAGCTGTGATACGGTGAAACAGATCTGTCTGCGGATGATTATATATATATATATATATATATATATATATATATATATGTCTGGTTAAGGTGAGGTGATGCCGTCAGGACATATATGGCGCCGTTTTTTTATAACAATAATGCCTTGAGTTGCTCCATGCCATTTACTAATGCCCTAAATTCGTATAGTAAAATTACCTCCATCTTACTGACAAAAATTTATATTAATTTAATTAATAAGATGTTCAAGAATTTGTTACTTTCCACAATGCATTTCATGGCCGATATTAAAATAGACATGTTTTGTTAATTATCAGTCAGAATGTCGGGCGAACGAAGGAAATGCCCAGGAAGGCACTTGTAGGTGGGAAAAATATGAAACCGCTTTCCAATGAGAAAAAGCGGTAAAATTATCAATTTTAGTGGGTGGAGGACACAATAAAAGAAATAATCAAGAAATTTGAATAACCACCAATTTTAATAAGTTTTTATCCTGATCTAGCGGCTTTAGTCATATATATGATCTTCTATTTCCAAGAGATTCGATTGCAAAAGACAAAAACGATGGGCATCCTTATTTATTTTGTCCGAAAAACAAATTTATTCACACACACACACACACACACACACACACACACACACACACACACACACACATGCGCGTACACACAAATATATATATATATATATATATATATATATATATATATATATATACTTTTTAAATATAAAAACTTTAATCCAAAAGGAAAAGCAGGAAGGTGAACCCGATCCTAATTAATATTAATATTTTAATATTAAAAAATGATCCAGGTGGAGGGTTCAATGTAATTAATTTTTAAATTACAGAGCTAATTATAAAATAAATTAAATTTCGAAGTTCGTAACCTTTGTATGATTATTTCTACATGTACAAATGATCATACAACGGTTTTGAACTTCGAAATTTATTTTATATATATACCTTCGTGGTCGACTGGTTAAGACACGTCAGATCAATTCGTGGCTTCTCCTGGTCTAAAGGTGTTGTAGGTTCGAATCCTGCTGAAAGATGCTGAAGATTTATATAAATGAGCTGATTACTTATAGAAAAACACAGTATTCCACTCAAATCCGAGTACCAATTAAAAATAATTTTCAAACATACATATAATTAAATTAGTTCCAGGACCATGTATTAGTTTTAACGCTTTCATTACACATATATAGCAGTATAGCCCGGCGTTGCTCCGGTGTAATGAAAGCTTTAAAACTAATACATGGTCCTGGAACTCAGACTCAGCCTAAAGAATATTTATGTGAAGTTTGGTGAGAATCGGATAAAAATTGTGGATTTGTATAAAGGACATACAGACAGTAAACAGACACACACACACACACACACACACACACACACACACGCACACACAAACATCTTGCCTTTTATATAGATATATATATATATGTTATCGATTGTCTGCACTAAGAAATGCAACCTTGAAACTTCTGAATATCGTTTCTTATGTCTTTGTCTATGAGTGTATCCAATTTGTTTAAAATCGAAGCTCTCCTATAACCCGATTTTTTCGATTATCGATTTTCGATATTTATCGGTAGTACCTCGACACAAAACCTAGCTAAGAACACTCGCAGACGCTTATAGTACAACCGTGTAAATTTTCAAGAAAATCGGTTCAGCCGCTTCGGAGTGTATAGGTAACGGACACACACAAACAGTCACACATTCCATTTATAAATAAGTTTATATATATATATATATATATATATATATATATATATGAGAAAGAGAGAGAGAGAGAGAGAGAGAGAATGTCAAACTCGTCAAAGCGGAGACGGTTAATCAAAATATTCCATCAACATAAACTAAAATATTAAATAGATAGAAATAGTGAACTTAGTGGATATTATCCATAATAATATGAAATATTGAGAGAAAAACTCAACACATAATTAAACGGTTATAAATCCAGAATTTATTTCGGCGGCATCAAGAATACAAACTGCTTCATTCAGCGAAAATAATGTGTGATAAGCGTATTTAGTGTGTGTATACAGTCGGCTCTTTGGTAGCAGTAAAGATACTCTGCTGGTCTGAGGTTCTTGGGTGGGGTGGAGGTAGAAGTAAATATTGACGGAAACTAATGCATGGTCAAAGTTTCCGAGAGGGCAGGGTTGCTTGACATTGAGAGTCAGGGGTGGAGGTAAAGCACAGATCTAGTAGTGAATCGTGTCCGTTAGAGTTATTACAGAAACGCGTATGGAACTCCACCACTTGCGTAAGGGACTGAGAGATAGAAAAATTGATGGTGCGTACACCAGCAAGATGTGTGACGGAGTTATGCAGCCACTCACCATAATGGGCGTTAAAGTCGCCAAACACAAATATGTGGGCAAACGGGTGGGAGGAAATGGCCTTGTCGATATTGTTGGAGATGCTGTCAAGAACGGAGCAGTCGGGAAATAATGGGAAGCGTTAGAGAAAGAAGAGTTAGCTAACTGAGCTTAGAAGGGAGAGACGGAAACACATATAAGAACGATGTGGGGGTACAAGAGAAATCATCCTGGCTAGAGGAAGCGTTCACTGACATAAACACCAAGCCCATGCATGTGGACATTGGAGTCCTTTCTGAAGAGGGGAAGGTAACCAAGGATAGAAAAGTCAGAATAGGGTATTGAGGAGTTGAGATTAGTCTCACAGAGAGCTAGGATGTCAGCGAACTTTTGATGAAGAAAAGATTCAACGCTACTGAAATTGGTTCGGATACCGCGGATGTTAGTAAAGGAAATGTTAAAGGGTTTAGGTAATTTTGATTTGCCTGGTTTAGCTTTTTTAGCGGAGATATGGGTGTTCATGTTTAATATTGTTGTTGTAGAGAGACCTCGAGTAAAGGAGGCAAACGGTCATTAGCTGCGACATGCACTGGAAGGGAACTGACGCGGGCTGCAGCAAAGTGTGGCCCCAGGTTTGCCCACCAAAAGCGCCCGCATGGACACCTATTCATGCGCGACATGGCATGGCAAGAAACCCGATATTATGTAACTGTTGATCAGAGCGGCCGCTCTTGACATTACAGAAGAGGTAGGGCTCCTAACTACCAGTCGGAATCAGCAACCAGAAAACTGCCAACTCGGTACCCTCACATTGAAGAGGCGTTGCCACCGACCACGCACATCGCAGGAAAATCGCATAAGCACAATTACTGAGGTCTGAGAAGAAAGAGAGAGCCGGAGACCACATCCTGGAACAGGGAACAAAGGATGATCCTCTGCACCTGTTCAATGAATGTGGGTGGAGTGTGAACCGGGTGATAGAAGGGTCTATCTACTCCAATTAAAAAAAAAAGTTTCAATTTATTTAAAGTGGAGACTACCGGAAATATTAAATTAAATTACAAATTAAATTAAACATTATATATTAAAAACTGTGATAAATAATAACTCACTAAACACGAAAGAAAAATATTAAAGCAAAGCAAAGAATATGGCGAAGAAACAAAGATCTTTTTTTCCTTCTTATTTCAAAATTAGCCCAGCAGGGAGACTAAGTGGTCCCAAAGCTATAGATTGCATTACCCGTAAACAGAACATTGAAATTTCTTTGAATTTTTCGTGCTTCTCAAAGACTGGACTTCTGTTTTCATTTGGATAATTCCTGATTCATCTATGCTTTTAAATCTATCGCTCATTCAATAATGAATTTGAGCACTCTAGCTATTGGGCGTGTATAATGATATATGCGCTATAAAGTCTGCCTTTTTCTACCGAACGCTCGTGGCCCAGAGGTTGAATCGCCGACTGACGCAAATTCGGTCGGGTTTCAATGTTGGGTTAAAAGGCATATCGGAGACTAACTGTACTAATGAGCTGTGATACAGCGAAACAAATCTGTCTGCGGATGACTATATATATATATATATATATATATATATATACATATATATATATATATAATAGATGTGGGTGGAGTGTATATATATATATATATTCACACTCCACCCACATCTATTGAACAGGTGAAGAGACTCATCCCTTGTTTCCGGTTTTCTCCTTTCCATTCTTTTTACCCTTACGTAGCCCCCTGCGAATCAGTGGCGTTACCGCCTTGCTTGGGGTGATATGATTAAAAAAAAATATATATATATATATTGAAAAATATAGTTATATTGTGTCTACTTTTTCTTAGACTGATGGTGCTATAGTTTATTCCTCTCCAAGAACTTTTAATCTCCTCTAAGTTGTATGATAATAGTTATGTATTAAAAACAATATACTTAGTATTTTAAAACGAATAGACTTGTTTTTAAATTTTACCCTAAATTTTCGCGTAATGTTTTAACTATGGCGCCATGTGAAACAATAAACAACGCTTGACCATCTTTAGTATTAACTATTGCCTTTGCATTCTAAGTACACTTTATGACAGAAATCTATGTTCTTAATGTAATAAATTAAAATACATTATTCATTAATATCGTAATATTAATTATTTTCATACTTCAAATCAGGATATAATTGCCTTAAGGCTTTTTGTTCTTTTCATTAATTTTTGGACTGAAAAGATTGTTAAATATAATAATAAAAATTATTATTTTGAAGAAACTTGTTTAAGTATCCGAAAGCTCCAAAACGAACATTTCAGACTGTTTGCGTGTCAATCTGAGGACAGTGCAGGGGATTCAGAAAGAGTTTGATGAGTCTAATGGTGATTACGGTGGTGTTTTGAATGATCACTAGTGATGGCGCAATTATGCCTCTATTTATTATTCTCAGACTCAACACGGAGGTCGGCATCAAGCGCCTCTCAGGATGTAGTACTGACCGTATTGCTTGCGGTTATATCACATTGAATACACCGGTTCTCGTCCAATCACCGTTGAGACTGGTCAGTACTTAGATGGGTGACCGCTTGGGAATACCAGGTGCTGTAAGCGTTTCTTGACGGATGTGCGTTGTGGTGCAGTGGATATCGGCTCGAAAAGAGAAATCGGGGAAGTGAGTTTGAATTCCAGTTGAATGTGTTGATCATGTCCACCATAGTTTATGAATATAGAATACTTTGCAGTACGTAATATGTTCAATGAAACAACGTCAAAGGTTAACACTCACGAGTCGGACACTCTACTGAATCTGACTATATCGCCATTACTCGGGAAAATACGGTCGCTTTGAATATTTTGAAGCTTCTGATTGGTTAACTCTTCTATTGGTGAAATATCAAATGAGTTATCTTATGTCTGACTCACTAGTATACAAGAGTACCTAAAACTCCAACAGAATGCCCTGCATTCATTTACGTGCTAATACCCTTGGTTAAGCTATTAATCCGTCCCTTCGCTCCAGTTATGGGTTAAATATCAGAACAGATTGTTTTCTATAGCCTTGGCTGGCAACCAATCTACTGCAGCAGGTATTGGCAACCTGTTGCAGGATAATTTAAAATGCCTGAGGTCTATACAGGGTAGGACTTGGGACCCTGCCTTTAAGGATAATCCCAACGGATCTTTCACCATCGCTTGGGAGGAAGCCGGCTCAACCCGACCAGGGTGAATGCCGAAACAGGTACAGGTAGTACAGTCCTTGATCAATAGATTGCTGCTGGAAGATGCTATATCTGGAAACAGGACTCTACATCATACTACTCAAGCAGGAGAACCTAGTCATTAGTGTCAAAAAATTTCTCCAACCCCATCACCACTTACATTTAGACATCTAACTCCCCAGATTGTAACCCCTTGATTATAATGGGTGAGGCAGTTGAGCGAGTAACCAACAAAACTTAAGATGAAGATGAACTGAAGGCATGAATTATGACAGCACTCAGCAACTTAAGCAAGGAGACAGTGCAAAAGAAATGCAGGAGATTTCGATATTGTCTGAAGGCTGTGGTTTGAGCCAATGACGTTTTTCTTGAACAAATTTCCTCCTTAGTATTTCAAGATATTTTGTGTAATTTTGATAAATAGATTTTAAAAATGAGATGTCAGTGTTATTTTCGTTTTTGCATAATTTCGACGACAATTCATCCATCGCACCCTGTATATACTAGACAACCGAATATATATATATATATATATATATATACGTGATCGTTTTTAAAAGAAACGGTAAAATCAGTTCTTGCAAATCGCCTGAAGACACCACTCATGGTAAAAACCTACGTCGCGTAATAACTCGTTTACAAATGAGAAAAAAAAAAATATATATATATGTATATATTCTTACGCGACCTAGGTTTCTGCCATAAGTAGTGGCTTCAGGCGATTTGCAATAACTGATTTTACCGTTTACCGTCTTTTTTAAGAACGCTCACGTGATGGTGTTTTTTTTTAGACTGGGGACTTTCTGAACGCGCAGTTTTTAATATTACAAGAAATTATTTCGCTTTCATCCATGGTTGTATGAACCTAATAAGTAGTTTTTTTATATTTAATAAAATCATATGTAAATCTGGTCATAGCACATTACATTGCATTTAATTATATGGTTTTGCTAACATTTCGAACTCTCACTCGATATGACGTCATAGAACCGCATTACAATTTTACGAACTGCATCTGCTATTTGGTAACTGTTATCGTTGCTTAATTTTATGCCAACACAAGATAAAAAATCATCTTTGATGGTGGATGTTTTTATGTTAACGTCTCTGTAAACCCTGTGCAGATGGCTCATGTGAGCCTAAAGCTTAGAACCAACGTAATAAAAAAAATATCCAAATGTTGGAGAATTTCTATCTTTATTTTTACCTGAAATTAAAGCCAAAATGTGATGTTTAGAACGTAGAACGGCTCATGATTAAACATAGTAGAGGATCATTATATATATATAACGTAGAGTACTTAGTATATAAGTCTGGTATTTTAACTATATTTATCATATAATACTACTAGTGGTTACATTTTAATTTGTATTAAAAGTATGATTTGCAATTTATTTTTTACCATAAATATGTTCCATTATATTTAAAGCTAAATTTTAATGTTAAATTTCCATGTCATGTCTTCTAAGAAAGCAGCTGAATTGCAATAGACGCTGGTGTCGATCTAAGACGTTAACTTTAATTTCTATTTATACGTTTCGTTCTCCTTCCCTTTCTTTTCTTTTTATTTCTCTTCTTTCCGTTTATCAATTGTCTATATTTTTCTTTTTCTTTCTCTTTGGGATCTTTTTTTTGAACGAGCGAGGAAATGTTTTTGTAGATTACCGTTACAAATTTCTATTCACGACAAGGGCATGTGAGCGTCTGTGTGTAACTACTTTCAAGATTATTTTGAATATTTTTAATTGTTGTATCTTTTGGGTCTGACGAGCAACTTTTTTCCTGCTGCGAAATACGTATTACCCATAAAATTGTAGAATATTTAAATTTTTATCTAAATTATATTACTCTGTTAAATTAAATAAATAAATTTAACATTGAGTTCTTTTGAGTTCGTCTCTATTGGAATTTACCTGACTTATATGCCATGTATTCTACGTTATATATATATATATATATATATATATATATATATATATATATATATGCATGCATGTATATGTGGGTATATATGTGTATGTATGTTTTTTTAATAATAATATTATTATTAAGGTTAAAATCTTTTATATTTCTTCGTTTTTTTATAATTTTTTATTATTATTATTACGTTTATGATTATTATTTTATTACTATTATTGAAGATCTGTTTTGGTTTTTTCAATATTATTATTATTATTATTATTATTATTATTATTATTTATTACTATTATTTACGATATTTTTTAACATTGTATTTTAATATTTTATTTATTATCTTCTTATATAAGTGTTAATTATTTTAACTATATTTATAATATAATACTTCTGGTTGTTATATTTTAATTTCTATTCTAAAGTATGATTTACAATTTATTTTATTTTTCACCGTAAATATATCCCATTGTATTTATAACTAAATTTTAATGTTAAATTCCCATGTTTTTCTAAAAAAGCAGATGATTTGTAATAGACGCTGGTGTCGATCTAATGACGTTAGCTTCAACTTCCTTTCTATCTATACTGTTCGTTCTGCTTCCCTTCCTTTCTTTTTTTTTTCTTTTTTTCTCTTCTTTCTGTTTATCAATTTTCTATAGTTTATTTGTAATTTTCTTTTGTAAGTGTTAATTATTGTAACTATATTTATAATATAATAACTACTAGTGGTTATATTCTATTTTCTATTAAAAAGTATAATTTACAATTTACTTTTTACCGTCAATATATTCCATTATATTTAAAACTAAATTTTAATGTTAAATTTCCATGTCATGTTTTTCTAAGGAAGCAGATGAATTGCAATTGACGCTGGTGTCGATCTAAGACGTTAACTTTAATTTCTATTTATACTGTTCGTTCTCCTTTATTTTCTTTTTCTTTCTCTTCTTTCCGTTTATCAGTTGTCTATATCATTATTATTGTGTAAGTGTTTTTTACAATTTACTTTTTACCGTCAATATATTCCATTACATTTAAAACTAAATTTTAATGTTAAATTTCCATGTCATGCTTTTTAAGAAAGCAGCTGAATTGCAATAGACGCTGGTGTCGATCTAAGACGTTAACTTTAATTTCTATTTATACGTTTCGTTCTCCTTTCTTTTCTTTTTCTTTCTCTTCTTTCCGTTTATCAGTTGTCTATATCATTATTATTGTGTAAGTGTTTTTTGTTAATTTCTTCTTATAGTAGTAGATCGACTGATAGAAAATGACCAAAAGAGTAAAAGAAAATGGTTAAGGGTGCGTTTACATCGATACGTCTATTGTCTTCGAGTTTGCTACGTGAGTATTTACGCATGCGTATGCACAGGCGCACAATTCATTCAATAATTCAGTAATTCAGGAAAAAAAAAAAGAAGGCTCATTTTTTACCGCTCCCTTACATGAAGACATTTGAATGCATGCAATCGCTTCAAACTTGTCGTATGCAGATTTTCGTTATTTGCAGCATTTCTAACCCTAACACACAAAGGTTGTCAACCGAGTTGTAGGGAAGACGGTGGGTAGTTCGTGATAATTATTGGTGCTAATGTCAGTGACACCGAGCATTAACAATCAAGAGGTCCGCCTCTTTTAGTCGACATTTGGGACCTCTTGATTCGTTCTATCCGGGAATAAAAATCACTGTAAAGCGTAAAATATGTTATTACACATGAGACGTACACGTCGTGTCATATGGGTGCAGAGAATCCTCTTCACTAGCGAATTTCGGTCTCTAATAATAATCCTCACAACTTCTTCTTTTCTTCTTTCTCTCTCTCTCTCCCTCTCCCTCTGCCTCTGCCATTATCCTTCTCTGTCAAACTCACTTTTTCTCTCTCCCTTCTCTATCACTATTACTTTCTGTTTGTGTATATCTATCTATCTCATTCTATCTATCTATCTATCTATCTATCTCATTCTGTTAAATATCTCTCTCTATCTCTCTATCTCTCTATCTCAGTCTGTTCATTATCTATCTATCTATGTCTGTTCATCTATCTTTGTACCAAGGAATACATATATATATATATATATATATATATATATATATATATATATATAGTCATCCGCAGACAGATATGTTTCGTTGTATCACAGCTCATTAGTACGGTTAGACACCCGATTGCTTTTAACCCAGGATTGAAACTCGAACGAACTGACGTCAGTCGGCGATTCTACCTTTGGGCTATGGGCGCTTAGTAGAAGGAGGTAGACTTTTTAACGCATGATACGCTAATAACTAGAGTGCTCCACTTCATTACTGAATGAGCGATACCAAACCGTTCATATATATCTGAATCAGTTCATCTCGTTCTCATTATTCTGTTATCTATCTATCTATCTATCTATCTATCTATCTATCTATCTATCTATCTATCTCAGTCTCTTCATATCTATCTATCTATCTATCTATCTATCTATCTCAGTCTCTTCATATCTATCTATCTATCTATCTATCTATCTATCTATCTATCTATCTATCTATCTATCTCAAGTCGCTTAATCTATCTATCTATCTATCTATCTATCTATCTATCTATCTATCTATCTAATTATGTTTACCTTTCTTTGTTTTCTTTATCTCACTGCCACTCTCTTCCGCCACACTCATTCTCTCACTCTCCTCCCTTGTTTAATGCTTTTACTTTCTATCTATTTATATATTTCCTTCTATCTCAATCGATATCTATCTATCTATCTATCTATCTATCTATCTATCTATCTATCTATGTAATCAGTTTCTATCTATCTATCTATCTATCTATCTATCTATCTATCTATCTATCTATCTATGTTTATACATATCTATTTATCTAATTATTTTCATATCTATCAATATAATATCCATCTACCGATTTCTCTCATCATCAAAATCATTTTTTTTCAAATGATGTCTGCTTTTGAAAATTTTTTAAAAGTTTATTTCTGTAGTTCTTAGACACGCAATCACACAAAAAGCCTCCCTCAATTTATTGTAAACGCGATACCATAAATTCGTTTGATTATCGTTGGTTGAACTTTTGAAATTACTTTGACTAAACTATCGCCCGGTTCACACTCCACCCACGTCTATTGAACAGGTGAAGAGGCTCATCCCTTGTTCCCTGTTTAGGATGTGGTTTCCGGCTTTCTCTTTTCCAATCTTTTCACTGTTCTCTTTTTTTTTTCAATTGGAGTAGATAGACTAAACCATCGCCCTGTTCACACTCCACCCACGTCTATTGAACAGGTGAAGAGGCTCATCCCTTGTTCCTTGTTTAGGATGTGATTTCCGGCTTTCTCTTTTCCAATCTTTTCACTTTCTTTTTTGTTTATTTTTTTTTCAATTGGAGTAGATAGGCTAAACTATCGCCCGGTTCACACTCCACCCACGTCTATTGAACAAGTGAAGAGGCTCATCCCTTGTTCCTTGTTTAGGATGTGATTTCCGGCTTTCTCTTTTCCAATCTTTTCACTGTTACGTAGCCCCCTGCGCTTCAGTAGCGTTACCGCCTTGCTCGGGGTGATATGATTAAAAAAACAAAAAAAAACTCCCTCTCTATTCAAAATAATAACGGTTGCAATTGACAGATGAACAAATTGATTTCTCAAGCCGCCTGAGGTCGTTTCAATTGCTTAATCACCAATGTATTCTCCGTGAATTTTTATCTTCAGATCATTTTTTACTGGATTGTTTTAAATTGAATATAACTTCTCCTGAAGGATATCCATTCTCGATCTCACTGGGATAATTACCCGGCAGTCCTTTTTATCTTCTGTAGTGGGGGGGAAACCTCGACATTTTCGGCAAAGATATAAGAATAATCAAGAATATCTACTGGCAGCAAACGGCCTGCATACGGACAGGTAACGACCTCAGTAGATACACAAAGGTAGAAAAAGGCGTAAGACAAGGCTGTGTCTTTTCACCGGATTTGTTTAACCTATACAGCGAGAATATTTTGAGGACCCTAGATGACACACCAGGATTTATTATTGGAGGCCACAACCTGAACAACATAAGATACGCGGACGATACAGTACTGATTGCGGACACGGAAAGGAAACTGCAAGATCTCATACAGAAAGTAGCAGTGGAGAGTGACAAGATGGGACTACAAATAAACTTTAAGAAAACTGAGTGCATGGTCATCAGCAAAAGATACAACCCAAAATGCCAAATATAGGTGGGGGATAACAGAATCAAACAAGTCCAAGAATTTAAATACCTAGGAAGTGTTCTAACAGGAGATGGAAAGTGCGACACGGAGATCCGAAGGCGAATTGGCATGGCAAAGGACGCGTTCCAGAAGATGAGCAAAATACTAACACACAGGAAGATCTCAATAGAAACGAAGAAAAGAGTGCTAGACTGCTACGTGATGTCAGTTCTTCAGTACGGCTGTGAATGCTGGACAATATCATCGAAAATGAGGACAAAACTGGAAGCGGCCGAAATGTGGTTCTACAGAAGGATGCTACGGATATCGTGGACTGAGCATACAAGCAACGACGAAGTGTTAGAAAGAATGGCAACAAAAAGGAAATTGATGCTGAGCATCAGGAAGAGACAACTGAAGTTCCTGGGACATGCAATGAGGAAGGAAAGCCTGGAGAACCTGATACTGACTGGTCAGATAGAAGGAAGGAGAGACAGAGGAAGGCAGCAGATAACATATTTGCAGGGCCTGATCAGGTGGATGACGGAACGGGGGTTGCCAGGAGCAACAGGAGCAAACATACTAAGAGCCACAAGGGATAGGGAGACGTGGAGATCCATGATCGCCTACGTCCTGAAGGGACAGGGCACATAGAAGAAGAAGAAGTGGGGTCTTCTTCAACAGCTACTGTTATCTGACTGGTTAACATTTTTTGCTCTATTTACTGAGTACTCACTGAAGAAGAGGCGGTAACAAATGTATGGTTAGGATATTTTAGCAAGGGGGCGAATATTTTTAGAGCCACGACAGCAGATATTTTAAAATTCATTTCGAAATAAAATCAAACAATTCATAGCAAAAAAGAGTAACAAAATTATATATAACCGTAAAATGGTAAAAAGATATATCCCACTTTTCCATTCAGAGTAAAACAAAATATAAACAACGCGACTAAAATTTTATACAATATAAAAAGAAACATTAAAGTTCATTTACCTTTAGGTTGCACGAAATATTCAAACAAAAACACGGACGGTAGGACTTAATATATTATCAAACATATCTAAACTTATTTATAAATGGAACTTTGTCTGTGTGTGTGTGTGTGTGTGTGTGTGTGTGTGTGTGTCCGTTATAGACTCCGAAACGGCTAAACCGATTTTCTTGAAAATTTACACGGTTGTACTATAAGCGTCTGCAAGTGTTATTAGCTAGGTTTTGTGTCGAAGTACCTCCGATAAATATCGAAAATCGATAATCGAAAAAATCGGGTTATAGAAGGAGTAGTTCAATTTTAATCAAATTCGATACACTCATAGACAAAAACATAAGAAACGATATTCAGAAGTTTCAAGGTTGCAGTTCTTACAATAGTGCAGAAAATCGATAATATATATATATATATATATATATATATATATAAGGCTAGATGTTTGTGTGTGTGTCTGTTTATCTGCCTGTATGTCTGTATTTTTTCAGCCCTTTTATTTTAGTTTTTGCTTCGGGTTTGGCTCTAAGTAGGTATAATTGTAGTTCTTAGTCTCAGCCATGGTACCATTTACTCAGAGGACTTATTTAGCCTTCAAAATTCAGTTTACGACGAAAAAAACTTATTTGATATCGATACCAAGAACTCCAAATTTGACTTATATCCAATCATTTTTCTTTCAGTCTACGGTTTCGCTTTAACTGGAAAAAACTATTGCTTTTTAGTCTTTCGTGTCAACGTCCAAAGAGTCTGAGCTCCAGGACCATGGATTAGTTTTAAAGCTTTCATTACACCCGAGCCACGCCGGGCTATACTGCTAGTTCAAACTAATTTTAGAATTAGCATTAGTCAATACTTAGAATATGTCTTGGTTATAAGAAAAGACGCATTGTTTTATTTTAATTTAGGTACTTCAAATATTCAAACAGAGAGACGACTGGTAGAATTTGATATTTAACCAAACACATTCAAATAAAATGGCACCAATTAATATAGTTTCAAATGAAATTCAAAATTAGCCGTTGTTGATAATGAGAACAAAACACATTGTTGTTGTTTATCTTTCAGCCTACATAATATTAAAAAATGTGAGATGTCTTTGTAGGACTTAATATATAGCACAACCCCTCCAAAGGAATTTAAAGTTAGCCTTTCTCGCTACTGGAAATATATCTTGTAAAAGGCCATTGCTGTTTTTGACCTTTAGTACCAGCCGGTAGAACTTAATATAGAAACAATCAAATGAAATTCAGAATTAACCTATTTCAATACAAAGCGTATATCTTAGTTATAAGGCAAGACTCACAGCGTTTTTTACGTTAAGTACACCAAATATTTAAATAGGGATATGGCTGATTCCAAATGATCTAAGTGGTAATCGGTTATTACCTTGCTCATCAGAGATCTTATCCAGGTTAAAAGAAGTGACACATTGCTCTTCATCAATTGCTAAACATTATATATTAACGAACATAAGTAATTTGCCTACCCTACCAATGCTAATATTGACATGTAATTGTTTTAATTCAGTCTTTTTTGTCCTCGAATATTTTACTCTAATATCTATCTATGTTCTCCCTCTTTTTTGTTATGAACTGTCTCTTTTTTGGTACGAACTTCATTTTAATATATCTGATATTTATTGATTTTTTTTATAATCGTGTTGCCCCAAGTAAGGCATTTTACTGCCACTATTGAGGAGACGAATGGACACCTTTCCCAAGTGTATTTGTACGTAAGTGAATTCAAAAAATTCAACTGGAATTTGAACTCAGCTCCTCGATTTCTCGTTCCAAGCCGATATCCACTGAACCAGTGGTGCAGTGGATATCGACTCAGAACAACAAATCGGCATGCCGAGTTCAAATTCCAGTTGAATTCTTTGCATTCACTTACGCAAAAATACCCTTGGAAAGGTATTAATCTGTCTATTCCCTCCAGTTATGGATTAAATAACAGGACAGATTGGGTTCTATAGCCTTGGCTGGCAACCAGTCTACCGCAGAAAGCAATGGCAAACTACTGCGGGATAATCTTCTGCCCAGTCATTCATGTCTCTTTCGAAACATGATCGCCCAAAGCGTGTATCACGTATGACACTTAACTGATGGATTGTTAACAAAACAAATATTTAAAATAACTACAAAGAATAGAAAGCTGTGGAGCGTCCATCCTTAAGATTTACGGTTGATAGATGATATGATGATGAGAATGGTTGCATAATGTTCGACGGCCATTAAAAAGTTGAATGAGATTGAGTCATTTAAGATTCAGAGGATGTAAAAAATTTTAATTTCAAGCGTCCAGTTATATTTTAAAACTCTAAGCGATATATCTACACAACTTACTTCATGTACACATGCACACATGTCACTTACCAGATCAAAGCGCAATAATATGAACATCTATCCACCAATGGTTTACACGATCCGTTAAAAAAAAATACTGGTTGCAATTATATAACATCTATATAAATCAAATTACCGGAGACATCTCACCGTAAAAGTGGCCTTAAATATAAAACACCCAGTTCCATTTATAAACCTAACCTTATTCAGCAGTGGTAATGGGTTGTTGACATAAAAAAAAAACAACCACAGAAATTAGAAAACAACACCAAACACATTTTACGCACTCAAACTTGAAGAGAATTTAACAAACATCTAAACGCAGCCCTACTTGAAAATGGCTAATGAAGTGGCCTAAAATTCTTAAAACAATGGACAATACGGACAAGTTTTATACCCCTTAATCCCATCAAGTGGAAAAATGTAAATGTTGTGGGATCTCCCCTTTTTCTATGATACTGGACTCGAGTATACATATACTCCTGCCATAGTGAGTTACGGTAGAGAACTGTATATTACCATAAGATATCGAGAGATACCGAAGTTCCACGGAGAATACCGCGTCAGTAGTCATAGTTGCTCTGAGATCCACTCAGACAGAATAATATTACACAGTTCCAACGTGGACATACTAATTTCAGCACGGCTTCACTTCAAAGACTTGTATATATATATATATATATATATATATATATATATATATATATATATATTCTTTACTAATCGTATTCCTGGATTACTAACCTGCGTTTAAGTTTGTTTCTTTCCGTTTAATATAACTATTTTTCTTTCTCAAATATCTAGTTTGTTACTCATTATTTTGTGCGGTTCCTCACCCGGAATACACAATAGTAAATAAACTAAATAAAAAATGAATTACATTTTTATTGTTTGTTATATTTAACAAAACATGTTTAAGAGAAATAATGTGGCCAATATATATATATATATATATATATATATATATATATATATATGATTCATATAACTTAAAGGTTTGCTTCTTAAGGGATTGATGTTACCTTCAGAATGCCGACTCTAGAGTTTTGTAGATAGACTCTCCGGGAGTCATCTGTCTACAGTCTACTCGTCTGGGGAGATAAGATATTACATTAATTCCATCCCCTTATCCATCATTGACTTACTTTTTATTTTTTATATGTTTTTTTCGCCTGAACCAATTTTCACATATACAAAAATCAACCATCCGACCGTGCATGGAATACTGTTGTCGTATCTGGTCAGACGCCCCTAGTCGACAGGCTCAAGAGGAGAATCTGTAATGTGATAGGTCCCGACTTGGCAGCTCGACTCCAGCCACTTTCTCACCTGACGAATGTGGCTTCCCTCTATCTCTTCTATAAATTTTTTCATGGCTTCTGCTCTGACGAACTTGGGTCACTGATGTCCACAATAATTTACTCGGGCAACCAGACTGGCATCAATGTCCCACCCTTTTACAGTTAAATCAACCAAATTCAGGCGACAATTCTACTCTTCCAGCTTCTTTACTCGCGCTTTCCGCCTGTGGAACTCCCTTCCATATACTTGCTTTCCTCACGTTTATAACCTCCATGAATTTAAATGCAAAGTGAATTTCAATCTCTTATCCAATGGACTCCAGTTCTTTCTACACCACCCTGTATATCTTGTTCTTTTTCTTTCTCTCTGTCTTCACTCCTGTGTGCATATCCTTCTCTTGCCCTTTCTCTTTCTCCCCCTGTAGCTGGTTCGTCTTTGTCTTCAGTGTTTTCTTGTTTAAAACTTTAACTCTCTTATTGTTACGAACGGGGTGTTGTCTCATAACTAAAATGCCTTAACTTATAGTATGATTCATGGTCCGTGGACGAATATGCGTGTGTGTGTGCAGCACGTGGTGAAGATGCACGGAACGAAAGAAAAGTAGATGTCTACTCACGGTTGACTGGAAGATACATTTTTTTTTATAAGCGTTTCACCCCGAGCAAGGCATGTCACTGCCACTACTGTGCAGGGGGCTACGTAGAGTGGAGAAAGGCTGATTAAATATAGGAAATAACAGAGGGTGGGTGATAGGCGGGTGAGGATACCAAGAATGAGGGTTGGGTAGATGAGAGTGTTCTGAGAATAGTTGGGAGTTAGTGTGATAGGAGGTGTCTATTGACCCTACATTTAAACACCTGGAGATTGTAACTGTCGGGAAAGCAGACTTGTGGAAGGGAGTTCCACAGGCGGGAAGCGCGAGAAAAGAAGCTGTTGGAGTAGAATTTACGGTTACATCTTATTCGTTTAACTGTAAAAGGGTGGGACCTAGTTGCTAATCTAGTATCTCGTGTAAATTCGTGCTTAGGCGGCACCAGTGATCTAAGCTCATCGGAGCAGAAGCCATGAAAGTACTTGTAGAAGAGGCACAGGGAAGCTACATCACGCCGGTGTGAGAGCGGCTGCAGCCGGTCTGCCAAGTCAGTATCAACCAGGTTACAGATCCTCCTTTGTATTTTGTCAAGAAGCCCAAGGAGAGCAGCAGGGGCACCCGACCAGATATGGCAGCAATATTCAATACACGGGCGGATGGTAGATTTGTATATGTGCAGAATAGTTTCAGGTGGGAAAAATTTCCGGGCCCTGCACAGGGAGCCCACTTTCCATGGAGAAACATTACAAAATATGTACATGCGGTATCAGTCCCAAGTTATCGGGTTGTGTGTCACAATCATTAGGGTAGAAGGACATACATGCGTTCTTTAACCATTGACGGCTATATTCCAAGTCTGTTCCCTCATGCGTCCCACGTCTGAATGTGCCGTTGATCACGTAAATCGTGTGTACCCACTTTCAGAGGTGAAAAGGGACGTACTCTGTTTGGGAACAGGAAATGGTTAATTCCCTTGAAATATGTTTTATTCGTCCTAACACTTATGTAGCCCCCCTGCATATCAGTGGTGGTACCGCCTTGCTTGGGATGAACTGATTTAGAAAAAAGGGTTAATCCAGACCAATCCTTTGAATTTCACAACCCCCCCAAATTAATTAAATGTATATGGTATCAACAGTGTTGTATCTTAATTTTAAATTTTTAAATATAAAAATTCCTAAGAGAAAAAAATATTTCACTTCCTGATGAGGTACTTCCAATTAGAACTGAAACTCGACAGCTCTTGTGTTGCAAAAACTATGCTGTTATTGAAAATACGTATAATAAAAATAATACTATGCGTGTATACGCTTGCGTTTGTATGCTTGTGTGTGTATACGTGTGTGTATATGCTTACATGTGCGTGTATGCTTGTGTATCTATATTTGTGTGTGTGTATCCTTGTGTTTGTCTATGCTTGTGTGTGTGTCTATGCTTTTGTGTGCATGCTTGCGTGTCTGTGTGTATTCTAGTGTGTGTATCTTTGTGTGTGTGTGTGTGTGTATATGCTTGTATGTGTGTGTATGCTTGTGTGTATATGCCTGTGTGTGTATGCTTGTGTATGTATGTTCGTGCGTGCGCGCGTATTGTCAACTCTTTTACGCTTATTTCACGAATTGAAAAGGAATCAATCCATTTTCCTACAGTTATGGATCAAGCAGTTTGAATGACCACTCCTTTTTGCCTTAGGTGACAACCAGTCTATGAGAATGAAAATTCTGTGTTGAAACCCGAAGTAAAATGCTTAGAGACTTCTTACACACCGTGCACAATTTCTCTCATTAATTCTGTTAAAAATTATAGCCTGTCCAACAAAAGCCTTTACCATGTTAATCAAATCCTCTGTCTAGAGATTCAGTATTAAATTGATTTGTGGGGAGATAATCTATCTGTGTACATTTATATCTCACTTTCTTTCGAAGCTTTATCGGATTTTTTTGATTTTTTTGTTTTTCTCTCACGCATATCTTTCTTCTTTTTACACATAAACAATCGTCATGAAAGAACTTAGTTACTTTTAACACGACAAATCAGAAATAAGAATTGTGTACCTAAACAATGGCGTCATCCAGTAGAAAATCCCTACCGAAAGAAAAATGTTTCTTTCATTGTTTCCTTGAAATGACGAAAGCCAGCTTCTATGTCTATGACTGACGCTTCTGAAAGCCATTTTAATGTGTATGATTAAATTCGCAATTAAGGTCGCTTGTTCGATGTTCATTCTTGCAGTTGATGACAAATAACAGTAAAAGGTTACGAGGAAGCGAAGGTGAAAACTGGAAACAGAAATTAAAACGACACAAACTGCGACGAATTCTCCGCCTTGATTTACCCAATGACAAACTGTGATCAATTGAAATACTAATTTGCAGCCTCGTTTTCGTTTGCTTTCTTTACTTTGTACCATATTTTGTGTCGTGCATTTTATTCTGTTCAGTTCCTGTCCTTATTGAGGATCAATGACGTCCTTACTGAGCAACTAAATATCAAGTGAGTTTGCTATCATTTAACCCGAAACAATGCGCAATAAAACAACTGAGATGCAAAGGGAGTTATGGCAGGGTTAGAGGAATGTCATTTTTTAAAAATCATATCGCCCCAACAAGGCATTTTACTGCCACTGTTTTGCAGATGATTACATAGGAGGAAAGTTATGAGAAAGAGTGACAGATTATAGGGGGTGTCAGGAAATGGGTAAGAGAAAGGCGATGATACTGATGAGAGTGGACTGGACGGAGAAAGGAGCATGAGAGAGAGGATGCAGTTCAGTGATATATATATATATATATATATATATATATATATATATATATATATATATATATATATATATATATGTATATCAGTTTCCATTTTGGCGAAATGCGTGACTCTTCAGAAATGAATTGAGTTCTCTCGGTGATTGGCGTCTGTATACACTGCTTATATACAAGACGTTAAAATTTCCCTTCCCTGATGCCATGCGCCGATGGCTTAGGGATTAGAGACTCCGACTGACACCAAATCGGTCGAGTTTCGATCCCGGCCAGAAGCAAGTGGATATGTCTAGCCACACTGATGAGCTGTGATACAGCGAAACGGGCTTGTATGTGGATGACTAATTAATCATATCGCCCCAAGCAAGGCATTTTACTGCCTTTGTTGTGCAGGGGGTTACATAGAAGAAAATTATGGGAAAAAGTGACAAGTTATAGGGGGTGTCAGGAAGTGGGTAAGCGAAGGACGGGAATACTATTGAGGGTGGAGTGGACGAAGAAAAAAGCATGAGAGAGAGGATGCAAGTCAGTGAGATAGGAAATAACTATTGACTTCACCTTTAAATTCCTGGAGATTGTAGCTGCCTGGAAAGCAAGTAAACTGATGCTCAGTATTAATTTCCTTTTCATTTCCATCATTTCTAAGACGTCATTAATTGCTCACATGCTCGATCCATGGTATTCGCAGCATCCTTCTGTAGAACCACATTTTGAGTTGCTTCAAGTTTTTCCTTAATCTTTGATGATATTGTCCAGCATTCACTGCCATATTTAAAAATTACTCCGATCAAATGAATCCTGTAGGTTTTAACCGAGACCAACCTTGTTCAAACCTCCTGGAGTGAGGCTACAAAATCACAAACAAAGAACGGAACAATTTCACTAGATGAATACCAACAGCAGCAACAATTAAAGTGGATAGTAAATCGAAAAAAAAATAATGACATAATCATGACGTTAACGGTCCACATTATTTCAAAGAAAAGGTTAGGGAAGAAAACCCCAATCACGGCAGTAGTAATCCGTGTGATTAGCTTAATAATGATTATGTTAATAAAGCCTTTTCTTATAAGAAAACATTCGGCATTCATTGACCGTTCCTTTAGTATTGCTATCGGTTGAAATTTATACATGATCTACAGGATAAGTGAAAAGTAACTCCCCATTTTAAAATACATTTTATTTATTTTTGTTGGGGATAGCCCCTTTGTACATAAGAACGTACTCGCCTGATGTGTACATATAATACTGCCTATACAGAGAAGTGGAGAGCATTAACCCAGTTGTGGCTCCGCCGAAGGGTAGAGTCACGACTGGGAAACAATATACAGATATTTTGGGCTGGGCTATATGGCCCGGAAAACCCACATTAAAAAGGCCTTGTGTCACATTTTACCTTAAGTGGGTAGGCGACTAAATACTGTTGTAAAGAGTAGTTGTAAAGCAGTTGCTTAGTTGATCAGTACGTTGGTGCAGAGTTAGTTGGAGTTGTTTGGATATAGACTTATTACTCGGACATACTATTTCACTGCACGACTATATATATTGATTTCTTCTAATAGTATTCCTGAATTGACTAACACGTGTTCCAGTTTGTATATTTTGTTCAATATAACTTACATTTTCCCTCTGTATATCTGTTTTTGTTATTTATTTTTTTGTATGGTTTCTCTCCCGGAATCCAACAAATTTAATAACAATAATTTTTACATTATATGGATAAAGTGGAAAGCGTTTAGCGTGAGGCTTTATTTAAAATTCGATACGGGCACCAAATTTCGCTACAAGCTTATCAACTCTTGTGATATGCAAGACATAATTTCTTATTCGGGTTCTTCTAAAGTCATGGTTTGGTATCGTAGACTTGCTTCTTTAACCAAACCCAAAGAAAAAAATGACAGGGTGATAATTCAAGACTCTTGGCTGGTCATTCTTGCATAAAAGAGGAAGTTACTTATCCAGTCACTTTGTATATTAGACAACTTCTCACTGGGTGTCCCATAATTTCGACTTTGTGCTACATTTAAGCTCTGCATAGAAAATCGCTATTAAAGTTTCAAGAAAATAGGTATCTCAAGATCAATAACTGCTTTCAGTTTTTCTAATATAGATTTTGGTTTCCGTCTTAACATTTTGTTTGAAGTAGTGTGGACAGTCAAGATTTTTAGCATGACATCATTTTCTCTTTCTGTTACATGTAATATTCATTTTAGTTCTTGTTGCTGCTGAATGTTCTCCAGTGATGTGGGGTTTTGTTGCCATTTGATGTAGTCAGTAAGGGAGATCTTTCTGCGCATGTTTGAAACTTGCCAAGTTACTCACTTTTGAGAGATCCAAGAAGGATTTCTGTCTGAATTCCTTGGGTGAAGAATTAACCTCATCTTTACTGTCGGTATCACAAAGTTACACATTGGAGCCTTCATCACGTGACAGTGGACTGGGTTGGGTTGTGCAGTCCGTCACAGCCGAGGCATGGTTAACAATAATTGAGCCTTACTAAAATCAAAACTAAACAAGATATCCATCGACATGGTCAGTTAGATAATCTCCTCATCATAGATTAAATAAAGAATTCAAATCGAAAATCCATGAGGTTTATCCGAATCAACAAGTACCAGATTAAATATTGTGTTAACACCGGAAAAACGGTCTGTTCCATTTGTAACATTCAAGCAAACATCTGATTCCCCATGCTTATTCTATCTGTAGTAAAACCAAATCAAACCAGATATTGAGTATTGATGTCATATATGGGCTAGAGTAGCCCAGTAATGAATTATTTTCAACTCTACAAATCCTTTCCCAAGGACAAAAAGTCGTCAGTCATACAAAATAAGTCTGATAGTTTAAAAAAAATAAATTGGTAGTTGATCTACAAAGCTGATATGTTCCGGAAAAGGATATATATATATATATATATATATATATCACTCGAGGTAGTGAAGTACTTCAGGCAGTTGTAACCGGGTAAAACAATCTATTACGTAGACGTAATAGTCGGTACTCGTAGTATGAAATATCCTAAAGCGTAGGCGTAGCCAATAGACGTAGACCTCTAGTGGAAGATCTCTAGTGTTAGACCAAAAAGCCTCTAGGGGTAGATCTCTGGTCGTCCTCGCCTTAGTCTATATTTATGCCTGACAGCATCCAATCATATTCCAGTGATGGGGAACCAAGGTGCATACATATTCATTACCTATTCATTACATCAAAAGCGCTGTTAACTGGTGCAAGTAACGGCACTATTCACGCCTTCAAAACAAAAGTTCTCTCTGTTATTATCTGAGAAGCACCCTTCTGCATTCCATCAGCGTGCCAGATGCTAACCCCTAAAAGAGAGACGTTGCGGTTTTTCAGGTAAATGTATTGTGAACTGATTACATTGAAACAATTGCTTGGTCTGATGCTCGAAAAGCTGATTTACTGTGTCGGGCTAGATATTTTTTCTCTGTATAATCTGTCTTACATATTTATAATTCTACCATTTGTCCATGTTGTTGTCACATATGCCCTGCTATATATTTAGATATTCTTTATAAAAATGTAAGAAGACTCTGCAATGTTATCGGTCTTGACCTGGCATCCTGGCTTCATTCAATGTGCGTTGTGGTGCAGTGGATATTGGCTCGGAACGACAAATCGGGGAACTGAGTTCGAATTCCAGTTGAATTCCTTGTATTCACTTACGCACAAATGCCCATGGGACAGGTATTAATTCGTCTCTTCCATTCAGTTATCGGTTAAATAATAGGACAGATTGGGTTCTGTAGCCTTGGCTAGCAACCAGTCTACTGCAGAAAGCAATGGCAACCTACTGCGGTATAATCTTCTGCCCAGTCAGCCATGTCTCTTTCAGGACATGATCGCCTAAGCGTGTTTCACGTATGGCACTTAACTGACTGACTGAATATAATTAACTGAGTGACTTGCGGTGGGTGGATATCAGGAAATTGGAGAGCAGAGTTCGAATTCCATTTGAATTCGTAGCATTCACTTACGCGCATGTACCCTTGGGAAAGTTATTAATCTCTCTCTTCTCCCTTCAGTTATGGGTTAAATAGCAGAACAGAATGGGTTTTATTGCCTTGGTTGGCAACCAGTCTTCCGCAGAAAACAATGGCAACCTACTGCGTGATAATCTTCCACCCAGTCAGTCATGTCTCTTTCGAGACATGATCGCCCAAAGCGTGTATAACCTATGGCACTTTACTGAATATTGCTTACCTGAGATTTTTTCTATAAATACTTTTATGTTTATTGTTCTTTACTCTATATAGTTTAGGAGTTTAAGCATAGAACTAGATTGGCAACACCGTCTCATCACTTTACAGAAGAATTGGCCACAGATTTGTATTTTTTTAATCATTTCACCCCAAGCAAGGCAGTTTTACTGCCACTGTTGCGCAGAGGGTTACATAGGAGGAAAGTGATGAGAAAGATGATTAGGTAATAGGGGGTGCCAGGAGGAGGGTAATAGACGGATGAGAATACCGGTGTAATGAGGGTGGAGTGGATGGAGAAAAGAGCTTGAGAGAAAGGATGTGAGTTAGTGAGATAGAAGATGTCTATTGACCTTACATTTAAATTTCTGGAGATTGTAGCTATCGGGAAAGCAAATATACGGAAAGGAATCCCACAGGCGGGAAGTGCGAGAAAAGAAGCTAATAGAGTAGAAGTTGAGGTTACATTTTATCGGTTTCACTGTGAAAGGGTGGGAACTAGTTGCTAGTCTAGTACCTCGTGTAAATTCATACATAGGGGACACCAGTGAGCTAAGTTCATTGAAGCAGAAGCCGTGAAGGTATTTGTTGAAGAGGTACAGGGAAGCCACGTCACGCCAGTGAGAGAGCGTCAGCAGCCGAACTGCCATGTCGGTATCTATCACATTACAGATTCTCCGTTGGATTTTGTCAAGAACCCCGAGGTGAATAGCAGGGCACCCGGCCAGATATAGCAGCAGTGTTCAATACACGGACGGGGCCATCAGTTATTCGCGAACAGTTTATTTCCTTTTTACTGTTTCTTATTCTTTTACACTCAGTGACCTATTGCGCCTTAGTGGTTTACTGCAGGCGTAAAACCAGTTGATGAAGACTCTGAAACAATTCATAATAAAAAAAAATGGGATGTAGAATAATAGATATTAACTTGAAAATCATCTCTCAGTTGCGTCTCTCCTCGAAGACAGAGTCCGGCTCAGTTGCAGGGTTGCTTCTGAGAAAAAATTACACTGATAGATGCCCGGTCCCGGGGAACAGTGTCCCGCTGCCGCGTCACCCCATTGCAGCAGAGGAGTGGACCAGGTGCTCGTCACCGGGACCAGCTCAACCGGCGGTTGAGGGGACTGTGAATTTTTTGTCCCTCTGCCAGTCTGTACGCGGTCGGGTCCCCACCTTTAAAAAAGACCTTGTGTCACATCTCGCTCCAGTGGAGGAGCAGAATAAATATCATTACATTGAAAAGGTCATTGCAAAAAAGTTCATTTTATATGCTTTTAGAACTGTTAAGACAGCTAAATCAACCAGAATAAAAAAGGGGTTGCTTTCAAAGAAATTTGATCACGTATTCTGTATCCTTCAATTGTTTTTTTTTTTTAATCAAATGGCAGACTAAACGCAATTTATTAAAATCGAGGTATAGATATTGAATTTCGTCAACGATTTCATTAATTCATGCCATACGCAGTTTTCCTATCGGTAACTTTTCGTATATTTTCATGATTTTTCTCCTTCGCTTTTACTTCATTTATTTTCTTTTTTTCCTTCTTTTCTTTCACATCTTTTTTCTTTCAGTCTTTCTTACTTTTCTTTATTGCTTTACTTTTTTTTTCCTTTCTTTTTCTTTTCTGTCTTTTCTTTCTTTTTCTTCTTTTACTTTTATTTTCTTTATTTTCTTTTTTCTTTTTCATATGTTTTCTTTCTGTCTTTTGTTTTATTCTTTTACTTTCTTTTATTTTCTTTCTTTCTTTCTTTTCTTTTGTCTTTCATTTTTTCTTTTCTTTTTTATATTTTTTTATTTATTTTCTTTTTTTGTTTTTCTTTCATTTTTTGCTGTCTTTTTTTCTTTTTTCTTTACTTTCTTTTCTTTCGTTCTGTTTATTTTTTTCTTTTCCTTCTTTTAATTTATTTGATTTCTTCCTTTCTATTGCGTCTAAAAGGTAAAAACAAATGAGATTATTCTTTACCAAGTGTTTCTTTTCCCGAGTCGAATTACCCGAGAAAATCTTATGGGATGAAATTTCTTCAAGTAGAAATGGTATTAAGTTAGTTTCATAGATCTGTTTTAAAGGAGAGCTGAGTCTCCCAGTCGTATGGCCTTTTGCCAGTCCGAGTCAATATTATTGAATAACTTTAAAGAAAGAAAGAATTTGAATTAAAGATAAAGGAAGAACAAAAATTTAGTTTTATGAGTAAAGGAAGAATAAAGAAAGAAAGAATGAAAGAAAGGAAGAAAAAAGAAAGAATGAAATAAAGAAAGAATGAAATAAAGAAAACAGAAAAAAGAATGAATGAAAGAAAGAAAAAATAAAGAATAAAGGAAGAAAGAATAAAAGTAAGAAAGAATGAAATAAAGAAAAAAGAATGATTGAAAGAAAAAGAATAAAAGAAAGAAGGAAAAGAAAGAAAAAAGAAAGAATGAAAGAAAAGAAGAAAGAAAAAATGAAGTAAAGAAAAAATTGAAAGAAAAAGTATGAAAAAGGAAGAAAGAATGAAAAAAAGGAAGAAAGAAAGAATGAAATAAGGAAAGACTGAAATAAAGAAAAAAAGAAAAATGAAAGAAAGAATGAAAAAGGAAAAAAGAAAGAAAGAAAGAAAACGAAGGCAAAAAAATATGAAGATATACGAAAAGTCATCGATAAAATAAACACTGAATGAATGAATGAAATCGCTTAGGAAGTTCAGTATCTAAAGAAGAAGGAGGAGGAGGAGGAGAAGAAGAAGAAGAAATGGTAGAGATGTGGATGCAATAAAAATGAAGAGAAAAACCATAAAAAAATCTTGAAAGTTTCTGCTTCTGACGACAGAGTGCAGAAAAAGGCTCCATTCCCTCGGACGGCAGAAGGCAATCGAAGCGAACTGCTCATTACTGTCCGTAGACCTTTTTCTAGTCGCCAGGTGTCGTTGTTTTCTTTTGCTTTTACGATTTGTGCGCGCTCACAGTCCATGATTCACAACGAGGCTAATTGGGAAGGAGCAGTGTGTGTTTTTCGATACAATGTCAAATATGGCCAGCGCCCAAACCGATTTCTTCTTTTTTGTAAATTTCTTATTTTTTTCAACTTTTTCGAATCATTTTTATTGCTTTATTCATTTTTGCTAAATTTACGTTGTTTGTCATTGTCTTAAAGTAACCTTTTAAACATGAGTATTGTCTTAAATAAGGCGGGCGCAATGAGGATCGATATTTTGTATGTGTGTGTGTGTGTGTGTGTGTGTGTGTGTGTGTGTGTGTGTGTGTGTGTTTATATCTTAATCCAGGTAAGTGTATACTACGATTAGCCTCCAACGTGTGGCCTACACTGTGGATCGAAGCCAATATTACTGCTTTGTGAGGTTAGTAGGCGTAGTTTGCATTTCAATAGTTGATTGACTGATTGATTTATTTTACGGCTTATCAACCTTTTGATTATTTAAAACCGAAAACCGTAATATTTAAGTATTGTAAAAATGGTTCTTTTTTCGTGTGAGTTGATATTGCATTAATAGGTTGTTGTTGTTTTTTAATTACATGATTTTTCCAGATACGGTAAAATTGTTTCCCTGTGTCTTTTCTATAAATGGTAAGTTCTATGGTAAAAGCTGAGAGTTGAATTTATGTTGTTTGGTTTGCCTGATAAGCATCACACCCTCTTCTTCACTAAAAACAACTCTGTGCGGTGACTGTAATGGAAAGTGGTCTGAGTGTGTCGGGTTCGAATTCAGAGCTTGCCTTTTACAATCACTTTCGTACAAATGTCGTAAGAAAAGGCACGGAACCGTCTCTTCTTCACAAGGTTATGAGATAAACAAAAACTAATCAAGGCTAGACTATTTATCCTTGGACGGCAATCAGTTTAGGAGAAGTAACAAATTATTTACACGATTTGTATTGTTTCCATATTCCCGACGTTTCGGGCTTTGTTCCCTCCGATTTTCTTCAGGTAATTGAAATTTCGAACTGAACTCTTTATTTTGTTCACTGGGGTAGATTGTTCTAATTCCATGAGTCATGCCTCTACCGGACCTCTCAGTATCATTTACCTTCCATTACTCAATTTTGGGAGTTTTTGATTCACCTCAGCCTTGGCCAGGTATTGAACTCACATCTCTTTGGGCCAAGTTACTGGATGTAACTAACGCTTTTATCCACTGAGCCCTGTGTCCTTGAATATTTTAAGAAGGCCGAAGTGTACCACATTCGAAACGTCGTGAATATCGCAGTCCGAATCATGTAAGATCGAGGAGCAACTCTGCAGAGACGTTATCAAAAATTCAGACCATTTAGTGAATGTGTGCCACCGATGCCTTGGCGGAAATTTGGGCAATATTATTTTTCACTTATAACTGCCATGACTCAAATAATATGATCCAATAATGAAATCTATAATTTTTTTCCAATAAGACTTATTCGGTCCATTTTTATGGAACACCCTATATATTCAAATATTACCACAAGTATTTTGCCGTAAGAACAATTGTACACAGGAATATTAAAGAAAATTAATATATATATATATATATATATATATATATATATATATATATATATATGTGGATTATATATTTTATCATAAATGTGGCTTCCATTTCGGATTATTGAATATTTGTCTCATACCCACACCAAAAATTCATATTTTCTTTCATCTAAATTTTAAGGTGTGATTATCACCAAATAAGGGTGAAAATGCCTTTGCAATTAATTACAAAAAAAAAAAAGATCACTTTTAACTTTTTTCCTGCCATTCAGTTTGAGATCAGTCACGAGTTCTGGCTCTGAGTTACACCGACGCGTCATTTATTTCTAATATTTAAAAACAATTTCTCGAAAACTTTATCCATCACAAAATTTAAAACCATAACTATGAAAAATTACGGCACAATATATTCATAACCAAATATTATTATTCATCCTTATTAACGTAAAAATACTACCAGATAGGAATCGAAATTGTATTGCCTTTTAACCTCAGAAAAACTACTTCATTAGTCAAAGTTAGCAAAGATTACGTGACTTCTAGGCCGGTTGCCATTAAATGTCATTGATTAAAACAACAGGGATGTTTACAAACAAATGTGCTGAATTAAAATAACATTTAAAATAATAATAAGTAATGTCGGACAAAAAACGTTTAAAAATCACTTTATTAGAAATTAATTAATGAAAATGTTTTGTAATATTTTCTGAATATTTCGATGTTAAATTACATCATCTTCACAACAACAAAAAACAAATTTTTAAGTATTGATATTTTCACAAAGTTTCTATCTAAACCTCTTTATAAATGGAACTTTGTGTGTGTGTGTGTGTGTGTGTGTGTGTGTGTGTGTGTGTGTGTATCCGTTACCTATAGACTCTGAAACTGCTGAACCAATTTTCTTGAAAATTTACACAGTCGTACTATAAGCGTCTGCGAGTGTTCTTAGCTAGGTTTTGTATCGAGGTACTCCCGATAAATATCGAAAATCGATAATCAAAAAAAATCGGTTTACAGAAGGAGTGGTCTGATTTTAATCAAATTTGATACACTCATAGACAAAGACATAAGAAACGATATTCAGAAGTTTCAAGGTTGAAGTTCTTACAATAGTGCAGAAAATAGATATTATATATATGTATAAATCGATACCAGGAAATCAAAATTTGACTTATATCCATTCATTCAGGACCATGGATTAGTTTTAAAACTTTCATTACACCCGAGCAACGACGGGTTATACTGCTAGTTTGATATATTTGGCATTTGTGTGGCAGGCAAATGAAAATAAAATGAAATAAATCCGTATTTGTGAAAGAGTTTTCCACCATCACTGTGCCTGCTTTCCCTTGTCTTCCACAATTTCTCTCTCTAACTTACACAAAACCACGCATACATGAAAACACATACTGACTGACTGATTTTGGAAACGACACTGATTTCTTTGCCTGACGCTTATCAGTATTTTTTCCCCCTGAGTTTCAGTCTTCCATTGTTTTTTTGCTTTGTTTGCTAATTGAATTTTTTTTCTATCTGCTTAACGCCATTAATTCGACCGATTTACACGACGACAATTTTCCCACTTCTGTCCGAATAAATATTTTTCTATGACCATCACCATCTGATCCCGGAAGTTGTAGACGCCATCTTTCCCAAAATGTTTTCTCTCTCATCGTTTATGTTTTACAAGTTTTATAAAAAAGATTTTGTAAAGTATATGCATTTTTTTATCGTGTGTTTTCTGTTTTCGTTCTATTGGTTGATCCCAGCTGACTTTCTGATGTTTAACTTCGTGCCCGATTTGTCAAACACACTTCATCCTTAATGCGATAAGCCGATGCGAACAAAGCCTGACGCCGGATTTTCGAGACTTTACGAAGCCGTTCAGGTTGTATGTATTTTTCTATTGTTGGCGAAAAAATAAAAATAAAAATAAAAAAGGCCACAAATACATTTGTTCTATTTAATGAGATTTTATTTGATGTAGTTGGTTTCTGTGTGTTTATTGCCGACATTTTGACAACATTTTGCACAATTATTCGTTGACAAATGCTCATTTTCAGTTTGTTTTCTTTCTACTCGTCTTTTTTTTTCAGCTTTTTGTCTTTGTTTTTCTTAACGTTCGTTGTGTACAAAAGATATTGGCTCGGAACGTGAAATCAGAGACTCAAGTTCCAGTTGCATTCAGTCTTCAGAACATTAAACATTAATACAGTACTAATTAATAGGGTCAGCTATGAATAATGCAGTCCTGTTCTAAAATTTCTATAAAAAGAATCGTTTTTTCATGCTTTAATACGTGAATTACCGTAACATTACAACATAAGAAAATACCATTGGGGATAATTTTTAGGTTCTAATGAACGCTAAGCAATTTTACAACCGTTATTTTTGAAGCAAGAAGAAAATTTACAGTAATTTTTAACAACACAGTTTTGCGATTATTTTTTGTTACCACAATTCACACACCTGAAGATGATCTGAGAAGGAGATTGAAAGTACTTGGGAACGTCGAGAAATGAAAAAATAATATCAACTAAGTTACAGCTCATTTCTCACATCTTTTACTTATAAGACACGAAAGATTATCAGTAAGGAGGAACGGATTTTATTGAAAATAAGCAGAGAAAATGTTTGCAATTTATTTAATCTGGAGAATTTTTGTCTTTATTTTCAACAGAAATTAAAGCTAAAATACGACGTTTAGAACGGCTCATGATTAAACATAATAGACATTTATTGTCTCTTATATTTAACAGTATATGTTTAGAAAATTATTTGCTGCCTCGATACAATATATATATATATATATATATATAAAGGAAAATTAATCTTACCATAACCTTAGTGTACAGGGCGCTCAAAAGTTGCTCTCCTATTAGAATGGACTCTGAATTTGAGGATATCAGGGAGATGTTCCTTAGCAATGACTATCTGGAAGTCCTTATTATTCATATTATTAATAAGAAGACTAGGGAATTTCATTCTCCTAAAGTTCTAGGGACTTCTAAGTGTTCGGTGTATTTGAAGGTTCCATGGATTGGGGATTAGGACCAAAGCTTTGTTAAGCAGGTTAGCAAGTCGGTTTCCGGTTGATTTCCGTCTGTTGCTCTGCCTTGTATTTTTGGGCTAGGTGTGCGTGTCCGTCATTTCGTAAGGATGAATTGCTCTACATCAAATTAAGTAATTTGCTATTTAATTTTGTAATTTGAATTTAATTGCCAGTGCGTTGCTGGTTATATGGAGCGTACAACCTTACATCTGGAAACAAGAATTAATCAACATGTACCTTCTAAAATACGATTTGACAAAATAGTAAACATTTGTTATCTTCCCTCTACAAATATAGAATCGGCTATTGCTCAACACCGAGTACAGAATATAGCTTGTGCCAAGTCATATACGAAAGAGTGGTTCAAAATTTTACATGTAGCTGGTTCCAATAATCATTTAAAAATTTTGTAATCAGTTTGCATATCATTACGGAATCTTTCTCTCTACCGGCAGAACGATTTCGTAAAGTCTTTTCATTTGTTGGGGGATATTTTTGTTTAACTGTCCCTTCATAATTATTTACAAGCGATTTCTCCTCCCCTCGTTATAAATATATATAATGATATGTATATTTATTTTATCGTGTTACCCGCTTTTTTTTTTGCTCTTCATTTTCGTTGCTGTTATTTCGTTTGATTTATAAATATAATTAATTGTTCAAAGAAAGTGATGCATTTTAAAAAGTAAGTTTTGATTTTTTTTAAATTATCCAATAATTCCTATATTTTTGTTGTTCAAATATTATAATTTTTTGTTATGTCATAATGCGTTCATAATGTTTAATCATTAAAATGTGCATTTCTTTATTTCTAAATGGTAAGATGACGTCGATCAAAAAATTATGTTGAAGTTTAAGGAAATAACGTCACGAGATCAACTCTATTTTCTTTTTAGAATAATGAAAGCGCATCAATTTGATATTGTGACAAATTAACGCTCAGATAGAAAACTGTTCCAAAACAACATGACTAAAATATATGTTAAATATGTTTCATACCCAGAAAAAGACCAAGAAGCTATTTTTAACGGCTCTTTTGGATTGATTGAATAATTGATTTGGGGAGCACTTTTTCGGTTTATCAACATTGTGCAGTTTATTTAAAGCCAGAAACTACTTTTAGTTTGTAAAAATTTTATTTAGCGATAACTATGATTTTCTGTTACAAGTCCTACTATTTAACTCAAAGCTGGGGAGAGAAGAGGTGAATTTATATTTTTTCCCAATGTTATTTGCACATCAGTCAGTCAGTTAAGTGCCATACCTGAAACACGCTTTGGCGATCATATCTCGAAAGAGACATGACTGACTGGTCAGAAGATTATCCCGCAGTAGGTTGCCATTGCTTTCTGCGATAGACTGGTTGCCAGTCAAGGCTATAGAACCCAATCTGTCCTGCTATTTAACCCATAACTGGAAGGAAGAGACGGATTAATACCTTTCCCAAGGGTATTTGCGTGTAAGTGAATGCAATGAATTCAACTGGAATTTGAACTCGGCTCTCTGATTTCTCGTTCCGAGCCGATATCCACTGCACCACAACGCACATTCAAATTTATTTTTTTATTTTTTTTTTAATCATATCACCCCGAGCAAGGTGGTAACGCCACTGAAGCGCAGGGGGCTACGTAAGAGTGAAAAGATTGGAAAAGAGAAAGCCGGAAACCACATCCTAAACAAGGAACAAGGGATTAGCCTCTTCACCTCTTCAATAGACGTGGGTGGCGTGTGAACCGGGCGAAACTTGAACAGAATTCGAACTCGAATCACTGACTTCCAGATCCGAGTCGCTCTCCATTACACCACCGGTACATCCGAGCTTTCGGAACATGGTATTCCAAAGCAATCACCGATCTACGTTCTGACGTTGCTTAACATCTGTAATCGGACGAAAATCAGTGTGTCAGCGTGATGTGGCCGGAAACCGATTGTCGTTAAAGGACGAATGCAAAGCAAAGACGATTAGTTAACGCCAGCTAAAGTAAGGTAACATTCGTTGGCGGGGATGTCTCCAAGATTTTTGCAAAACAGCATTTAGTTTTAATCCTGATCTCTGAACTCTCGGAATGCAGCGTAAGGTATTATGCATGACTATGAGAGAAAAATGGCAGTTATTATCTACGATTATTTATGGCCCTTACAACCTTCCGTACATATCTGGAATTTTACGCATTCCCATAGCGGTATGGTGCATGCAGAAAGAAAACCATTAAACGCTACATAAAATTGGTTTGTAACTTTTCATGTCATCATGTTGATGAAAGTCGTTTGGAGCAAAATACTATTAAAACAGTTCCCCCTCTCTCTCTCTCTCTCTCTCAATATATATATATATATATATATATATATATATATATATATATATATATATATATAGAGAGAGAGAGAGAGAGAGAGAGAGAGAGAGAACTCATAGCTCAGAGGTAGAATCGCCGACTGACGCCAATCCGGTCAGGTTTCAATCCTGGGTAAAAAGCAATTGGATTTCTAAATGTACTGATGTGCTGTGGTACAGCGAAACAGATCTGTTTCCAGATGACTATGTATATATATATATATATATATATGTGCGTGTGTGTATGTGTGTGTGTAGAAATCAAAGAAATGGTAATACAAAACTTATACAATCGTTCTAAGCTACCATCTAATCTTTGACTATGTTATGTAAAAGCCTATCTTGCACGATACAAATCTTCTTTCCCTACCATTATATATATATATATATATATATATACTCTCTAAACATATATTGTTAATTATAACTGGCAATGAATGTCTATTATGTTTAATCATGAGTCGTTCTAAACATATTTTGGCTTTAATTTATGGTGAAAATAAAGACAAAATTGTCCAACATTTGGATATTTTATTACTACGCTGATTCTTTTGAGGAAAATGTATGCCAAAATGAAAAATGTTTTCTTGTGACGCGTCTCATACTTTGGGAATTCATCGGACATGATCTCTATTTGATATTTATTAGTTTTTATCGCTTTGTCTTTCTTGAGGCATTGTACATTTTAGGTTTATGTGTCGGTAAGGTGTCCGTCTTTTTTTTTTTTTTAATTTTGTTTGTTTTCTTAGATTTTGTCTTTTCTTCTCTTTTTTTCTACTTATTTTCTTTGGTGAGTTTACTATTGGCACGATTCTTAATATTGGCACGATTCTTAATATTGGTACGATTCTTAATATTGGTACGATTTTTAATTCTGGTACGATTCTTAATATTGGTACGATTTTTAATTCTGGTACTATTTTCTACGACGCTTTACTAATAATTATGTTTTATAATAACAAATCATATGAGACAATTTAGAAAACTCACATTTTGAAATACTTTGCTGTTCAAAAAGCGTCATCAGAAAAGTAAATTTTATTCCAACCAAATTGATGTTAGCGAGACAGAACACAGTGTAAAATAATCCTATTAACGCTGAATTCAATTTTTTAATTTTACAGAAACGTTTTGGAAATTAATTCTTATTTATAGATTAATATTCTTAAGATATTTTTTGTCATATCAAAATTTTCAACGGCCGTTTAATCAAATAAATAACAGGCTGAAGAAACATTTGCAGATCAGCGTGTCTTCGTCCGAGTGAATTATCTTCTTCCTGGCCGGTTCACACTCCACCCACGTCTATTGAACAGGTGAAGAGGCTCATCCCTTGTTTCCTGTTTAGGATGTGGTTTCCGGCTTTCTCTTTTCCAATCTTTTCACTCTTTTCTTTATTTTTTTTCAATTGGAGTAGATAGATTAAACTATCGCCCGGTTCACAAACCACCCACGTCTATTGAACATGTGTAGAGGCTCATCCCTTGTTTCCTGGTTAGGATGAGGTTTCCGGTTTTCTCTTTTCCAATCTTTTCACTCTTTTGCTTTCTTTATTTTTATTTTTTTCAATTGGAGTAGATATACTAAACTATCGTCCGGTTCACACTCCACCCACGTCTATTGAACAGGTGAAGAGGCTCATCCCTTGTTTCCTGTTTAGGATGTGGTTTCCGGCTTTCTCTTTTCCAATCTTTTCACTCTTTTCTTTTTTCTTTTCCAATTGGAGTAGATAGACTAAACTATCGCCCGGTTCACACTCCACCCACGTCTATTGAACAGGTGAAGAGGCTCATCCCTTGTTTCCTGTTTAGGATGTGGTTTCCGGTTTTCTCTTTTCCAATCTTTTCACTCTTTTCTTTTTTCTTTTCCAATTGGAGTAGATAGACTAAACTATCGCCTGGTTCACACTCCACCCACGTCTATTGAACAGGTGAAGAGGCTCATCCCTTGTTTCCTGTTTAGGATGTGGTTTCCGGTTTTCTCTTTTCCAATCTTTTCACTCTTTTCTTTTTTCTTTTCCAATTGGAGTAGATAGACTAAACTATCGCCCGGTTCACACTCCACCCACGTCTATTGAACAGGTGAAGAGGCTCATCCATTGTTTCCTGTTTAGGATGTGGTTTCCGGTTTTCTCTTATCCAATCTTTTCACTCTTTTCTTTATTTTTTTTTCAATTGGAGTAGATAGACTAAGCTATCGCCCGGTTCACACTCTACCCACGTCTATTGAACAGGTGAAGAGGGTCATCCCTTGTTTCCTGTTCAGGATGTGGTTTCCGACTTTCTCTTTTCCTATTTTTTCACTTTTCCTTTTTGTTTATTTTTGTTTCAATTGGAGTAGATAGACTAAACTATCGCTCGGTTCCCAGGATTTGGTTTCCGGCTTTCTCTTTTCCAATCGTTTCACTCTTACGTAGCCTCCTGCGCATCAGTGGCGTTACCGCCTTGCTCGGGGTGACATGATTAAAAAAAAAGATTATATATATATATTCTATTATTGTTGAACTTTGTGCATTTCGGGCGGAGAGTAACAGAGACAAGGCTCCACAGAATGGTAAAGTTTCATCTGGGGAAAAGTAGATATAACATTTTTACCCGAGCTATATGGCTCCATTTCTTCACATTAAAGATGCGTCACATTTTGCCTCAAGTGGAGAGGCAGCTAAATATTGATCTTGCAGTCTCGAGATTAATTTCCAGAGTGGAGCCAAAATGTCTCTGTCGCCCAGATTAAAGACGCTCATTGATTTTTAGAAACTCATTTGGAAAAATATTATCCTTGACGCAACACCTATATTTCCTCCCCGCTTACGAAATATAAAAGTGAACATTTGTAAGAAAGAAAAACGCATATTTCTTTCAATGACGCACCGAAAAACAAATTATACAAGTAAATATTTTTTTTTATAGAAAATCGTTGAGAAAATCAGATTTGGTATTTTTTTATAATCTGTAAGATAGAGGTTGTAGTCAAATAGAAGAAAGAAACTACGCATTTAGGTACAGCCACTCAATTGCAAAAAAAAAAAAGAAAAAAGCATATCATGATTGGAACTTAATAAAAACTAAGTTTTATCATGAAAATGTTTATGCTATTATTAAGAGGAAAAATCAAATTTTGTTATTATTTTTTAAAAAATTTAAATTATTTCTAACACGTTTGAAATTTAAATTAAAATTTCATTTTTTTTGTTTTCCGTTAGCGATTCACGCTATGTTTACGAATGAGCACAGAGTACTACTTTCGGTTAAAATTTATAAAATCTACCTCTTTATGCTATTATTAAGAGGAAAAATCAAATTGTGTTATTATTTGTAAAAAAATTTAAATTATTTCTAACACGTTCGAAATTTAAATTAAAATTTCTTTTTTTTTTTGTTGTTTTGTTTTCCGTCAGCGATTCACACTATGTTTACGAATGGGTAAAGTGTACTGCTTTCGGTTAAAATTTATAAAATCTACCTCTTAAAACATTTTTTATGATTCTGTAGCACGAGATCACAAAGTTCAAAGAATGATATGCGTTTCCACGTCTTTCGGGATTCAGTAACTGACAGTCTTTTTAACCACTGAAGGGGTTGAATATACACAGCTTAGGTATTTCTGAACGAGTTTGACGTTAAGCATAATAATCATATGAATGTCTAGATGACTAGGCAAATATACACTAAAACATCGTTAAAGCTGTATGCTTGTAAAATCTTAGTTTAAAAGATACAAAAGTATATAAGTTATAGACAATTTCTTCAATTTTCTTTCGTCAGAATTTTTTTTCTTCTGCCTCGGTTCAACACAATCATGACCTGCTTTCTTCATCCTTGGCTTTCATTCACATCAACTCTCAACCTCTAACCTGGTTCTTTTTCTAAACTCACGCGATCCTTCCCATCCCACGCCTCCTTGAGGCTTCAACCTCCGCACCGGCGTCCACGTGACGGAAGCCAACGTAATTAGTTTCATTTCTTAAAAAAGGGTAAAGAAGAAAACGTTGAATATGATGAACATATAAGAAAGAAAGGAAGACATTTTGTACAAAGCTAAGGATCTCCTCCAAGACTCTTGATAATCGCAAGTTCTGCACGGAAAAGACAAGACACAACTGGTTTGTCAAGGAGCATCACCTTGACAACTTTACCCTTACCCACACATATTCCGCACCCAAAACACCTAATTTTTTTTTCAAGAGATCGTATACCCCCATAAAATAACCAGCACTTATAAAGTTTTGGTATCCTTAATTTCTTGTGCTATTGTTTCTCATAAAATTAAAACAGTTATTGTTATTTTAGGAGTAAAATTTTCCTCTGTAGTAAATAACTGACTGCACAGAAGATTATCCCGCAGTAGGTTGCCATTATTTTCTGTGGTAGACTGGTTGCCAGCCAAGGCTACAGAAGCCAATCTTTTCTAGTATGTAATCCTTTTATCCATATTAGTTAGTTAAGTAATTAGTGGAGGATCAGTTTATTACTTCATAACAATAAAAATCAAACCCCCACTTTATGTCCGTTAGAAACTTTATGTTTCCAACTATCATATTCAGTCATTCAGTTAAGTACCATACGTGATATACGCTATATGTGATCATGTCTGAAAAGAAACATAACTGACTGGGCAGAAGATTATCCCGCAGTAGGTTGCCATTACTTTCTGCGGTAGACTGGTCTCCGACAAAAGCCATAAAACCCAATCTGTTCTGGTATTTAATCCCTTTATCCATATTAGTCAGTTAAGTAATTAGTGGGGGATCAGTTTATTACTACATAACAACATAAAACCTACCCCCCACTTTATGCTCGTTAGAAACTTTATGTTTCCAACTGTTATATTCAGTCAGTCAGTTAAGTGCCATAAGTGATACAACCTTGGGCGATCATGTCTCGAAAGAGACATGACTGACTGGGCAGAAGATTATCCCGTAGTAAGTTGCCATTGCTTGTTACGGTAGGTTGGTTGCCAGCCAAGTATAAAGAACTCAATCTATCCTATTATTTAACCCATAACTGGAGGGAAAAGACTGATTAATACCTTTCGCAAGGGTATCTGTGCGTAAGTGAATGCAAGGAATTCAACTGTTTTTTTTATTAAGGATGAATTCCAGAAGCTAAGTAAAGTATCAAGAGACAGAACACTTTCACTAGAAACAAAGAAGAGAGTACTAGATTGCTATGTGATGTCTGTTCTTCAGTATGGCAGTGAATGCTGTGCAATATTGAAACAACTTAAATGAGGTTTTATATATATATATATATATATATATATATATATACCTCGTGAACCAGATTTCCCTGACGATCCGTGTAGGTGAAACCTAGGTAGGTCTGTCTGGCTCACTAGGTATACTTTACATATTCCGCTCTACCTAAGTCTTGAGCGCTTTGTTGTTAGTTGATTACTTGTGTCGGGTTATTTTCTTTGGGATACGTGCTGACTCAGAACACTTTTGCCTGATGTGCATGTACTTAGCTCTTTCTTTTTTTTTTAAAAAAATATTTTTTCCCTTCTTCATAGATTCGTGGAAGGTTTTTCAACATGTCCCAGGAACTTCAGTTGTCTCTTCCTGATGCTCATTATTAATTTTCTTGCCAATCTTTCCAGCACCTCATCATTGCTCACATGCTCGATCCATGATATTCGCAGCATCCTTTTTTAGAACCACATTTTCGCTGCTTCAAGTTTTTCTTTCATCTTCAATGATATTGTCCAGCATTCACTGCCGTATTGAAGAACTGACATCACATAGCAATCCAGCACTCTCTTCTTTGTTTCTAGTGAAATTGTCCTGTTTCTTAATACTCTTCTCAGCTCCTGGAATGCATCCTTGTGCTTTTGGATCTCAAAGTGACCACAAAGTAAGGGGTCAGTTTATATATTAATTTTAATATGGAACTGATCCCCCACTTTATATCAAGCTTCCTTCTGTAGAACCGCATTTCCGCTGCTTCCAGTTTTGTCCTCATTTTTGATGATATCGTCCAGCATTCACTACCGTATTGAAGAACTAACATCACATAGCAATCCAGCACTCTTTTCGTTGTTTCTAGTGAAATTTTCCTGTTTCTTAGTACTTTACTCAGCTTTTGGAACGCGTCCTTCCCCATACAAATTCGCCTTTGGATCTCTGTGTCGCACTTTCCATCGCCTGTTGAAAAACTTCCTAGGTATTTAAATTTTTGTGCTTGCTGGATTCTAGTATCCCCCCCGACCTGTTTTTGGCATTTTGTGTTGCTCTTTTTGCTGATGACCATGCATTCAGTTTTCTTGCATTATTTGTAGTCCTTGGTTGTCACTCCCTAAAAGTACCTTCTGTAGGGGGTCTTGTAGTTTTCTTTTTGTGTCTGCTATCAGCACTGTATCATCTGCATACCTTATGTTGTTCAAATTGTGGCCTCCGATAACAAATCCTGGCATAGCATCTAGGGCCCTCAAAATATTCTCGCTGTACAAGTTGAACAGATCTAGTAAAAAGACACATCCTTCTTGTCTGTTTTATTGGTCTTTTAAATTTCCAGTTAGAGCAAACTTCAAACTATCTCTTGCGAAAAAATGTTTAAGATTAGTTAATTCGTAATCTTGGAATTATTTCGAACATTTGTTCTCATTTTGGTTGATATAGGTGTTATAGTAGACACAACATTTCGACCAAGTATCTTCTGGTCATCATCAGGTGTCCATAGATTGGCTGATGTGGACTATCTCGTTGATTATTGCGAAACGTTGTATCTATTGTAACACCTACATCGATCAAGATGAGAACAAACCAAGATATTTAAAAATTGTTCATCGCAGAAATAAATACAAATAATTACAAGTGGCACGAACCCACTAACAATCCAGTTTTCAAAATCCATCTGACAGTGAATATAAAAGGCTCCAAAAATACACCACTAAAGTCCTTCAGCATAGCGGATATAATAGTTGGTTTTACATGTGTTAGTATCATCTAGTGGTCATGAGTTCGATTCTTGGACTTGGTAGTGACGAACCAAATTCCAACATGAAAGAACAATAATTGATTTCACAGGATATTTTGCAATAATCAACCAGGTAATCCACATCAGCAATCTATGGACACCTGACGATGACCAGAGGGTAATTGGCTGAAGCTTTATGTCTATTACGACCAAGATGAGAACAAAATTCGAAAGATTTTTGTGAAATTACTCATCTCAGAAATAAGTAGAAAATACTTAATTCGTTTCAATTTGGCATCCATATGAAAATGCATGATTATATGGAGACAATTTGTTTTTTTTAATGTTGTAACGGCTAAACTGCAGCAAAACGATAAGGGTTACGTCTTTAGCTGAGAAACTGTTCCGAAGTGGTTCGCTGAGTTTAGACTTACTGATCGTAATGATGAAACACGCTCAGCCAGACCCCCAACCACTAGAAATAACTACCAAATCAAGACATTGATAGAAAATAACTAACATTACACAAGGCAAGAATTGGCAAAAACACGAAATTTATCAAAATTCACCACCCATGATCAGTTGGTAATGCTTGGGTACTCAAATTGCTACGATGTTTGGGTATCACATAATCTGAGTGAAAAAGAATCTTTTGGGTCACATTTCTATCTGGGATTTTCTGTATAAACGCAATAAATATACACACTTTTTGAAAACAGAGGGATCATTTGCAACAATGTTCACCAAAAAAAGAGCCTGGAGAAAGTGACATGAGCCAACTTTACTCACCCCAAAAGCATTTCTTTATCCTAAGAAAGTCTTGCTATGCATCTGATAGGATTCGAAAGGAATCCTGTATTAAGATCTTCTGCAAAGGAATGCTTAAAAGGCAGCAATTCAAGTAAAAAAAACCCAGATTTCTAATACGCTGACTCTTTCGGATGTGGGTAGATATAGACGATCATTTTTGCCCTTAGGATGATGCATACGGTATCAAGTAAGAAGCTTTCTATTTTTCACAACCATTCGCTTAATGTCAGCTAAGGTCTAATTAAGAATGCTGAAAGTGTATGACACAAGGACAGCCGAAGTGTTTATAGCTGATATTCTGTTCTGCGTATTCAACTCGGTATTTAACACCAGAGGCACACCTCCATTGTTTTCCTGTAGTATCCTTTTCTTACTCCTCCATTTGGGTTTGCTGTATTCCATCGTCTTCGTTGAATTCTACTTCTAGGCTGCTTCTTGTTCCAGTTCCCTAATCCAATGACAAAATCTAAATTGATTCATTGTGTTTCTGCGATTCTCCCTTTACTGAATGTTACTTCTGCATATTTATTTTTCGATATTTATCGGGAGGACCTCGACACAAAACCTAGCTAAGTACACTCGCAGACGCTTTTAGTACGATTGTGTAAATTTTCAAGAAAATCGGTTCAGCCGTTTCAGATTCTATAGGTAACGGATACACACACGCACACACACACACACACACACACACACACACACACACACACACACACACAGTTCCATTTATAAATAAGTTTAGATTATAATAGATTCATGGGTAAATTTTCGTTTTAGGTCCCGAAGACATTTCTCCCTTCAAATTTATCCAAAATAGCATTTTTTCTGTGCAAATGTATAAGCTAAAATCAAATCAACAATTAGTTGTAGAAGAAATTTACCTGCGTGCTTTTTTTTCAGTGCAGATTTAACATCTTCTTCTGAGATTCTAGCCCATCTTTATTCTGGTTTATCTTTTATTCGTTCATGCGTAATCCAATCTGCTTCTTTTTTATGTTCTTAAGGGCAAGCCAATATTTTTCCCCAGAATTGTATGACCATTTCTATTTTTTGGGGTGGACACTGTCATTAAAGTTCTTTGTTTAGCTATTTTTCTGTAAAATATCTTTGCATCGGTTTGAAAGACCTTGTTCTGTCTGTAGAATCTTGATCTTTTCTGATAGCGTCTTATTCTTTGAACCTTACAATTATTATTATGTCGTTTACATGATAATTCGATTTCTGCTATGGTCACATTTTCTACCAAGTTTACGGAAAGACCTAAGGCAGGTAGTGGTGTGTTGTTATGTCTACATTTTATTTGTTTTTCTGTCTAGCTTCACTAGTGTTACATGGAGAAAGTTCTTCTGTGTAGGCTGTACTTAACAATTTGATATTTTCTATATCTCTTAAACTGGGATTTTTAGGGATTCTTTCGATGAGTTGTTTTGTTCCTTTCTTATTAATCCAAGCGCACCTACAATGCCTGGTACCATTCTTGTTTACAGTTTCCATATTTCTTTTCTATTTTCCAGGTCTTTATACTTTGAAAATTGGTAATTAAAATTAATAGCATTAATTAATTAATTATTATTTTAGAACAGGTTATTAAAATAGGTTATTATTATTATTAGGTCATTTTTCAGCATATTTTGATTTCTGCTATGGTCGCACTACCTACCAAGTCTGCGGAAAGATCTAAGGTAGGTCGTGGCGTGTTGTGACTGCTCCATTTCATGTTTTTTCTATCTCCCCCCATCATCCCTAGCGTTACATAGACAAAGTTCTCCTTAGGGTGTGGGCTGTATTTAATAAGACAATTTTTTGTATATCTCTTAAGCTGGGGTTTCCAGGGATTCTTTCAATGTGTTGTTTTATTCCATCTTTTATCATTCCAAGTGCACCTACTATCACTGGCACGAATCTTGTTTTCAATTTCCACATTTTTTCTATTTCAATTACCAGGTCTTTATATTTTGTTATTATTATGTAATTTTTCATCATATTTCGGTTTCTGCTATGGTCGCACTACCAACCAAGTCTGCGGGAAGACCTAAGGCAGGTCGTGGCGTGTTGTTATGGCTCCATTTCATGTTTTTTCTATCTTCCCTCGCGTTACATAGACAAAGTTTTCCTTAATGTGCGGGCTGTACTTAATAAGACAATTTATTATTATTATTATTATTATTATTATTATTATTATTATTATTATTATTATTATTATTATCGGGTTTTATAAAATTTACTTGGTTCAGAGATAAGTTAAGTAGTTTATTGTCGTGTCTACAAGAATTTGTTTGGTAAAGCAAGAGTCTATTTTTATGCAAGTACTGCAATCAGCGTATTCTTTATTTATTTTTCAATAGAGTATTAACATCGATTTTTAAATTTTAAATTTGAATAGTTAATATTTAAAATGTATTTTTAGTTGCTTTATATCGGAAATTTAATTGGCCGTCGATGTACGTCAGCTGGCAAGCATAGTATTACCATTTACTATGAATGTTTCTTTCACTCTCTGTAGCCCCTTGCATCTTAGTGGCTTTTATTGCCTTGCTTAAAGTGAAATGATACAAAAAAATGAATAGCACAAATATAAATTGATATGAGATCGTATATCACCCGAGACTAATGCGTCGAGTGTGTGTCATGGTGCAATGAATATCGGCTCGGAAGGAAAAATCAAGGAGCCGAGTTAGAATTCCAATTGAATTCCCTGCATTCATTTACGCACACATACCCTTGGTAAAGGTATTAATCCGTCTCTTCCCTCTAGTTATGGGTTAAATAACAGGACAGATTGGGTTCTATAGCCTTGGCTGGCAACCAGTCTACCGCAGAAAGTAATGGCAACCTACTGCAGGATAATCTTCTGCCCAGTCAGTCATTTGTCTTTCAAGACATGATCGCCCAAGCGTGTATCATGTATGGCACTTAGCTGACTGACTGAATATAACAGTTTGAAACATGATTAAGGCTTGTACTGGGCATGAAGTAGGGGATCGGTTTTCTATTGTTATAAAGTAATAAACTGATCCCCCATTAATTACTACTTAATATAATACATCTCTTCATCCTCTAGCTATAAGTCAAATAACGGGACAGATTTGGTTCTTTATCCTTGACTGGCAACCAGTCTACCGCAGAAAGTAATGGCAACCCGATGCGGGATAATCCTCTGCCCAGTTAGTCATGTCTCTTTTGTGTATCACGTATGACACTTAAATGATGACTGAATATAATAGTTGGAAACATGATTAAGGCTTCTACTGGGCATAAAGTGAGAGATTAGTTTTCTGTTGTTATGAAGTAATAAACTGATCCCCCATTAATTACTACTAAATAATATAATGCATCTCTTCCCCATCTAGATATGAATCAAATAACAGGACAGATTGGGTTCTATAGCCTAGGCTGGCATCCAGTCTAACACAGAAAGCAATGGCAAACTACTGAGGGATAATCTTCTGCCCAGTCAGTCATGTCTCTTTCGAGACATGATCGCCCAAGCGTGTATCATGTATGGCACATGACTGACTGACTGAATGTTGCGACAAAAAGTAAGTTAAAAAATTAGGATTAAAATAAATTATTATTGAAAATTAAAATTAATAATTGTAAAAATAATCGATCTTATAAATACAATGAGTATAAATGTTCTCCTCTCGTAAACGCGTTAAAGCTAATGATAAGAATCATTTCATTAGGGTTTAACGATGACAATGAATGCTAGGAAGGTTTCGCTTATTATCCAACGGTTGTACGCGAGCTCTTGAAGCAGACAACCGAAGACACTCGAAATGGCCGTAGAATATCAAGAAGAAAAAGAAAGCACTTGAGAAGCAAAAGTAAAAAGTCAAAAAAGTCAAACCAAAGTAACGTCATATTAAATAAATTTTTATAAAATTATTTCTCAGAAAAAATAAACTGCGATAAAAAAAAATGAGTAAAAGACGTGCTCGGTAAACATGGAATTTTAATTTTGGCCTGGAAAAAGAGGAGTATGGAGAATGCCATCTTGGAGAGTTAAACAAACAAAGACATACGAGGGAAAGAAACAAAAAAAAAATGATCATGAGTAAGATTTCGAAAAGAGAAGAGTCAAAAATCAAGTAGCAGTGTATTTTTTTAAAAATTATTCTTTTATTATTTTTTACTTGAACACAGTTTCTCTTTTCCTTTGAAAAGTTTCATCAATATTTCTAGGGTTTAAAACAGCTTTATTAAGGCAAAAATAAGATTGCCAACTTAGGTAATTTATTTAAAATGGATTTGAAACAAAAACAATGTATTCAGTGACTTTCTTCTGAGAATCACTATTTTTTTTTTACCACTGCAAAGATACAGATATTAGTTCCAAAAAAAAAAGTAATTAGAAAACAAAAACACTCCTTTTCTACGAAAGTGAAAAGAATCAGAAATGGGAGTGGAGAGAGATAGGGAGTGAATCGACAGAAGTCTGGTTTATTCAGATTTTTTTGATAAATGTTGCTGCTTGAGGTGCTTTTATGATTTTAACTCTCAGAACAGGATAGGAAATATATATATATATATATATATATATATATATATATATATATATATATATATATATATATCTACAATCAGAGATAAAAAGAAGGTCTAGGACCCGTAATGAAGAAAGAGGGTTTGGGGAATTTAACATTCTCATGACATGTTAAAGACAATAGAAGCAGCATTTTTTCTTCATTATGTGTCCCCGATATTTTAACTATCTTTGTTTGTAAATATAAATTTGATATCCTGTTCTGAGAGTTACAATCATAAAAGCACGTCAGGCTGTTCAGTTAGATTATAAACACAAAAAACATATGAAAAAAATATTGTTTTTAATTTAAAATTCCCAATGTTTCTTGTTCGGGTGCCCATATGGTCACATCACTGTAACCCAAACTTACATCTCTCCTTTGGCAAATCTTCTGTTATCAAATCTGGAATATTTAATAACAAAATTGATAGAAACATAAACGTGAAAAAATAAAAATAAATTATATTGGCTAAACTATTTAGCCAAAGATAGATTTAAAAAGAATATTAAATTAATTTTAAAGATTAAAATTGCAGCATCTTTTTCATTGATTTTCCTAATGCATACATACGCATATATATATTACGGAAATCAACGAAGTTTAAAGAAACTTGGTTATAAGCAACCGACAATTTGAAATGAATTGTTCGAACATTATTTTTTTATCTATACTCGTATTTAAGTAGATATTCTGTTTTTAATGAAATAGTATTATATATTTATTTCTACCGGCCTGATTATTTACGATAAATTTTTGTTACGAAAATGTGTGCCATTCGGCAGGATTCGAACCTACGACCCCTATCTATATAGGGAAGATACCATTTGATCTGGTAACGTCTTAGACCTCTCAACCACGAATAGCCTCCTGTCTAATCGAGGTTTTTATCAAGCCTATATAACACAATTTTCGATCTAACGGAAACAAACATATCTGCTCTGAAATGTATCGTAATATCAACAAATGTAAACATTTCAAATTGTCGGTTGCTTATAACACAGTTTCGTTAAAATTCGTTGGTTTCCGTAACATGTATAGACGGGGAAGGGAAAAATGGTTGTAAAAAAATGAAAGAGCTAAGCACATGAACATCAGCCAAAGCGATTTGGACCGAGCCAGTACGTAGCCTAAAGAAAAAACCCGAGACGAGTAATCATAATAACAAAAAAGCGCTGAATACGTAAGCAGAGCAGAATAAGTAAATTAACCTAGTGAGCCAACAAACCTACCAAGGTTTCACCTAAACAGATCTTCAGGGAAGGGTGGCTCTTCCTTGAAGATCCGTTTATGTGAAACCTTGGTAGGTTTGTTGGCTCATTAGGTTAATTTACTTATATATATATATATATATATATATATATATATATATGTGTGTGTGTGTGTGTGTGTGTGTGTGTGTGTGTGTGTGTGTATTTGGGTAGCAATCCCTCTTTTATGCAGGTTATTTAAAAATGACCGACAAGATATTAAGGTATTTTTTATATAATTTATGTTCTGAAAAAATATAAGATCACATGAAAAATTACATAAAGAACCATAATATCTTGTCTGTCATTTTTAATAAAACTTACATACATATACAGCAACAATTTGCAAGACTCTGTGAAACCAAAATTACTAAGTCAGTGGAATATTGAAAGAAACTTTAGCCAAGTGGACTTTGAAATAAAATGCACAATATCAACGATTTAGTTTTCCATATATATATCGTGTTTGAATGTTAGCATAAAAACAAATTCAAATATTCTATACTAGCAGCATAGGCCGGCGTTGCTCGGGTGTAATGAAAGCTTTAAAATTAATCCATGGTCCTGGAGCTCAGACTCTTTGGACGTTGGCACGAAAGACTAAAAAGCAATAGTCGCTTCCAGTTAAAGCGAAACAGACTGAAAGGAAAATGAATGGATGTAAGTCAAATTTTCATTTCCTGGTATCGATATCAAATAAGTTTTTTTCGTCGTAAACTGAATTTTGAAGGCTAAATAAGTCCTTTGAGTAAATGGTTTCATGGCTGAGACTAAGAACTACAATTATACCTACTTAGAGCCAAACCCGAAGCAAAAACTAAAATAAAAGGGCTGAAAAAAATACACACATACGGAGATAAACAGACACGCACACAAACATCTTGCCTTTTATATAAATATATATTATCGATTTTCTGCACTATTGTAAGAACTGCAACCTTGAAACTTCTGAATATCGTTTCTTATGTCGTTGTCTATGAGTGTATCAAAATTCGACCACTCCTTCTATAACCCGATTTTTTCGATTATCGATTTTCGATATTTATTTCTTTTTAACATGCAAAGACGCTCACAAATCATTTCAAAAGATTAACAGAATATTTTAGTCTTTAGAATTTCTTCATGTGTAGTGCAAAGTCACGAGATATTAAAATGAAGTTTATTTGTGGTTACCAATACTGTTTCTTTATAGATACGTATTTTAGAATAAAGCTCATTTCGTCTTTTTGCCTTGATAAAGTCCATCACAGGACGAAACGCGTAGGCGATTTAAAATACAGTTGTCCTCTTGTCTTTATTTTATTAAACCATCCTGTCCTTAATCTCAGATCATAACTTAGTATATTTTTACATATATATAACATTTATAGAAAAACCTGAATAAAACAGACCTCTGTCGATCTACTCTGACTGCGTGATTGGATGGCAGAACAAGGACGAAAGGTAATTAACAAAACCCATGTACAGCAGCAAAATACTGGAAATTGTAGCGATCTATAACTGTGCTCATCCTGAAGAATAAAGGAACGTGAGAGAAAACCCGTTAGAAACCTTTTTACTTTGCATGTTAAAAAGAAATTTTTATTTTATATACGTAGTCTGATAACAATTTATGGGACTTGTGCTATAAAAAAAAAGACTACCACACATATCGGTTCGTCATTTAATCTACTTTGAACTAATCCCCTTCTGATGCCACACACTTTAACCAGAGTCGTTTCTGATGATGGAAAGATTCCCGGAACGTCTTTTTGGGGATAGCAAGCCTCGTCGCTTTCAATCGAATTTCCTCGACATTTTGAAATCTTGTTCATGTGGGATTTGATTTTTGAAAACAAAACCACATCTTCTAATTCTCTCTTCCTCTCCATATTCCTCTTCCTCCTCCTTATCTTAATCCTCCTCTCTCTTCTTAGCCACATGACCCTCCTCTCCTTCGCTTTCTCTTATTCCTCTCCTCCTACTCCTCTTCTTCTCCCTCCTCCTCTTCTTTTTCTTTTCCTCAAACACAGACAGGCAAGACGCGAATTTGTGTTTTAGGAAAGACAATTCGAAATCCGAGGTAGACAGTGACAACAGGCGTGCACTAGCCTTGCGAGTCGAAGAATGAACATAAATCCCCAAAAGTCGTCACTGTGGTGCCGAATCTTCTAGCCAGATTCAGTTGTAAGGATATAATTACCGCAATGAATCGTACAAAATAGTATACATGCATACATGCGCACACACACACACACACACACGCACGCGCGCATATATATATAAAGAAATGTTTAGAGGTTTTTATTGGTGTATTGCATCTCTGGTGTTAATTGGTTGGGCATGATTTCGACCCTTAAAATCCAGAGGTAAGAGACGAAAGATGAATTTGTATGAACAATCTCGAAGACTTTATCTGACTGGCACTTTTATTACTCTTTCTCTAAGCAAAAAAGAACGACGTTACCTCATTTTTAATGTCTTTCCAAACAAAATGCTTCTAATAATAATAATAATAATAATAATAATAATAATAATAAGAAGAAGAAGAAGAAGAAGAAGAAGAATTAAAGGAAATGAGGAAGGAAAGAGATGAAGAAGGATCCATTTTTCATTCCTTTCTGTTTATTCTTGCCTCTTTCGACATTTTTTCTGCTGTATTCTTTTTCAAAGCAGGGTAGCGTATATACCCGTTTTATGTCAAGGACTTTTCTTTTCGCCGTCTCTACGCTTGACAGAACAGAACGAAAGACAAAGTGGAATCAGTACAGACATCTGTTTCGTATTGGCGTCAATGAAGAAGACACGAATTTATTTGAAATGTCTCAAACTGAGCAGACGAATAAATAAAACAAAGGCAGAAAACGATTTCTATAATATCCATTTCTTTGTTTTTAAATGATCAATTACCAATTTTAAACAATATTTTCTTCCTGATAAATTTTTGATTACAAAGTTTGGAGCTTGTTTTCCCCGACTTGTTTGACTTCTAAAATATGTTATCCTCATTGTTGAGTGACTTATTTATAACGGTATCTTAACTTATTTTTAGACACAATCCCATTTCTATATCGGCATCTTACGTTTTGTCGACACATTCACATTTCTGTACAGGTATTTTACGTTTCGGTCGTTGTACGCTCCGGCCTTCTTCAGTTGCGAGGAATTTCGAACCAAACTCTTCATTACGATCACTGGGGTATATGATTTTCATTCCAAGTGAGATTACACTTCTGTAGTTATCTCCCTTTAGCTTAACTCTCTCAGTTACATTTTTACCACTGATGTAGCCTGTTATTGAACACACAACCCTTTGGTTCAAGTCATATGGATACCAGAAGTGGCATCGTATTTGAAACGACAATGATATACCCCAGTGATCGTAATAAAGAGTTCGGTTTGAAATTCCAACCACCTGAAGAAGCCCGTAGCGTACAATGGTCAAAACGTCGTAAACATGGCAATAAAGATGAGGACAATAGCCCGAGCAATGTAAATAGTGTAAATACTAACTTATCTCAGTAGTATAGAAAAATATTTCTGTTATTTATTTACTTTTAAAAACTTTAAATCTCGAAACATCAAAATTTCCGTGTCGCAATGTAAACTAAATTAATTGAAATTCCAACCACCTGAAGAAGCCCGTAGCGTACAATGGTCAAAACGTCGTAAACATGGCAATAAAGATGAGGACAATAGCCCGAGCAATGTAAATAGTGTAAATACTAACTTATCTCAGAAGTATAGAAAAATATTTCTGTTATTTATTTACTTTTAAATTTCATGTAATTTTAAAATTAGTTGGTTGACTGTTTCCATGAATTACACAAATTTCTATGTTTCGGGATTAAAAACTTTAAATCTCGAAACATCAAAATTTCCGTGTCGCAATGTAAACTAAATTAATTTTAAATAAGAAAACAAAAATGTAACTATACTACGCTCTACGTTGTATTGAGCACTTTTTTAAAAGTAAAGTGATTGTTCACATTTCCCTTTTTCTATTATTGTTCACCAACCACTTGTTTTTCCTTTTTGTTTCATCGAATTAGAGAATATGAATTTTAGCACCCCCAGATCCAAGGATTGAACTTTCAACTGCCGGGGCACGCAACATGTTAACAAACAATTTAATTCGCTAGGTTATGCTGGATATATTTTCCTTTCTCTCCACCTTTGCAACTGTCATCACACCTGTATTCCCATCCTTCTCTTGCTCCTTTCTCTGACACCCCCTGTAACTGGTTCGTCTTTCTCTTTACTCTCCTCCTATCTAATGTTTTACTCTTATGTAGCCCCTGCGCATCAGTCTTTCTACATCACCCTGTATATCTTTTCCTTTCTCTCTACCTTTGCAATTGTCATCACACATGTATTCCCATCCTTCTCTTGCTCCTTTCTCTGACACCCCCTGTAACTGGTTCATCTTTCTCTTTACTCTCCTCCTATCTAATGTTTTACTCTCATGTAGCCCCCAGCGCATAAGTGGCCTTGCCGCCTTGCTTGGGATGAAACGATTAAAAAAACGTTATACATCTTTTGAGCTATGAAAATAATGTACCCTCGTAGATTGAATAAAGGAGTTGATTGTAACACCCAAAAAGTTTGTTGTGTACATAGATAGACACCTGAAGAAGGGCCGGATAGTCTAACGACCGAAAAATTTTAATGACAACAAAAAAGTGGGTTTGTGCTTCTGAACAGCAAAGCATATGAAAAAACAGACAGATAAAGAACGTCAGAGAACATAACGGCCAAAATTTCCCGAATATAAAAATAATATGAGCATTCTGATATGAATAGCAAATCATATCATAAGATAGCTTAAGAAAGATGGTGAAGAAAATGGCCAAAACGTTATTATTAATAAACCAAAGTGCAGTACAAAATGGGCAGAAACGTCTAATCACTTCACAGTTTAAATTACAAGTTTTAACCTTAAGTTCTATACTTGCAATTTCTTTTCGATTTTCGAATCCCTCTTCTAGGTTCTTGATTTCTCGTCAACTTTGATCATCAAAAATTTTAATGTCAATCGTTATCGTCTGTCTTCCTCATCACTGTGTTTTTATTGTCTTCTTTACATAATAATGTTTTTTTTTTTTTGTTATTTCTTTTATTCACATATTCTCTCACTGTACCCCTTACGTCTTATACTTTATTGTCTTTTTAGGTGGGTGGGAATGAAGAAAAAAAAGTAAAAATTATAACAACCAAAGTAGGAAGGGTGGTCCAAATAACTAAACATATATTAATGAAAATGTGTCCTCGCAAAGATTCCGCGAACAAAGCTCATTAATATAAACGCCCTCAACCTCTACTACAAATTGTAAGCGTCCTCGGAATTGTATTCTTAAATGAGGCGCTTTTAGTTGATGTTGCATATCACGCTCATGGTAACGGTCTTCGAGTAATACTGGGTATTTGGAGCCGTTAGTTAGTTTCTGTTTCAAAGAGTTCCACACATTCGGCGGATTTGAATTTAAAAAATTTGTAGATCACATGTTACGCTTGACAGGATCTGAAAAAATACTTGGTCAGCCACAGCTACTAATGGCTCACCCGGGTCATGAGGTAAGAAGCAGAGTTCTGCAGGAACTTCTTTGATCCATGCATTGAAATTCTCCCTGGGATATAGTTGGACGGCATATGACCCTCGTTGTGAACATGACATATAAATGATCATTAACGAAAGTATTCCCGTTGCTTAAGCCCAGTGCCATTTGTTTTTTCTTTTTAACTTCGGATGTTGGATAAGAAACTGGACATGCCTTGAGGTGCTGGAGCTTTTTTGTAAAGTTCATCAGGCGGATCACACGGTTATTTCGAGTTTTTCGATGCTGAAATGACATTTCATCATTTCGTTCGAGTGCAGTACACGACTGACAATGAATTATAACACCTTTTAACGATAGTCGATGGTTCACATTGATTTTCCGTATTGTGACTAACGCCACCGACCGCCAATCCTGGTGGACAATCTGAAATATTCTTTACATCTTGACGCTGTATCTTATATTTGTGCTCTAGGTTCATGTAACCTCATTTAGATTGAAATCGTTCATTTTGGCAGGAAAATTAATCGACGATATTGAAAGAATAGAGTGGAGATTGCACTTCTCACCCTCCTTTCTTCTCT